>OZ018333.1:676200-1187878 GCA_963969495.1 Ceratothoa steindachneri | reverse complement strand
AATTATATTTTTAAATGGGGGCTTTTCCCCCCATTCCCTTTTTAATAATAGGGTATTTGTAATAAACTCGTAGTATATACAATTCGAAAACAAGCATTAGGTTCGAATTCAAAGGCGGTTGCCAGCCGTCCTTAGTCCCAATTCTCGACTCCATACATTATATAAGCCTTGCTCCAGAATTCTAATTAAATTAATAATATTTTCTTTAATAATTATTAGTAATATAAAATGTCCATATTATATTTAAATTCAGAAAATAATCCATTCAAAATGATATATAATATAATACGATGCCAATTGTCAATGTGACTGTGTAGTTCATATTTAATAAAAAGGATAGATACATTAAAAAGAGGGTACCCGGGGCAATAAACACGTTCTTAACTACGAGGGACGGTCAATAAGTTTTGCAATTCGGATATAAGGAAACGAGATACGAGGAAAAGTGTTTTATTATTTTTCAATAAAACTGCCCCTCGACTTCAATGCACTTGCGCCACTTGTCCTGAGGCTTCGAATTCCCGACAACCAGAAATCTCCCGACTGCTGTTCAATTCACTCCTGGACGGCGAGCTGGACATCTTCATCGTCCCCAAACCGGCGTCCACGCAGTGCAGCCTTGAGCTGGCGGAATAAAAAGTAGTCGCTAGGGGCCACATCTAGACTGTAGGGGGGATGGTTGAGCTCCTCGAATCCGCACTCGCGCAGGGCAGCTTGTGCAACTCTGGCCTTGTGGACTTTGACGACGTTGAAGTCGATCATGGGGCGTGAGCTTTCTAGGGACCCAACGGGCAGAGACCTTGGTCATGGCCAAATCGTCATGGAGGATGTTGATAACACTTCCATGTGATATTCCAAGTTCTCGCTCGATTTCTTCGACCTTCACCCGTCGATTTTCGAGGCTCATCCTCTCCACACGGGCCACATTGTCATCGTTGGTCACGTCTGACGGGCGTCCTGGACGGGAGTCATCTTCAAGAGACTCACGACCATGGCGGAACTCCCTATTCCAGCGAGCAATGGTTGCATAGGTAGGGGCGGTGTCGATGTACACTGCAACCATGCGTTCATGGATCTATTTTGCATTCTTGCCTTCCTTGGTCAAAAATTTGATCAGTGCGCGGTGCTCAACCTTCTCCATTGTCCAAACATTTGTGACTGACGATCTGCAATCAGTTACTGCTTCTTAAATAGACGAGGCAGGAGCGTGCGGCTGCAGGTCCTGACTTGTCATAACTTGTCCTAACACCCCCACAAACAGCCATCCCCCTTCCTCTGTTTTGCCCTACCGATTCGCAAAACTTATTGACCGCCCCTCGTAAAATCATAAAAGAAGCGAGAGAGAATCTATTGCCCCCCCGCACCAAGGTACAAAAGATGCGCCCACACACTCACACTTACATTTCTAGTGAATTTAAAAGGTATAATTAAAAGTTATGAAAGTAAGAAAACACCAGACAGGATTAAATATTGGGAGAAGGAATTAGAGGTAAAGGAGGGACCGTCGGGTAAGAGGAAGCGCAGTCAATCGTCTCATTTGACGCGTAAAATAGATGGGAATTATTCCAGATGAAGAACAGACAAAGGCTGACAGTAAACCAAAAGATGGCGTACTGATAAAGGAGACGAACGGAGTGGCATTGCGGGGGCAATCACTATTCATTAAATGCCCTTGCGTGAGGCGTGTGTGGCTGATTGACAGGCTATAAAGGACCACTTCAGAGCTCCGATGAGGTTGAAAATTGCTAGTCCACGGTAAAACCGAGGACTTAACCAAATTAGCGATGCAGCCATTCCATTCTGACTGACCGAATGTAGTCCCCAAATAAGAGGATAAAAGTCACGATAAGGTAGATTGAGATGAGTCGGTGTCCGGATGCTTGCAATTCGAGGTGCTTCATCGTCCTGCTCGTTACCTCGGACTCTAACATGAGTAGGAACACAGCAAAACTCTACTTTGTATCTGTATTTTGGAGACAGAGGGAGGTCAGACGTGACAGAGCGTATAATTTGTGCCTCGAATAAATAAAAATAGTAAAAACAGTAAAATACAAGTTGAAAATCTTGTCGATGCAGTTTATGATGTGGTGGACTCGGATGCCATCTTGTGGCTTTTCTCATCCTTTGAATTATGTTATGTGAAAAGGAGTGAAGCTAATAATATTGCATAAAGCTTGGCGGTAACGACTCGTAGACTATAGACCCCGGTGAGACCACAACAGCCTCCACACCATCATTTAGTTTTGCACCGTGTGTGAAGAGGTGACATGATGGAGTGTGAGATGTCACATGGCCATTAAACCTAGCTCGTGCTAAAGGCGGGTTTTTTTAGGAGCCCATCTAGCGACTGCCTACTTGGGGCATAAGTAGTCGTACTCACCAAAGCCTAATACTAGGCTATTGTAAACAAAACAAAACAAATAACAATATATAAATAACAACAATAAAAACAAGCTAAAAAGAAATAAAAAAAAGGGAAGCAAAGAAGCGGGTTCCAGCGTCGAGTGTAGCCCCACCCCGCTCCTCTCCCCGTCGAAAGAACCTGCGACCCGCAACAAACAGTCAAATAAAGTAGAGGAGGCCAGCCTCACCCCCAAAGTCGTATAGTCTACAAGACAGTGTAAACAAACCAGTGGCGAATACAAGGGACAAGCGGTAGCGACCTCGCTCGTCCCGAAACCGGGACAGGTAACTTGCGCGAAGATCGCTCAGACTAGCACATTCAACAAGGATGTACCAAACGGGCTGGGGCACAACACAGTCGCACAAAAAAGCACAGGCGGGCGTTACATCAGATGGCGGTGCGTCCCGCGAGTGTGTCCAATTCGGAGACGACAGAAAGCAACCTGAAGCCGTTGCGGGATTGGGTGGTAGATCGATGGGAACTGATGCGGTGCAATGGCATGCAACTTCAAATTCCCCTCAACCGTTTCCAATCTTCTTCGCCAAGCAGTATTCCTGCTATGTAATCTGTGTGAGGAAGAGCGAAACGCTGGTCTGGTCGCCTAGTCCTCCCAGACTCTTCGGCGCCCTCATTCTCCGCAATTCATATATGTCCAAGAACCCAGCAGAAGATAATCTCGATATCTGCCAGGCTCGCCAAAATTATAGCGTGACGGATATCGTGGAGCAGAGGATGTGGAGGTTCCAATGCTCCAAGAGCTTTCATGGCGCTTTGTGAGTCGCTATAAATCTCATCCGGTTTGACGAATCGGGCACGTTGCCAATGCATTGAGAGCTGTTAGAGAAGGGGGGGGAGGAGCTTGGCTCGCGCATACAGGCAAATAATGCACTGTGCAGAGCAGGTGGCATATCCCCGGCATCGACAAGTAGGTTCTCAATTTGGGATGTGCGGAAAGCACCAGTCGCCAGCCGAAAGCCTGTGTGGTGGATCGAATCCACCTTCCGCAATAGACGTTCGGCTGCGGATGCAAAAACTCACATCTGTAGTCGAGCTTCGAACGAACAAAGGATCAATAAAAAAGTAAGGCAGTAGCCCTATCAGCGCCCCAAGCGCTGAACGTCACGGAACGGAGAATATCCATGACGTGGGTAAAATAGACCCTAAGGCTGCAAACATGAGCCTCCCAGGTGAGGCGTCGGTCAAATACAAGACCAAGAAAAAGGTGCGAGTCCACCACTTACAGGCTAACCCCATTAACAAAAGAATCTGTGTCGGGGTGAAGCCGTAGGTGGCGGCAGAAATGCACCACCTTAGAAAACCGAAACCTGTGCGCTTCGGCATAGCGAGAGACGCGGTTCAATGCCTGTTGGAGTCGACGCTCCAGAGGTGGCATCTGGGCCGCGCCAAAAGAGATCGAAAGGTCGTCCACGTAGAGCGTAGTGAGAACATCTTCGGGCAGCACCGAGGTGATGCCGTTGATGCTTAAGGTAAAGAGTCTCAGACTGAGGACACTTTTCTGTGGGACACCCTCTTTCTGCTCCATTGGGCCGGAGAGGGCTCTCCCTATCCGTAGGCAGAAACGACGATCTCGCAAAAATTTAGATATAAACATTGGGAGGTGTCCCCTCGTCCCCATCGTGTGGAGAGTCTCCATGATACCGTATTGCCATGCGGCATCATAGGCTAGCTCCAGATCGAAAAACACCGTGGCGTAGTGCTGTGTACGAAGGAAGGCATCGCAGACAGCATTTTCCAGTCGGAGAAGAGCATCCGAAGTGGAGTGGAACTTGCGGAAGCGGCACTGTGCAAAAGACAGATGTCCTCGGCTGTCCAGAAAGGCTAATCTGACATTTGCTAATATCTCCATCAACTTGCACACGCAGGAGGTTAGAGAGATTGGGCGGAAACCGGCCAGGGTAAAGTAATATCTCTCCGGTTTGCGAAAAGCGAGCACAGTAGCGATTGGCAGGGAGTCTGGGAGGATACCCTCTACCTAGATCCTGTTGAACAAATCCAACAGAAAGTCCATACTTAGCTCACCCAGGTGTCGAAACATTGCGTATGGGACATCGTGTGGGCCAGGGGCGGTGTCCGTGCACGAAGCGAGAGTAGAACGCAAACTCGTTCAGAGTAAACCTGTCGTTGAAGAGTTCTCCGTCTTTGGAGGTAAAGTCAAATTGGCGGCCTTCCACGAAATCACGACGCAGAATGAATGCTTTCAGAGCAGTATCCCGACTAGAGAAAGCTGTCGCGAAGGATTCCTCCACGGACACGGGGTCTGAGTTTGCCGTCCTATTCTCCTGGAGAACGGGAGGGGAGTCCTGTGAGAACTTGCTCCGAATCCTTTTGACTCACTTCTGAACATCTGCTAGAGGGGTCTTCCCGTTAAAGAAAGTCACGTATGCCCGCCAAGAAGAGCTGCGAGCGTGCTTTTAAGCATAACGGAACCTAGCCATAGCTAGACGAAATGCACAGATAGTGAAATCATCAGGGCGGCACTTATACCGTATGTAGAATAACGCTTCTGTTTGAGGGCCGTCTCAAACTCGGCTGACCACTACTGAGTGATCGGCGTGCAAAACGGCTAGGTTTTTAGGAATAGTAGTTAGGCCCGCGGCAATGAGGTTGCCAGAGAAGAACTCAATGGCCTCATCTACCGGGCTAAACTGCTCGACTGAGATAGAAAAATCAGCCATTTTCAGCAATGCGGACCACCGCGCCCACGCCAATCACAACCATGGCGGGCTCTCGAGCGGCAGTCACCCCAAAAGTTATATTTGAATGGGAAAGTGATCACTGCCATGGAGGTCATCGACTACCCCCTATCCAAAATCAGGCTGTGGATCTGGAAAGCACAAAGATATGTAGATGGAAACAGGAAAATGAAACGGTTCTAGGGCAGTGATGCGTAAACTCATCCACATTTAGGACACCTATCTCCAGCTCGTCGATCAGGTGGGCAAGAACCTGGCTCGTGGGATTAATCGGGCAGTCTCCCTAGATGGGATTTCTACCGTTCAGATCTCCGAGTAAGAGAAAGGGTCTCGGCAACCGTGCTACGAAGCGGCGGAGATCTCACACGTCGAAGTGGGCTGACGGTGAAATGTACGCGGAAATAACAGTATACCTCCTATCCAGGTGCATCTTCACAGCTACTGCCTGAAATAAGGTTCTAAAGCGAAGAGAAAAACTGAGACAGCATGCCGGGTGTAAATGGTGCATCCTCCTGTCCGGCCTCCATCCCTTGGTGGCGGGGTCGCAAAACGTTTATAGCCCCAGAAGAGTGGGTAGGGGGCACGCGCCTAGGATGTTCTCCTACAAAAAGATAACTAAGGGAAAACAGGACGAGACGAACCTCCGCAGCTCCTCCCAGTATTCTCCGGAGTCCGCGGCAATTCCATTGAAGGAATATGCCCTCCAGTCTTAGCAGGAGGGAAATGCGGTGGCCTCTTCGAAGAAAAACCCTTCACGGTAATGGCGGTATGCTTCGACTCATCGTGTGTGGCCTTGGGGCAACTGACATGGAGTTAGGGTAACCCCGACTTTGCGCGTCTACAGGAGTGATTCCTATTGCAGAAGCGGTGGCAGTAGTAGCACTTCCGTGGCAGTGGTACGAATGCCTTCACGCGGTAGCGATACCAACCGGCACGCACCGACTCGGGGATCTTGTCACAGTCGAACGTGACGAAGAGCGTATGGGTGGATCTCGCAGCCCCTCGGTCAAAATAGTTGTACGAGAGGAGCCCGATTTAGATGGATGGGAACTAGTATTGCGATAACTAAGTTTGTTTCAATAAACTCAATTCAGTGGGTCATGACACCATGGAAAAGAGGAGAGACAAATGATATTGGAGTCATAATTATGTAGCGTGCAATGACTGCAAACACACGCAAAGACAGAGAGAAAGAAGGACAAATATACATTCTGCCAGGTCGAAGTGTCAAAGATGGAATGGTAGGAGCAATAAAATAAGGTTGTTTGGAGACAGTTTGTGAATCAGCAGAATCTGATTAGAGCGTCTGGTTTGAAATCCGACCACATTGTAGGGCTATCGCACCCGAGTGTGAGAGCAGATAGGCAAACAGAGTAATTTGAGCTTTCTGGAAACAGAAAATGTTTCGCCTTAATTTAAAATTTGATAAAGGGCATCCTTAACTTTAAGCAAACGGATGCCCGCGCAAGGAAAGAACCCCCAAATTAGGATGTTGAGTGGGAAACTGCAACAAATCGCAGCCTAGACTCCCACCAATCACGGGCTCCGCTGGAAGCATTAGGTAGGCAGGCTCCGCCTCACAAACTCAGGGAAGGTGGAGCTACAAATCGCCTCCAGGATGCTCCTTGGTATAAATACGAAAGGATTAATCATTAATCAACATTACAATCATTATTATAACTAGACTAACATTATAGACTCTTAATTCATCGCTCTGCGAATCTCCATTATTCTTGCTCTTGCCATTATAACCCGATTTAGAATATTCCGTTGCGCAAATTAAATCTGTACCGTAAGTGTAAACATTTCAAAGTGGTATAAAAATACAAGTGTTTAATTCCTTGCACAAAGGAGCCTTTTAATTACAAACCTTGATTGGTTAATATCCCCTCGGACCGTCCGTTAAGAAACCTGCAAGCAAGCCACCTTACCAAGCCCTTATAGGATTGCCTCGCAATCAAGACAAGGCCTACTTACGCCAAACCTATAACTGGCGACCTATAGTTACACCCAGGGCGGGGAGGACCATAAGTCGGGATGGAGTGTGTAACTCACGTTTCAAGGGAAGTAAGTTACTATAGGTTTCAAAGGAAAAGGGGGTAGTGAGCGGGAAGGGATGAGGGAGTATGGTCGTGACCAGTGGAAAAATAGTAAGGATAAAGGAAATTTGGAGGAAATTCTTACCTTTGGGGAGTGGGGGTACATCACTTTGGGCGAAGGGTATGCAACCTCCAGCAGAGGTCAGATCGGAAGTTACAGGTGTCGAAGGATCAAGGGTGGTGGGAAGAGAGGAAAGCATAGGGTGTACATCAACCGAGGTGGAAACTTGAAGTTTTTTGAGGGGAAGATTGCCCAACATTCTTAAAGGTTAGCATCCTTAGAGAAGGGAAGAGTCGGGAGAAGTCTTACACTTGCGCCAGGTGCTGTCAGTCATGATTACGTCAGAGCGGATCACCTCAGTGGATTAAATATATGGGCAATGTTCCACTATCCCGAGAGGATGGTGGAACAGGTGGGTTAGTATAGGAAATACGAGGGCAAACGGAATCAGAGCCCACTGCCATGAGCAGGACATTGGGGAACCTGACGCTAGATAAGACAAATTTTTTCAGGACCAGTCGACGGCCCTCCTGCTTATCCACCTTAGCAGAATCACGAACAGCTGAAACCTCTTTTTAAAAGAGAAATATTCAAGATTTTGAAGATGCACTATGGGATTCTCCACAGCTGGTACAGCGGCGAGGATGGTCGCAGTAATCGCCATGATAAGCCTGCGCACAATCCACGCATGCGCGGAGGTAGCGGCAAGCAGTGCTCACATGACCAGACATATGTCAATTGAAGCAGTCTTGGATTGGATAGATAGGTTGGAGTGATATCCGTAAGTAGCCCGCCTTAATGTGCGATGGGAGATCCCGACGATCAAATGTTAGGAGGATCATCGTTGTGCATTCACTCCATTCCCACCAACGGCTCGCTGTTGTCTATGAATGTCAAGGATCCGCTGATTAGCCAGCTTTGACTGAAGCATCTTAAGGTCATAGTCAATAAGTTCATCGAAACGGTTGGGTGGGATAAGGCAGTAATCCAAGACCGAGCAAGAGACTCGAGGTCTTAGACAAAATCGTGTTAGGGGCGAGTGACCTCCACTCTTTGGGCTCCATCGTTATGGGGCCACATGCAGTGCGGTTCATCAAAATCATCATTAACGTCGAACTAAATCTAATATTCGTCTATCCGAACTTAGTAATTTTGAAGGAGCAAAAAGCGATGGTAATTCAAATCAGGGCAACCTTCGAGAAAAACGGATCTAACGTGAGAAAATGGGAAGAACTGGAACGAGATCCAGAAGCTGGAAACTTCTGCGAAGTAGTTATTTGTTTGTTTTTATTCATACATTTTATACTATTTAATGGAGAGGGGGCGGTTTCGCGCAGTGCGGAACCCACGAACGCAACTGCTTCACCCTATGCATCCCCCTCCTCCAAGAGGAGGTAGGGCCCGTGCACTCCTCAGCCAGCACCGTCGCTTTAAAAACGGGATTCCGCATTCAGGGTTTTTCCTTCAAGCACGCAAGGACCATCGCGCTAGGCCAAGGCATCCACCTCCGCGCGGTTCAGCAATGGAGCGACTACTAATCATTATACAAAGTCACTTTGTTGCTCAGCAACAATCACAGTACTTCAAGCAGTTGAAAGAATCTACCAAATCAGAGCGACGTAGTATAGTAGGTGATTTGTCTGAGAATTATTCTTTTATTGTACAGGATGGTGCCCAATAGGCAATTTACCCCTTTTTCTCATCTATTAACTATAGATCACCAGGAACTTGACCATTTTACTGTGTTTCTTATTTCCAGCGCTAAAACACATTCGAATGGTTTACTGTTTAATATCGAACCTTAGGTCATATGTCATATTGAGATGTCGAGAACTACAGCAAAAAACTCGATAATAGGCTCCCCCAAAGCGCCATTCCTCCCAACCACCCCCTTCATGCATGCTATCTCCCTCCCCATATAACACAATCAGTCTACCTGAACATATAAGTTGACAATCCAACCGTCACATCGGAAACTACCATCACACACACAGCCTCCAGACAACTAAACAAATACCTCTGACAAATCAAAAGTTGGCAACACTAAACATAATGACTTCGCAGGCTAAAACAAAACAAAATAAACAAACACAAACTGTCAAAGAGAATGAGAGTAAAACGGAGTAACAAGGAAAATAAGTACCCTAGAAGACCTTACGGTCCATTCAATGAGGGTATCTTTGGACTAGCTGTCGAACGGGCACATCCCCGCTCAATTGCCTTACGTCCTCCCTAAACAGCCACTTTTAAAGATTTTGTCTAGTCTTGTCTTGAACTGGTCAACAGAATTGCTGTTGACAACATCCATCGGAAGGGCTTTCCAGCTACCACAGATACTGTACGGGGAAAATTTCCCACACAGATCGCGGTTGTAACGCTTCAGCTCAGGTTTGAAGCCGTGATTTCTTGTTCTGCTCTCATTAAGGCTGAAAATATTCCCGTCCGTAGTCAACATTATCGAACCATCCAAGTATTTTGTAAACTTCAAAGAGCTTACAACGCAGTCTACGGGTTTCCAACGAGAACAGATCTAATTCCTTTAATCTATCTTCATAACTTTTATGTTTAATAAAGGGAATCAGTTTGGTTGCCCTGGCTTGCACGCGTTCCAATCTCACGATGTCCTTTCGAAATGAAGGACTCCAAAATTGTACGGAATACTCCAGGTGCGGTCGGACAAGTGAGTTGTACAGGCACAGTACAATCTCCTGGTTCTAAATATCCAAACTGTCGCTTTATATAACTTAGCATCCTTTGGGTGGGCTTCCTTCTCCGCCTCAATACACTGCCTGGAGGACTTGAAATCACTAGTTATAGTTACACCCAAGTCCTTCTCAGTGTCAGTAGATTCAAGAGCAGTGCCCTTAAGGATATAATGATATTGTGGGTTTCGGTGGCCGATATGCATCACTTTGCATTTGTTCACGTTGAAACGCATTTGCAACGTATCAGGCCAGTCCCAAATCTTCCAAAGATCATCTTGCAGGTGGACAGTATTTCTATATTTTGCAACGTCGATACCAGGTTTGGTATCGTCGGCAAATTTAGAAATCTTGGCAACCATGTGACCGTCCAAGTCGTTGACGTAGGTGATGAATAGTAGTGGTCCCATGACAGAACCTTGAGGCACCCCGCTAGTAACGGGCACCCACTCAGAAGCCTGTCCATTCAGCATCACCCGTTGCTGCCTGCCACTTAGCCAGTTCTCTATCCAGCTGGCTACTTTTCCGTCTATGCCCATCGCTCGCACTTTCTAGAGAAGGCGGCGGTGCGGTACCTTATCAAAGGCTTTCTGAAAGTCTAGGTAGACCACATCCACTGCCTTGTCCCGATCGTGCTCACTGAAGACGAAGTGGAAGAATTCCACAAGGTTCGTCAGGCATGACCGTTGCCTTCGGAAGCCGTGCTGGGAACTCCTCAGTAGCAGGTTCGATTCTAAATGCGACGTCATTTTGTCCACCATGATGCTTTCCATGAGCTTACCGACTATCGAAGTCAGACTGATAGGTCGGTAGTTCGACGGTTGGCTACGGTCTCCTTTCTTGAAGATAGGAGTGAGTCACCTCCGCCTCACGCCATTCTCTACGAACGCATTTGGTCCGGATTGACTTGCTGAAGATTGCGCTCAGGTGTCGTGACACTTAATCGCGCACTTATTTCAACACTTTAAGTAGAAACCCATCCGGGCCAGGTGACTTATTCGTCATTAGGTCAGTGATCTTCTTTTCTATTTTTCCTTCAGGGAAGTCTATATTCTCCAGCTTTTCCCCTGAGTAGGAATCCGTTCGCTTTGGGATGGGACCACACTCTTCAGTAAGCACTGAAGAGAAGTAGTCATTGGGGAGGTTAGCATTTTCTGCATCTAAGTGCTTTAATGTCCCCTCCTCATTCCTCAAAGGGCCAATCTTTCGACGGATTGGTTTACCGCTGTTTCTATATCCAAAGATCTCCTTGGGCTTCTCTTTACAAAGTCTCGCCACTCGGAGTTCTTCAGACAGATTAACCTCCCTTATGCTGGACTTCACTCTCCGAAATAGCCTCCGGTATTCGTCAAAGTCGCTTGAGATCTTCGATTGCCGGTACACAATTCTCTTCTCCCTAAGCAGTTGGCCGATTATTCGATTAAACCAATTTGGTTGAACAGAAGACCAACGGGATCATTTCAGAGGGATGAAACTCGATTGAAGACTCAGGAATGTGGTTTTGAAACTATTCCACGAGTCTTCAACAGCCTCGCACACTTCTAGCCTCGCGTCAGTCAGTCCAGGACGAAGACCTGCAAAGTTGGCTTTTCTCAAATCAAGTTTCCTCGATTTACTAATTGCAAGCCCTGCCTTGGGGACTTTGTCTACAAATCTAATTATTCGGATGGTCACTACCACCGAGCTCTTCGCCAACAGAGAGGTCTTCAACAATGTCATCCTCAGAGGTCAAAACCAAGTCGAGGATATTGTCTCCTCTCGTTGGCTATCTCATCCATTGAGTCAGGAACTCGTTGTTCGCGAACTCCTTAAGTAGTGCGTTCTCGCCAAAGGGTTATCTGGTTTCTTAGTCAACATGGATATTGAAGTCCCACATGGTGATACACACTCTGTCTTTTACATGTTCGCCCAGCAGTTGGTACAGACTCCTCTCCTGTTCTAAGAGTTGGGCAGGGGGTCTGTAAAGCACCAGGATCCTGTATCTGGCAGGATCTATCTCTAGGTCAACACCTAGTAGTTCATGGTCGGATGCGATGTTGCAATCCGTCGAGTTTAGAGTATCCTTTACATACAACACCACACCGCCACCCTCTCTGTCTGGCCTTCTTTCAGGAAGAGCTGGTGACCAGGAATCGTGAATTCACCTTCAAAATCTCTGCTTGAGGTTTTTATCCACGACTCCGTTATGGCCACCATCTCAGGTTTCTCTGTTGCTACGAGGCCACGAAGTTCAAGAAACTTGTTTCTTTAGACCTCGCATTAAATAAAAAACTTTCAGGGAGTTTCCTACTGTAGGACTCCCTACGCTCTTCCGTTTCTCGGTTTGTTTATTTGTTTGGTGGCTCCCCTCTTTGCGACCTTAGGGAAGGTCGTTCCAGGAGTGACACGAGCGTACTGGCATACCTCCGCCTTCACTCTGGGCCTGAAACTCCTTAGGGTCCGTTCCACGACATTTTGTATAATGTTGCAGAGTACAACCTTTCCTTTAGGGAAAGATGTACTCTATCCCTTTGGTAGAGATAGATTCTAAAAAAAACCCCTCCGCCGTACACAAATCTCCGAGGCGTCGATTAAGGGAGACGTTCCTCGAGTGAGCGGTCCGGTTTGGACCTCTTTTTGGGAGCATCCCGACCACTACACGTCTGCGTGTTTTTAGCCTGCAGTCGTCCACAGTACCCATCCATAACTGTGTTGAGGATCTTTTATGTGGGGCCTATCCTTCCTCCTATGAGGTAGAGGTCGTTGTCACTTACCATTAGGGCAACGACCGAGTTCTCAGAAATCCGAGATTTCTCTGCCTCTACTCTGATCTGCTGGTTTCCCCTTCCTGGTAGGCAACTTACCTTCACACTCGTGCGAAGGCGTGCTGCTACAGGGGTTGCAGGGCCCGTGCTTGAGTCCCCAATAAGGTTGACCCTCGAACATTTGTCTGCACTCTTTTCTTTCGCCAGAGACTTCTCTCTTTTCTTCTCTTTCGTCTCTGTATTTCCCTTGTTTTTCTTCTTCTTCCCTTTTTTTCGATCATTTGACTTTTCTTGTTTCTCTTTTCTCTTCTTGTCTTTCAACTTTCCCTTGCGCACCAGTAACGCTGGAATCCCCTCCTTAGGGTGAGCTGCATTAAGGTCATTGTTTTTCTTCTTTTTCTTTCTCTTCTTAGTTTCTCCGCATGGATGAAGTGACACTGCAAATGCAGTTTTAGCTCCTTGAGTTGGGAGTCTCATCGGCGGAACCACCCAAGTCAGTGGGAGTTTCGTCTAGAGCTTGAGCTGACTGGGCCTCTAGTTTAGAGGCTAGCTCTAGGATTCTCTCCTAGAGACGCTGAATCTAAAGCGCTTGCTCCGTTTCTAGGGTATGTAGTTTACTTTCCAGTGCCCTAGATTTTTCCTCAGAGCTTGTGAAGAGATTTTTCAGTTCATTTGAGTATACCACTGCCTGTTGGACCTCTCTTTGAGGATGCAGTCGGTGCATATACGTAGGTGAGTCAAAAAGTTCTCAGACAAATGCCAGATTATTGAAATGTTCGATTTTGTACAAGTAAATACAGGGTCAAACACGACTTTCATGTTTTCTGAACAATTCTTACAAAATTCGTCATTCAATTTGTCGAGACTCTTTGTATTAGATGTGCTTCAAAAAGGTTACTTTTTTGAACCCATAAAATGGCAAATTTTGAGATAAGAGCGAACATTAAATTCCTGACTAAACTTGATTGGAAGCCTGTTAAGATTATTGACGCTCTACAACAGGTTTATGGTGACTCTTCGCCATGTAGAGCGGTAGTTTACGACTGGATTAAGCGCTTCAAGGGGGGCAGAGAAGAAGTTGAAGATGATCCACGTGAAGGGAGACCCTCCACCTCCATTAACTCAGAAAATGTCGAGCTTGTGAGGAATCTAGTGGATAAAGATCGCCGTATTACTATTGATGAAGTTGCCAATGCATGTGAAATCTCTCATGGCTCAGCATTTGGAATTCTAACTGAAAATCTTGGCCTGAGCAAGCTTTCAGCACGTTGGGTCCCAAAAGCGTTGCGAGAAGACCAACTGAATCATAGGGCCAACCTTTCTTTGGCTATTTTGACCAAGATTGAAGCAAACGAGGATAGTTTTTTTGAGCGCCTCGTAACGGGAGATGAAACTTGGGTGTATCAGTTTGATCCTGAAAGTAAAAATCAATCAAAAGAGTGGCACCCAAGGGGGGCAGCAGGGCCTATCAAGTTCAAGACAGAGAGGTCCGTTAAGAAGATAATGGCTACAGTTTTTTGGGATTCGGAGGGAATTATTTTAATAGACTTCTTAGAAGGACAAAAAACTGTTACATCCAGCTATTACGAAGAAGTTTTAAGGAAGCTGAAAACTTCAATAGCCAAAAAACGACGAGGAAAGCTCCACAAGCAAATCTTGTTCCACCATGACAATGCCCCTGCACATTCGTCCAAAGCTGTGAGATCTCAGCTACGGGAATTTCGATGGGAAACTCTTGCTCATCCCCCTTATAGCCCTGATTTAGCACCCTCTGACTTTTTTCTGTTTCCAAATTTAAAGGGACACCTAAAAGGAACCCGGTTTCAATCATTAGATGAAGCAAAAAAGCAGGTCATTACTTGGTGCCAGAGACAACCCCGTGAATTCTACAAAGATGGTCTTTACCGTTGGATTCATAGATTAAGAAAGTGTATAGATGTTAATGGAGCTTATGTAGAAAAATGATTACAGTATTATTACAAATAAAAATTTTATGCCATTTATCTGAGAACTTTTTGACTCCCCCTCGTACTTCCTGGGTGGCACTTCGAAAAACATCCCTCCGGGAAGTCCACGCACCACTTGTCCTCCTGGCATATCGCACATGTATACTTGAGTGAAGCTGAACCTTTTTTTCCTGTCATTTTGAACTCTTTCTCTCTCTCAAAACTTTGCGACCAATCGATAGTAAAAAAGGGGGTCAGTGAGTTCTCCCCTTTGAATCGCTCCCGCCTATTAATTGGGGACATTTCGGATTTTTCAGAAGGCACGCTCCATGTGCTGCTGATCGTCCGACCAAGCCATCAAACCTCGGCGTGCCGTGGCTCCCAAACAAGCAGCACTGACACTCCCCGAAGGGGCCATCGATTTCTCACAAGGTGAACAACGGAGCACGCCCCGTACTAAAATCCTACTAGTTCCCTTCACGACTGCCAGGATCTCGGAGTAGCGTTCAATGGATATCCCGCCACACCAAAGGACTCGACCCAAGGCTTTTTATTGGCCTGGCAACCAACCTGGGAACAAAAGGCCGTCACCTTGTACCGCTGCTACCAGAGGCACCCGTCAACGGTCATTGGGAATGGTCAATAATTACGCGCCAGGTAAGGGGTTAACGGGGCACTACCCTCATCCCATTCATCGTGCCCCAACGCCTAGGACACCTCTAGTCTTAGTCTCTCACAACCAGTGAGCGTCGATTGGCGTTGTTTATAGAGGTTCCAAAGCCTCTCTTCTGACGCATGAGGTAGCTGCCAGGTCCTTATATGTAGATAGAGGGAAAAAAGGCAAGAGTGACATGATAGTAGGTTTTGTTTGTTTTTTTGTTTTCTTTTTGTATAATAAGTGGAAGAGATAGGATAAAAGTGAAAAAGGAGGATAGAATAGAAAAAAAGGAAGGAAGGACGCACTTAGTCTGGAACCTTGTTTCCTACCAAATCGACAAGGAAAGCCCTACGAGGGGTACCCAGAAGAGAGGTACCCCCGCCCACATAGCTCGAAGAGTCAAACGTACACACAAGCTCTTTTCCTGCGACAAGGGGGCGTCACCTCTCCCTCTAGCTCCCTCGAGAGAGAGAGAGAGAGAGCGAGAGAGAGAGAGAGAGAGAGATAGATAGATAGATACAGGGAGAAAGAGAGAGACATAGACAGACATAGACAGGCACAGAGACAGAGACAGAGAGAGAGAGGAGAGAGAGACGGACAGACAGATAGACAGACAGACAGAGACATAGACAAAGACAGAGAGAGAGCGGGAGAGAGAGAGAGAGAGAGAGAGAGAGAGAGAGAGAGAGAGAGAGAGAGAGAGAGAGAGAGAGAGATAGATATATAGAAAGAGAGGTAGATAGATAGATAGATAGAGAGAGAGAGAGAGTAACAACAAGGAGTAACAACAAGGAAAGAAGATACCCTAGGAGACCTTACGGTCCATTCAAGGAGGGTACCTTTGGACTAGCAATCGAGCGGGCACATGGCTGCTCAATTGTTTTGCGTCCCTAAACGGCCACTTTTCAAGACCTTGTCTAATCTTGACTTGAATTGGTCAACAGATTAACTGTTGACAATTTTCACTGGAAGTGCGTTCCACATACAGCAGATACTGTAAGTGAAAAAATTTCCACACAGATTGCGGTTTTAACGCTTCAGTTCAAGTTTGAAGCCGTGATTGCGCGTTCTGTTCTCACTCAGTGTGAAAATATCCCGGTAGTCAACATTGTCAAACCCTCGAAGTATTTTGAAAACCTCGATGAGCTGACCACGCAGTCTACGGGTTTCCAGCGAGAACAGATCTAACTCCCTTAGTCTATCCTCATAACTTTTATGTCGGATAGAGGGAATCAGCTTGGTTGCCCTGGCTTGTACGCGTTCCAATCTCGCAGTGTCCTTTCGCAATGAAGGACTCCAAAATTGTACGGCATACTCCAAGTGCGGTCGGATAAGTGAGTTGTACAGGCACAGTACAATCTCCTGGTTCCGATAACCAAACTGGCGCTTAATATAGCCTAGCATCCTTTGGGCCTTTTTCTCCGCCTCAATGCACTGTTTCGAGAAATTGAGGTCACTAGTAATAGTAACACCCAAGTCCTTCTCAGTGTCACTCGATTCAAGAGCAGTGCCCTTAAGGATATACTGAAATTGGGGGTTTCTGTGGCCGATATGCATCACTTTGCATTTGCCCACGTTAAAAGGCATTTGCCACGTGTCCAACCACTCCCCAATCTTCCCAAGATCTTCCTGCAGGCGGGCAGTATTTCCATCCTTTGCAACGTTCATACCAAGCTTGGTATCGTCGGCAAATTTGGAAATCTTGGCAACCATGTCACCGTCCATGTCATTGACGTAGATGATGAATAGTAGGGGTCCCAGGACAGAACCTTGAGGCACCCCGCTAGTAACGGGCACCCACTCAGAAGCCTCCCCATTCAGCATCACCCGTTGCCGCCTGCCACTTAGCCAGTTCTCGATCCAGCCGGCTACCTTTCCGTCTATGCCAATCGCTCGCACTTTCCGGAGAAGGTCGCGGTGTAGTACCTTATCAAAGGCTTTCTGAAAGTCTAGGTAGACCACATCCACCGCCTTGTCCCGATCGTGCTCACTGAAAACGAAGTGGAAGAATTCCACAAGGTTGGTCAGGCATGACCGTTGCCTTCGGAAGCCGTGCTGGGAACTCCTCAGTAGCAGGTTTGACTCTAAATACGACGTCACTTTGTCCACCATGATGCTTTCCATGAGTTTACTGACTATCAAAGTCAGACTGATAGGTCGTTAATTCGACGGTTGGCTACGGTCTCCTTTCTTGAAGATAGGAGTCACCTCCGCCTTACGCCAGTCTCTAGGAACGAATTTGGTCCGGATTGACATGTTGAAGATTGCGCTCAGGTGTCGTGACACTTAATCGCGCACTTCTTTCAACACTTTAGGTAGAAACCCATCCGGGCCAGGTGACTTATTTGTCATTGGTTTACTGATCTTATTTTTGATTTTAACTTCGGTAAAGTCCATATCCTCCAGCTTTTTACCCTGAGTAGGAGTCCGTTGGCTGGGGGATGGGACCACATTCTTCAGTAAACACTAAAGAGAAGTAGTCGTTGAGGAGGTTCGCATTTTCTGCATCTGAATGCTTTAATGTTCCCTCCTCATTCCTCAAAGGGCCAATCGTTCGACGGATTGGTTTACGGCTGTTTACATATCCAAAGAACTTCTTGGGATTCTCTTTACAGAGTCTCGCCACTCGGAGTTCCTCAGACCGCTTAGCCGCCCTTATGTTAGACTTCACTCTCCTGGCTAGCCTCCGGTATTCGTCAAAGTCACCCAAGATCTTCGATTGCCGGTACACAGTTCTCTTCTCCCTAAGCAGTTGCCCGATTTCTCGATTGAACCACTTAGGTTGAACAGAAGACAGACGGAGGAATTTCAGAGGGATGAAACGCGTTTGAAGACTCATGAATGTGGTTTTGAAACTATTCCATGAGTCTTCAACAGCATCGCACACTTATAGCCTCACGTCAGTCAGTTTAGCTCGAAGGCTTGCAAAGTCTGCTCTTCTTAAGTCAAGTTTCCTTGATTGACTGGCAACAGACCTTACTTTCGGGATTTTGACTCTAAATCTAACTAGCTGGTGATCACTGCCACCGAGCTCTTCGCCTACAGAGAGATCCTCAACGATATCATCCTCAGAGGTGAAGACCAAGTCGAGGATATTGTCTCCTCGCGTAGGTTCTCTGACCCTTTGAGTGAGGAACTCGTTGTTGGCGAACTGCAAGAGTAGCACGCTCTCGCCACAGGCTGCTCTGGTTTTCCAGTCAACTTGGCTGTTGAAATCGCCCATAACGATGCACACTCTGCCTTCAACCAGCTCACCCAGGAGCTGGTACAGTTCCCTGTCCTTCTCAACGGGTTGGGAAGAGGGTCTGTAAAGCACCAGGGTCCTGTATGTGACAGGACCGATCTCTAGGTCAACGCCTAGGAGCTCGTGATCGGATATAACGTTGGAGTTCGTAGATTTGATTGTATCCTTGACGTAAAACATTACACCGCCACCCTTTCTGTCTGGCCTATCTTTGTGGAAGAGTTGGTAGCCAGGAACCGTGAATTCGCCTTCAAAGTCTCGGTTTGAGGTTTTTATCCACGATTCTGTTATGGCTACCATTTCGGGTTCTTCCGTCGCTACGAGGCCACAGAGCTCAGGAAATTTGTTCCTGATTGACCTCGCATTGAACAAAAGAACTTTCAGGGAGTCCCCTAATGTAGGACCCCCTATACTCTTTCGTTTCCCGGCTTCTTGTTTTTCGCGGTGGCACCATTTTTGACAACTTCCGAGAAGGTTGTTTGGGGAGTGACTCGGGCCTACTGGCGTACGTCCGCCTTCCCAATGGGCCGGACACTCCTTTGGGTGCGCTCCACGACATCCTGGATGAAGTTGGCTAGGAACGCCTTGCCCTTAAAGGAGAGGTGCACCCCGTCCCTTTGGTAGAGGTCTTTTCTACCATAGAATACGGCGTACGGGTCGACAAAAAAGACACCCTCCGCCGTACAGAGGTCTGCATGGCGCCTGTTTAGCGACATGTTTTTCACGTGAGCAGTCCGGCTTGGACCCCAACTCGGGAGCATCCCCACCACGACGCGTCTGCGGGTTTTCAATTCACAGTCGTCGACAGTCCCCATAACTGTCCTCGTAATCTCACCTGTAGGGCCTACCCTACCTCCTTTGAGGTAGAGGTCGTTGCCACTTACCATAAGGGCAACGACTGAAGTCTCTGAAATCTGAGACTTCTCGGCCTCAGCTCTTACCTGCTTATTCCCACAGCCTGGGGGGCAGCTCACCTTAACGCTTGTGCGAAGGCGGGCCGCTAGCAGGGGCTTCAGACCCCGTGCTTGAGAATCACCAATAAGGGTGACTCTTGCAGATTTGTCTGCGGACGACTTAGTCTTTCCTTTCGGAGGCGACTTGCCACTTTCCTCTTGTATCTCTAATTTTTTCTTCTTCTTCTTCTTATTCTTCCCTCTTATTCTTCTTCTTGTCTTCCTTTGTTATCTCTTCTTTTGTTTCCCGTTTCTCTTCTTCTGCTTCTACTTTCTCGACCTCTGTTTCCACTTTCTTTTCTTCTCTTTAAACTTTCTCTTCTTCTCTTTCTGCTTTCTCTTCTTTTATTTCTACTTTCTCTTCTTTCTTCTTTCTTTTCTTCTTTTTGGCTCGATGAGGAAGCCCTTCAGCAGAAGAAATCGGCTGTTGGACGTCGGGAGCCTTCTCGCCTGAGCATCTGCATCTCTCTGTTTTTAAGAGTTGAACTTCCCTTTTAAGGAGGGAGTTCTCCTCTCTCAGTTGAGCGATGCTCTCGCCCAGGCGCTTCTCGAGTTCGCAGAAGTCGCAGACACTGACGGCATCTGTGAGCTCCTTGCAACTCCTGCCCCCGAAGTCTTCACTCCATCTGTAGACTTTGCATATTTTGCAGGTTAGCTTTCGAAACGGAGGACCATTCTTCTTCGCCATCTTACAAAAATCTCGGACCATACGCATTGAAAAAGGGTTTTTTGGTTGTGATTTTCTCTCGCACTAATCACATCCGCCTATTTCCAGGAGGTTTTCGGTCGTTTGGCGAACAGAAACCCTTTGACCAAGCACACCAACCCTAAGGTCTCCCCTGGGCCGGACGTCCCCAATCGTGCCGCAGCTCCCGACTGAGCAGCACGAGAGCCCCAGTGAACTGGTTCTCTGATTTTTCGACAGGGGTGCTTGAGGTGTAACTGTCTTCCTACTAAGCCATACTAATCAACTAAAAACGGCCAGACTTGAGGCAAATAGTAAAGCTAAGTGCCCACGACTTCATCCGAGATCTTTAGCTGATCTGGCAACCAGCAAGGCACAAAAGCTCTCTCACCAAAGATCAGTTGAGCCTTTATTCACCAAGTAGCGGTCACAGGGAGCTGGTCAGGCAATTACACGTTGGGAGAAAGCTTCTAAGGGTTACCTAGCATTTCTTCATTAATCGTACCCCAAACGCCTAAGATCCCTTCAATCTCAGCTCTTGTAACTTATGAGTGCTCCAATGCGTTATTTAAAGAGGTTCCAAAGCCTCTCTTCTCACGCAGCATAAGGGAGCTGGTGAGGCCCTTATTAATAAACAACTTATGTGTAATAGAGATGAAGGTTTTTTTTGTTATTGGGTTTTTATTTTGATTTTCTGACAGTTGAAGAGAGTTGGTGAAACTTAGTACTAACAGAATCGAAGAGGTTGGTTGGGGGATGCACGGAGACGCATCAAAGAAGTGGTAGAGAAGTTTGACAACCATTAGTCTGGATCCTACTACAGCTACCTTACTGCCATGGGTGACCCTACCGGACTAAAAGTCCCCCAGCTTAGCTAGCTTAACTCAGGCAGATCACGCAAGCTCTCTCACCGACGACAAGGTGGTTGTGTTGAGAGTGAGTTTCAAGGAGTTACAAGGAAAAAAGTACCTCAAAGGCCTTGTGGCACATGTCAAGGAGGCACTTTTTGCGGTTTCGATTCCTAGCACGTACTAATTACTTGCTATGAGATCATCAAGTTTTCAAATACAATTTATTAAGTCTACTCTTGAACTGTTCGACACTGCTACTCTCAACATCTCCCAATGGGAATCTACTCAGTGTGTCGCAAATGTCATATGTGAATGACTTAACCCCCAGAATGGTATTGAATCTGTGCAGCTCCACATTCCATCCTTGATTTCGAGTCGTATTCTGGTTCAGGGTAAAGAACTTAGTGGAGTCGACATTTCAAAATCCTTTCAAGATTTTAAAAGTCTCTATTAGACGACCGCGCAGTCTTCGAGTCTCTAACGAATAGAGATCGAGCTCTTGCAGTCTTTCTTGGTATGTCTTGTTCCTTAGCGATGGGAATCAGTTTCGTGGCCCTGGCTTGCACCTTTTCCAGACGATCGATGTCGTTTCGATAATGAGGAGACCAGAACTGAACAGCGTACTCTAGGTGAGGTCTCACCAGCGAGTTGTACAAAGGCAAAACAACCTCTTTTGTTCGAAAGCTGGATTGCCTCTCGATGTAACCCAACATGCGATTAGCCTTTTTTCTCCACCTGTAAGCACTGCTAATCAGCACACCTAAGTCCTTCTCGATATCAGTAGACTCAAGAAGCATACTTTGTAGCTCGTAGCCTGACGGGGGTTCGCATACCCGATGTGCATCACCTTACACTGGTCTAAGTTGAAAGGCATCTGCCACTTGTCAGCCCACTCGCCGATCATGCGTAAGTCACCCCTCAACATCTCGATGTTTTCGGAATTCGCTACGTTAGCTCCTAGTTTTGTGTCGTCGGCAAATTTCGCTAGACGACTCACCAGTCCTTCCTCTATATCGTTGAATGTAGATGATGAATAATAGAGGGCCTAGCACGAAACCCTGAGGGACTCTGCTCGTTACTGACGACCACCGAGAGGTGTGGCCTCCGATGGTAACCCTGTGTCGCCTGTCTGACAACCAACTTTCTAACCATTTGGCAACATTTCCTCTTATTCCCAGGGCACGTACTTTTGCCATCAGTCGGCGGTGGGGGACTTTATCGAAAGCCTTTTGGAAATCCAAATAAAGTATGTCCACCACTCGACTTCTGTCAAACTCACTCATTACCCTGTGGAAGAATTCAAACAAGTTCGTGAGGCACGAGCGCTTTCTTCGGAACCCATGCTGGGTGTCTCTCAACAGGTCGTGAGACTCTAAATGATTCATTATCCTATCCCCTATGATGCCTTCCAGTACTTTCCCCACGATTGAAGTAAGACTTATTGGTCGGTAGTTTCCTGCGGTGCCACGGTCCCCCTTTTTGTGGATCGGGGTGACATTGGCCATACGCCAGTCTGCAGGTACTTTACCACTGTCGAGCGATGAGTTGAAGATCTCAGAAAGGTGAGTGTTCACCTGATCTTTCACCCCATGAAGCACTCTTGGCAGGAAGCCACCAGGACCTAGAGATTTATACACATTTAACTGACCTAGCCTCCTAGCAACCTCTTCGGAAGTTGTACTTATTGCTTCTAGTGATTCTAACTCACGATCTATCACTATCGGCGGTTTGGGTATCTCTCCGTCCCTTTTCCTCGTGAAAACCGAGTAGTAGTCGTTGAGTATGCCGGCTATTTCCTCATCTGAATCCTGGAGAACGCCGTCCGCATCCCTCAGGGGTCCGATGCGTTCTACTATGGGTCACATAGGCTTCATGGTGCATCGCACTACTATTCCTTTTCCATGCTCTGTGCGCTGTCTTTCTAGCTTTAATAGCACTAGCGATTTCTTGAGAAAACCACCTAGGCTGAATGCTCGATAGTCTGACAGCCTTCGTGGGAACGAACTCGGCCTGACGCTCCATAAAACGTTTCTGAAGTCGTTCCATTTGGAATTCGTCCCGCCTTTGTTAGTTGGTTGCATCTGGCCAAGTGCCCCCCGAAACCCATCTAAGTCTGCACGTCTGAGATCCAATTTACGTGCTCGTTCATTAGTACCTTGAGTACAGGGAGCACGTACTCCAAACCTTATCATGTTATGGTCACTCCCACCTAGGCATTCATCCACTGATAGGTCATCTTCAATGGTAAATACTAGATCTAGAACGTTGCCTCCTCGGGTAGGCTCGCCGACCCACTGAGTCAGAAGGTTGCTGTCAGCAAAGTCTAAAACCCGAGATGCCTCTCCGGTCACTCTAGTCGACTCGGCAATTGAAGTCCCCTACCAGCAGCGATGGAGGGCCTTCTAAGAGACTGGAGAGTTTTTGGTACACGTCTATATCAACCTCGACCGTCCGATGAGGATATCGATAGGCCACTATGAACCTGTACATTGTATTGTCGACCTTGATGTCGATTCCTAGCACCTCATGCTCTGGGACAGTTCTGCATTCGATGGGAGATAGATGGACCCGTACATACACCAGAACTCCACCACTTTCCCGGTCAGCGCGATCCTTATAAAAGGTAGCGTAACCGGGTACTCCAAACTCACCTATGAAGTCCCTGGTGTCTGCACGAATTCACGACTCCGTCACGGCCACTATGTCAAGCTTCTCTGATGACATCAGTGCTCTAAGTTCGCAGAACTTGTTCATTATTGAGCAGGCATTTAATAGAAGAGAGAGAGAGAGAGAGAGAGAGAGAGAGAAGAGAGAGAGAGAGAGAGAGAGAGGAGAGAGGGAGAAAACAGACACCTGGTCGCCTCTTTTTGTCTGCGCTAATGGAAGTGCGAAATCATGAGACGCCGTGGTAGCCTGAAAGCCGCGACAAGCGTGGGAGCCCGAAAAGGTCTTATTGGGAGTCGGCCAAAGTTTCACCTCGCTGGCTTAGGAACTTTCCCGCGATCGTACTAATAGGGTGAGACTACACTCGCCTGCCGATGCGTCGGACCTTGGCTCCCCTCCGAACAGAGGGGAGACCCCATTCGACCCTACTATGAATCTTCCGGCGCCAGAGTTGGAAGGGAGTATCCGCCGCCTGCCCGCCCCGTTGGACTCTGCACAATTCCTCGCAGAACCCCTGAAGCTACGAGTATTCTCGTTTAATTCGCGCATCTACCCCGTACTCGTTTTTGCCCGCTCCTCGAACGCAACGCGCCCAGTCTCAACTCTGTGTTCTAAACCCGAAGGCAAAATCTAAGTTCATCCCGTTATTAGTCATTATCAAGAGACTATTATTTTAACTTGGCGCCAAGGCAAGGATTACTCCCTCGGACCAAATCTTCGAGGCAACAACAATTCGCAGCTCTCCTGTGCAAGTAGTCTCTACTACCCAACCCCCAGTGTAAGCCTCCATCATCGGCTTCGTGTACGCTCAAGGTCATTCGACCGACCCTTCGGTCAGTATTGTTCGTTTGTGAGTACGGCGACCTCCTTGCCCCTCCTCCCTTAAGTCGCTGAGACTAGTTTACGTCTAATGTGTTATATAGCTTGTTTCAAAGACCCTTTTAACCTTTATAAAAATATTAATTTGCAAATTAGTAAAGTTATTTTTGTACCTGTTTTTCTATTGTCCCGGAACCTACAAGATAGTCGACTATTTGGTCAACCTAAAATTCAGTTAATTTGCACTCTCTGCATTATAAATCTCCCACACACACAGCCCTCATCTATCTCGGTTGAGAATGCAGGACGGGTTCAACTCTACCCTATTCTACGACACCAAATTTGGGCAAGAGAAAAAAACGCAACATACCATAGAAACAATTCTGTCTGGCAGCATAATCAAAAGGGGGTAAAATAATTATAAAAGAGGAAGACCACTATGAGATTTCAGGAATTAAAATACTGGCCATCAAAGACTTCCCCCCCCCCCTTCCAGAGTTAAGAACTACTCCCACTACTGGGAAGAGATCCCCCATCACCACTGAACCAAAGCGCAATAAAACTCCTACTGGCAGGCAAACAACAGCCTGCTTTCCCCTTGACATCCACACCGTGGATGTGAGAGAGAGAAAGGGCTGCTGAGGAGTGAGCGGGCACGGAGGGCTTTGTGAGGCGGGGTAGGGCTTCTTCCCTGAACTATGAGACTGGACTATGAAGGTCCTTAGGCGTGGACAAAATTATGAGTGGTCTGGTAGTGGTAGGTTGTCACTTTTTTTCTTTCATTGGCCTAAACTCACCAGTGCCCAAGCTAATGCCCGCCTTTTGTTTCAGGTTTGGGTGAAGGATGGGGCAAGAGAGGTTAAAGGAAAGCGGCGGCAAACTCAGAAATTCCTTTTCTCCCGAAAGATTTGGGTGAAAAATAACATTAAATGCAACATTGATGAGAGCCGAGAGGACATTATAAGCGTACGTGTGAGTGAGCAATGTGTATATGAGAGAGAGGGAGGGAGGAACGGGGGGGAGGGGCATAAGTAACACCAATAAGGACAGCAAGCAGGGGGTCATTATGTTTCCACTGTTGCAGCTCCTTGGGGTCCAGTGCCTCGTCCCAAAGTGATGAGCTCTGGCGTCCGAATACAAGTATCCTTCCATCTTATCAGGAGCCCATCTGGCGACCGCTTACTAAGGCAAAAGTCACCGCAATCACGCTACAGGTTAATACTAAGATAGACTAAAAATCAAGCAACAGAGAAAAAGGCAAAGAAACAAACCCAAAAAGCAAACACGCTCCGGAGCCATGGCGGTGAAACATTCGACCTACAACAGTGTCAGATGAAGTAGAGGCCAACCTCCTCCAAAAAGTCGTATAGTCCGGAAGTGTGTGTGCACGAACTCGTCCTGAGTACAAGGGAGAAGCGGTAGCGACCCCAGTAACGTGCACTAAGATCATTCAGACCGGTACATTTAACGAGAATGTGCCTAAGTCTGAGGGACAACGCAGTCGTCACAATAAGGCGCAGGCGAGCGTTCCATCAAATGGCGGTGTGTCCAATTCGGAGACGACAGAAAGTAACCTGAAGCCATCGCGGCATTGGGGGTAGGTCCATGGGAACAGTCGTGGCGCAATGACACGCAACTTTAAGTTCCCTTCGACCGTCTCCCATCTTCTTTACCAAGCAGTCCGAAGAGCTGCCCGTATTCCTGCCATGTAGTCGGTGTGAGGAAGAGCGAAACGCTGGTCCGGTCCTAGTGGACTCTTTGGCGACTCCATTCCCCGCAATTCCTACATGTCCAGGAACCCAGCAGAAGATAATCTCGACATCCGCCCGGCTCACCTAAACCGTGGCGTCACTGATATCGCGAACCGGGGGATGCGGAGATTCCAATGCCGCGAGAGCACTCAGGGCGCTTTGTGAGTCGCTATGAATCACAATCCGGCACGTCGCGTTATCTCCCGTACCGAGCGGTGCATTGCAAACAGGTGACACGCCGTCACCTTCCAGTCTCCCCGCAGGCGTCTACCGATAGCCTGAGCAGACCTTGGTCATGGGTGGTTGCCAGGACCATCCGCTACCTTGTGCATAATAAAGGAGGAGGGAGGGAGGGGGGACAGTTTTAGAGGCAGTGATACGCGATAACCCGAAATTGGGCGGGAACGAAGGTAATCCTGGAAATGGGGTTGGATCACAACCCATTGGGTGGGGACTCAGAATAAAAGAGGGTTCGTCAAGAAGTTTTAATTTGGCTTCCACTCTAGCCTTTGCACGGATACTCCACAAAGTTGCATGGTTGTGCAACAGCAACTGGGGCGGGGTGGCAATTTCGCTCCCCCCCCCAAAAAAAAAACACACTTCCTGAGACTCGTAATTAAGTAAAAACCTTTAGGACAAAATATATAACCTCAATAATGTCTATGTGCGCCCATCAACGGGGGAGGTATTTCCAATCTGACGTCAGTAACAGGTGCGACCCGCGGCTCTGCGCCAACAGCGCCGGGCGGACGAATGCTACAACAAGTGGGAATAAAATTACAATTTGTACTAGATACAGTAGCCGCGGGGGAGGGGGAGGGGGTCCCTCACTGGTCATAGTTTGCACACGAGTTGGGAGGAGGGAGAAAGAACCTCCCCCCACCCGGGTCAGGAGAGGTCAAGGGGGTCTCTCACGAAGTGAACGTGCGGTCTCATCTGCATAGGGAGGCCGGACGTACCCCTCCTGCGGCCCCAGGAAGGTCCTCAAATGCAGAGGTGTTTTCGACCCTTGATCTTGTTGATGAGGTGGCAGATCTTGAGGGCGGGGCCCAGTTTGAGCCCCATGTACTTCATCATCATGTCGCTGGTGAGGAGCATCAGGGCCTTGCCGTCGATCTCCTGCAGAGACACAAAATGGAGTCGCACCAACCAAAGCCCCCAGAAGGAGGCGCATCCTCAACCCATAACCCCTGGCCCAGTTTGCAGCCACTTACCTAGAGACCACCCTGTTAGCCTAGTTTGGTTTTCTGATGTTCAAATGTCGGGTTCAATCCCGAGCGATAGCGGACATAAAACGTCAGCGCACGTAGGCAGATCTTACAAAATCAGAACAATACCATCTTTCCCTTCCCGTCCTCACATATTTTCTCTCTTCCAAGGATTTAACTAAGACTCCACTCCCATGGGGGTACTCTTATCCCTGATACAGAACGGGGCTACTCCCCCTGGGGTGACGAAAGGTGCCACCAACGCTGCTTGTCCACCCGAGGACCAGCTCCTGGTGGAGTATTCACGCTCACCAGCGATTGTCATTCTGATCTTAATTTACTTTTCTTTATGCGGTCGACGGATAATGAAACACTCAAAATATTGAGATAAGAAAAGGCCGCAAAAGGCGAGCCTTAACGAGGCACCTTTTGTTCCCATCACATTCAGTCCCGCGGTCTGGTTAAGGTGTAGGTTAGGTGCCTTATTACACATGTCGACAGAATTCTCAACCATAAATCTATTGTTTATTCTTCACATTCAGTAGGGAGGACGCTTCTAGCACATGACTAGTGAGACTATTCCATTCATCTACCACTCGATTTATAATCCAATATCTACCAATCTCTTACCTAAACCTAAACTTGTCCAGCTTAAATCAATTCGTAGCAGTGTCGTCTCCTGTTCACTAAAAATAAGAACCCTCCTTTCTAATCTATTGACATTTCGTCTATTAAGACTTTCACCATAAGGTGAGCTACTTAACCCAAGAATCCTCTTGGTCATTCTCCTTTGATTCCCAACCCAAGAATCATCTTGGTCATTCTCCTTTGCTCCTCAGCCCACGAATCATCTTGGTCACCCTTCTTTGCTCCTCAACCCATGAATCAGCTTAGTCATCGTTCTTTGCCCCTCAACCAACGAATCATCTTGGTCCTCCTTCTTTGCTCAACCCATGAATCATCATGGTCATCCATTTTTGCTCCTCGGCCCATAAATAATCTTGGTCATCCTTCTTTGCTCAACCCACGAATCATCTTGGTCATCCTTCGTTGCTCCTCAACCCATGAATCATCTTAGTCATCCTTCTTTGCCCCTCAACCAACGAATCATCTTGGTCCTCCTTCTTTGCTCAACCCATGAATCATCATGGTCATCCATTTTTGCTCCTCGGCCCATAAATAATCTTGGTCATCCTTCTTTGCTCAACCCACGAATCATCTTGGTCATCCTTCGTTGCTCCTCAACCCCCGAATCATCTTGGTCAACCTCGGTTGTTCCTCGACCCACGAATCATCTTAGTCATCCTTCTTTACTCCTCAATCCACGAATCATCTTGGTCATCCTTCAACCCACGAATCATCTTGTCATCTTTCTTTACTCCTAACCCTCGAATTATCTTGGTCATACTTCTTTGCTCCTCAACCCACGAATCGTATTGTCATCCTTCGACCTACGAATCATCTTAAGTCATCCTTCTTTGCTCATCAACCCACGAATCATCTTGGTCATCCTTCTTTGCTCCTCAACCCATGAGTCATCTTGGCCATCCTTCAACTCACGAATCATCTTAGTCATCCTTCTTTACTCCTCAACCCATGAATCATCTTGGTCATCCTTCAACCCACGAATCATCTTGTCATCTTTCTTTACTCCTAACCCTCGAATTATCTTGGTCATCCTTCTTTGCTCCTCAACCCACCAATCATATTGTCATCCTTCGACCCACGAATCATCTTAAGTCATCCTTCTTTGCTCATCAACCCACGAATCATCTTGGTCATCCTTCTTTGCTCCTCAACCCATGAGTCATCTTGGCCATCCTTTAACTCAGGAATCATCTTGTCATCCTTCTTTACTCCTCAACCCACGAATCATCTTGGTCATCCTTCTTTACTCAACCTCCGAATCATCTTGGTCATCCTCCAACTCACGAATCATCTTGTCATCCTTCTTTACTCAACCTCCGAATCATCTTGGTCATCCTTCAACTCACGAATCATCTTGTCATCCTCCTTTGCTTCTCAACCCATGAATAATCTTGTTCATCCTTCTTTCGACACATTCAAGTAAAACCATATCTATCCTATAATATGGTGACCAAAATTGCACCGCATAGTCAAGATGAGGCCTAACTAATGGGAGGTACAGTTTCAGAATGACATCAGCACTCCCATTACTTACACTCCCCCCAATAAACCCTATTTTTTACTTACCAGAACGCCTCTAAGTTACTTTCACATTTTGGCCTTCCTAAATCTCTCCCATTAAATTAAAAAAAATGATTCAGAGTTAGGGACCAAGGGAAACTTCATTAACACCCTCACATCTCTCCTTCATTCATCACCACCACTCACGTGCTTCCTGAAGAGATCCGCGTGCCCCGACAGCGCCATGTCCGCCGCGCCGATGTGCGCAATCACCTCCTCTACGCCCCAGTCCGCCGGGTCGCCTTTAGGCCGCGGGGGCGTCGTCGTCTCCGAGGGCGGGGTCACCGTGAGACCCCCACGGGCCACATGAGGAGGGAAGGGACCCGCTTCCGGGAGTCCGCTCGGCTGGGGCCCACCTGCGGGTTAGAGATAGGGTCAGTAATTGAGCCCTCATAGCAATGGTGTACCATCCCGTCCAATCAAGCTTCATCCCTGGGAAGAAGCTCCCGCCCCACCCCCTCAGCATACTCTCTCAACCTCTTCGCCAGTCGTTCCTCCCTCGATCTATCCAACTTTGCTTTTGCACACCAAGCACTCTCTTCAACTCGCTTATCTACACTGCTATCAATCGACATCCTTTTTCCATACCATAGTCTCAATCCAACACTCGCACATCTTCATGGTCCATTCCATACACGAACCTTTACCATTCACTAATCGCCCCAGTGACTTTGTTACCATTTAACTCAATCTGCTCCACCATCTCTTACAATGCATCCCAGCTACTTCGCACTTGTTCGGATATCACATTCTCACCCCCAAGTATACATTACCTTAGGCCTTTCTGGGTGAGAAACACCCAGTGAAAGACTTTCCTCAACACTTCAAAATCCCTCTCACTCTCACCCAACACCACCAGGTCATCAACATAGATAGAACCCACAATATCACACACATCTGCACTCATTCCCATATGCAGATAATCACAACCTCGTCTTACCTCACCAAGTATGGCAAATGACTCGCTCCGGCTGTCTTTCACCCAAACACATACCTTTACTTCCAACATAAATACTCTCCACACCATCCATTAGTTTACCCCTCACTCCATGCATTCTTACCATAAAGCTCCTTTATCAACACGATCCTAAGCTTTCTCCAGCCCCATCATGCACTACATCACTTGCTTTTTCATCTAGTCTTGATCCACACCACCACCCCCTACCCTGCCTTCATTCATCCTCTTATCATTCTTATTCGACCAATTAAATTTCTTTCATACACTACCCACAACACAGAACTGACTTATCCTCAGCCTCCTTCATTTTCAAATGCGTTACAACACAACCACCAGCCCCATGCCATAACCAAATTGCCACGACTTTTTAGCATCCTACTGACTATTTCATCGACTCAACCTACCTTGACATTTAGGGAACTCCTGACAACACTATCAACCTTTGTATGTTCATCTACTCCACACACTGACCGATACAGACCCTATTTACAGCATTGCTTGGCATTCATCTTATTTATCCTTGTTGTTCACAGTGTTTGAAGGGGAGGAAGGGTCTCCAGCCAAACCAGACAGCACTCGGGATTGCTGCCCACCACAGCGAGCGGTTTTCTCCAGAGGTGACCTGATGATAGTAGGCTCCGAGGTGTTGGCAAGCGAGGATGGGATGAGCGGTGGTGTCATCTGTCAGGGGTGTCAAGGGTCTATTTCTATTCAGATAGTGAGGGGTGGGTGGTGTCCTGATCGTTAGAGGGCCAGAGAGACTGGTTTGGTGGACAAGGGTGGATGTCGGGTGAGACGCGTTGAAGTAGAGCGTTATTTATCCGCTATACGGGTAAAGTGGGTGTGTAGGTGTAGTACTATGTTCTAGTTCAGTGAGGTTGGAGGACATTGACAGTAGTCATAATGACTCTGGAGGTGGGTGCAGGAATGGAGCGGGTGGGTCGGGTGGTGCAGTTTGCTATACTTCTCTCTTGTTTCTTCCGGAAGAGCTTCATGTTCCCATGGCAATCCTCATTCATCTTTCACCCATCCAAACTAATAAATGTGGAGGGAGTCCTTGGGAAGATAAAGGCTGTGTGGTGAAACGTACAGCAGAGAGGAAACAAGCCACATACTTTCACATGATGCACAAATACCACATCAGGGTGAATGCATACGGGGTAATCAATGTGATTAACCAAAAGCGGCAAGTGAAGGATTTGGATGGATAGTGAATGAGTATCCAGAAGGGAACAGGAAGCTATCCGGGAATGAATTGTTTAAAGTGGTGAGAAACCAAGTGGAAAAAAGCTAGGTGAACATCGATAAAAAGAGGAGTACTTGTAAGCAACAATAGACGAGTACTCTAATAAGCACAATACTATGGAAATTTACAATCTGATGGGGTTTGGGTGTGCAAATTCGGGAGTGTATCTGAGTAAAGAACCAATCAGTCGGAGTGAATGGTACCAATTGTATTATGGAATGCTCTGGAATGCTTTGATGGTAATGTATAATGGAAGAGGGGGGGGAGAGGTGAAGGCAACAACTATACAGGAATAAGTCTTTAGTATTGTAGGCAAAGTGTATGCAAGGATTCTGAAGAATAAAAGAAGGAATGATAAGGAAGTCTTAGAGCCAATGGGATAAAAAAATGACTACAAAGTGTATGGATATGAAGAAAATGATGACAAAGTGTATGAATATGAAGAAAGTGATTACAAAGTGTATGGATATGAAGAAAATGATTACAAAGTGTATGGATATGAAGAAAATGATTACAAAGTGTATGGATATGAAGAAAATGATTACAAAGTGTATGGATATGAAGAAAGTGATTACAAAGTGTATGGATATGAAGAAAGTGATTACAAAGTGTATGGATAAGAAGAAAGTGATTACAAAGTGTATTGATATGAAGAAAGTGATTACAAAGTGTATGGATATGAGGAAAGTGATTACAAAGTGTATGGATATGAAGAAAGTGATAACAAAGTGTATGGATATGAAGAAAGTGATTACAAAGTGTATGGATATGAAGAAAATGATTACAAAGTGTATTGATATGAAGAAAATGATTACAAAGTGTATGGATATGAAGAAAATGATTACAAAGTGTATGGATATGAAGAAAATGATTACAAAGTGTATGGATATGAAGAAAATGATTACAAAGTGTAGTGATATGAAGAAAGTGATTACAAAGTGTATGGATATGAAGAAAGTGATTACAAAGTGTATTGATATGAAGAAAGTGATTACAAAGTGTATGGATATGAAGAAAGTGATTACAAAGTGTATGGATATGAAGAAAGTGATTACAAAGTGTATGGATATGAAGAAAGTGATTACAAAGTGTATGGATATGAAGAAAGTGATTACAAAGTGTATTGATATGAAGAAAGTGATTACAAAGTGTATTGATATGAAGAAAGTGATTACAAAGTGTATGGATATGAAGAAAGTGACTACAAAGTGTATGGATATGAAGAAAGTGATTACAAAGTGTATTGATATGAAGAAAGTGATTACAAAGTGTATGGATATGAAGAAAATGATTACAAAGTGTATGGATATGAAGAAAATGATTACAAAGTGTATGGATATGAAGAAAATGATTACAAAGTGTATGGATATGAAGAAAATGATTACAAAGTGTATGGATATGAAGAAAGTGATTACAAAGTGTATTGATATGAAGAAAGTGATTACAAAGTGTATGGATATGAAGAAAGTGATTACAAAGTGTATTGATATGAAGAAAGTGATTACAAAGTGTATGGATATGAAGAAAATGATTACAAAGTGTATGGATATGAAGAAAATGATTACAAAGTGTATGGATATGAAGAAAGTGATTACAAAGTGTATGGATATGAAGAAAGTGATTACAAAGTGTATGGATATGAAGAAAGTGATTACAAAGTGTATTGATATGAAGAAAGTGATTACAAAGTGTATGGATATGAAGAAAGTGATTACAAAGTGTATGGATATGAAGAAAGTGATTACAAAGTGTATGGATATGAAGAAAGTGATTACAAAGTGTATGGATATGAAGAAAATGATTACAAAGTGTATGGATATGAAGAAAATGATTACAAAGTGTATGGATATGAAGAAAATGATTACAAAGTGTATGGATATGAAGAAAATGATTACAAAGTGTATTGATATGAAGAAAGTGATTACAAAGTGTATGGATATGAAGAATTTGATTACAAAGTGTATTGATATGAAGAAAGTGATTACAAAGTGTATGGATATGAAGAAAGTGATTACAAAGTGTATGGATATGAAGAAAGTGATTACAAAGTGTATTGATATGAAGAAAGTGATTACAAAGTGTATTGATATGAAGAAAGTGATTACAAAGTGTATGGATATGAAGAAAATGATTACAAAGTGTATGGATATGAAGAAAGTGATCACAAAGTGTATTGATATGAAGAAAGTGATTACAAAGTGTATGGACATGAAGAAAGTGATTACAAAGTGTATTGATATGAAGAAAATGATTACAAAGTGTATGGATATGAAGAAAATGATTACAAAGTGTATGGATATGAAGAAAATGATTACAAAGTGTATGGATATGAAGAAAATGATTACAAAGTGTATGGATATGAAGAAAATGATTACAAAGTGTATGGATATGAAGAAAATGATTACAAAGTGTATGGATATGAAGAAAATGATTACAAAGTGTATGGATATGAAGAAAGTGATTACAAAGTGTATTGATATGAAGAAAGTGATTACAAAGTGTATGGATATGAAGAAAGTGATTACAAAGTGTATGGATATGAAGAAAGTGATTACAAAGTGTATGGATATGAAGAAAGTGATTACAAAGTGTATGGATATGAAGAAAGTGATTACAAAGTGTATTGATATGAAGAAAATGATTACAAAGTGTATGGATATGAAGAAAATGATTACAAAGTGTATGGATATGAAGAAAATGATTACAAAGTGTATGGATATGAAGAAAGTGATTACAAAGTGTATGGATATGAAGAAAGTGATTACAAAGTGTATGGATAAGAAGAAAGTGATTACAAAGTGTATTGATATGAAGAAAGTGATTACAAAGTGTATGGATATGAGGAAAGTGATTACAAAGTGTATGGATATGAAGAAAGTGATTACAAAGTGTATGGATATGAAGAAAGTGATTACAAAGTGTATTGATATGAAGAAAATGATTACAAAGTGTATGGATATGAAGAAAATGATTACAAAGTGTATGGATATGAAGAAAATGATTACAAAGTGTATGGATATGAAGAAAATGATGACAAAGTGTATGGATATGAAGAAAATGATTACAAAGTGTATTGATATGAAGAAAGTGATTACAAAGTGTATGGATATGAAGAAAGTGATTACAAAGTGTATTGATATGAAGAAAGTGATTACAAAGTGTATGGACATGAAGAAAGTGATTACAAAGTGTATTGATATGAAGAAAGTGATTACAAAGTGTATTGATATGAAGAAAGTGATTACAAAGTGTATGGATATGAAGAAAGTGATTACAAAGTGTATGGATATGAAGAAAGGGATTGCCAGTTGGGAAGCTGCAAGTAGATTGGGGTTAAAGAGGCTAAAATGAGTGGTTTGAGAAATGTGAAGTAGGATGCCACCATGGCTGTTTAATATTATGGATGGATGCTTGAGAGAAGCATGAGGAGGGACAGCCGCTATGTGTGATGAACAGGAAATGGTGTTGTTAGTGATGAGAAAGATTTGGGAATGTCGACAGAAGCTCATAGGTAATAAAAGGTAAGTGGCTAGGGTGAGGACGGGTTGGTGTGGGATTTTACTTTGTAGTGTGGAGACCAGAAGAAGGTTTTGAATGGAGGGTAAGGTTGTGTTTTTCCCTCACATTTTTAGTGTAATAGCAAAGGGTCGTGTTGTAAAGTGTGGAAAATAAATAGCTACAGAACCTCCAATGGAATAAGGAAGGCAAACTGAGGATGGAACATCTTCTAAACACAGGAAAATGTACACATAAATGGTGTTTGGGTGCCACATGAAGTGTTTAAAGGACAATGTTTACGACCTGTGTGTGTGACTCTTGCTTCATCTCTAACAATTGTATCAAGTCTGGATGTGCAAAACTCACTACAATCGCACATGATGGGAGAACACTCCACACAACCACAATGGAAGACTCTATCCCACACTCACCCCGAGCACTCTGTGGCAAAACTTGGCACGAGTCATCTATATCCTGCCTCGGGGCTGCTCAGTCATACACACTTTGCGGATCACAAATGACATTTAAATGAGCCCCTCAACCGAGAGGGGGTCTCCCCCCCCTCCTACATTACAATGCATATCCACACGTGAAGCAATAAAAAAAAACAGGTTAGGAAGTTGCTCCATCTTAACTGAGCCATACCGATCTGCTTACCATTGCCACACCACCTAAATGGCAAAGTTTGTGGAAAGGGTAGAAAAGGATATCAAAATCCAATGTTTCATCAGAACCGAATGAGAACTCACTGCTTAGTGAAGTGATGGGGAGAGCAGTGGCAATAATGATGGAACACTCATAACATGGTAATCCTATCTTAATTCAGCTCAGGCCACTACACTATAGGCAACATGGAATAAACCTTACCATTACGCACCAAAGCCCAGAGAACACCAAACCACACACAATATCTCCTCTTTAGAGACCTGTGGGGCCAACCAAGGGAGCATGGTGGCTTTCCTAGGGTCAACCCACCTCGGAGAAGAGAGGTAGAGGGGCCGGTAAGAAGTTGATAACGTGTAGGTGTTTGGGATTCTGTGTGAGAGGTCAGAAGTTCCGTTGCAGACTTTTACACTGTCTGGTTGTTTGAATTGGTAAGCGTTTCAGGGTCATTAAATATTTCGTGTTGTTTTGAATGTCGGTGATTGTGGTTGCTCTTTGGAGGATGGGCCTGTGTTTTGCGAGCCATCCTATTTCAAGTGGGGGTTTTAGTCTCTTCTTCTTATGTTTTCCCTAGGGATTCAGGTCGTTAGCAAAGTGTATGTAGGCCTCATGGCGTTAAACCGGGCCACTGAAAAGCCTTTTAGTTTTTTTCAGTCTATTGTAGTTAGTGTAGGTGGGTGGTTTTGTTTTTAGGTGCGTGGGGGTTTTTCGAAGGCTATTTGTAAAGAGATTAGAAGGATAATGAGGAATGAGGTTGCCAGGTTGTTTTGGTGGATAGGTCACGTGAACAAAGGGTGATTAATGGAGGCGTTGTGGGAGTGAGGGTTCTTCAGGAATAGCCATGTCTTTAAGTGTGTGATGCTGATGGTTCTTGCGCAGGCAGGAGGAGGGGGGAGGGGCTCGCATGGTTTAAATTTGCACTTGGAGGTCAAGGTGACTCAAGTGGTAATAGTGAAGATGTCATCTCTGAAATTAATGCTTTCTTTTCCCCCCCTTGCCTGGTGATGTGCGGGTAGCGTGGTACTTTTGTTAAGTTGTGTTTTTTGTTCCTGGATCGAGGCTAGATGTATGTTGTGGTTGAGGAATTCCTTCATCTCGTCTAATCTGACCTAGATTACTTTGTTGCCAAGGACGACAGCCTCAAACCACCAGGCAGGCTTCTCCTACAAATCTACCACACATGCAATGGTGGTGGATTCTGTTTTTGTGAACGTCGGAATCCCTCGTCCACTTTTGCATGGTGTGTAAGAGAAGGGTGACACAACCGGGCCCGCGTCCCTGAGAAGTAGCACCTCAGGAGCAGATATCGGTGGGGGTAGAGACCTTCGGCTCCTGCCGGTGGACATCCCGAGAAGGGGTTCGCAAATCAGTGCCAAAAGATCAAGCCCACTCTCCTAATGGGATGGGGGGGGGCGTTCCCCCCGGAATTCGAAGGAGGATTCCAGACTTACCTACGACGGTCCCCTCGGAGGCGCTCTTCTTCACCTTGGCCGGAGATGGGCGGCAGCCGGCGCTCTCCTCTGACGCTCGACGCTTCAAGGGGGACTTCTTCATGTCCCCGCCCCCGCCGGCACCCACGATCGCCTCTTGCTCTGCTTAAAAATCACCATTGGATTTAACACTCACTTTTATTTCCCAGTCGGCCTCCGGAACTCGTGATTACCGTGGATTCCGAACCAAGGGGTATCGGCGGCGTACGAGGGCTCCATTTGGCCACTAACCACGCCCGACGTGACTTAACCACTGAAATCGCAAGCTATGCGTATTCCTCCCCCTCGCCCTGCTTCCAACCCCACCCACCAAGGGTATCTAGCCCCACCCCGGGAGGTTTTGTTGACAGTCAGACACGGGAACAGGGGGTGTGGGGGGCGGAGGAAGTACTCACCCCGTCGGAGTTGGGCGGGGCTCCTGCGCGCGCACTTGGTGCACCTATCGATGGGGGCCCGGGTGAGGAAGTTCTCGCAGCACATGAGATCGTCGAAAAGGGCCTCCAGCGTCGACCACAGGTCTTCGGCCCCATCCAGCGCCGTCAGCCGGTGCGTCTCGGGAGGCCACCCGCTTACGCTCACTGATCGGGGTAAGTGACATTAAAAAGGCAAACCAACGAGGGAATACCAGGCAGGGGTGCATAGCGCCCCCCAACGAGGAATTAGAAGAGGATACTACTAGGGTACTCTCGATACAGCCAGGTTCAGGGAAAGACGCATTTAATCGATACCAGATCTTTCTTTCCAAATTCTTAAGACTCGAAATATATCAAAGGTCTATCTGGCAACCGCCTCCGAGGAAACAAGTCTGTAGCGCTCATGGCAAGGTGGATTAGGATCAATAATGAAGCCTCACAAATGTCATAAAAATCCTATGAAGTCTTGAGATGGGCAGCGCAAATAATCATGCACATGCAACGTGCCCTACACTGCATCAAGGAATAAGATAAATGCAGTATTTTTATAAAGATAGACAAAAGTGCATTACAAGGCGAAATAGGTTAAACAATGAAGTCTCACAAATGAGTATCATGTGAATCCTAGAGGGGCGTGTAACAGGCACGCAAATAAGTATGCACATACAAATAATCTAAAATATGTATAGCAGTTTTCATAAATAAGAATAACTGTGTAAATGATATATAACATCTTTGTAAAATAATAATGTATAGTGTAAAGGAATCGATACTCCCCCACCCCTCTCACAATTGAGCCGTTGGTCGTTAACCACAACGTCCTGGCCGTAGAGACGCCGTAGCTCGACCACTTAACCTCCTCCCTTCTCGCCCCTAGTCTCGAGAAGCTGAACTGTTGTCCGCGACCACATAATGCAATAATCAGCTCAGGTCAGGACCCGAGACCCTAACATCGGTTAAAACAGCAAGATTTCCTCTAAGAGCTGGTATTCAATTTCACCGCATATGCGAAATTAGAGGAGCGTCGCCCTAAAGCCAGCTGTACTGTTCGAGAAGGATACTTCATGCGGCCTGTCCCCCCCCCCTTCCTGCCCCTACCGTAGTGAAGTGGCAACGTATAAAAGCAAATATCTTTGGAAAAACGAGGTAGATTACATTAGTCATCAAGGCGACGAAGACCCCGGCAAGCAGCCGGGCTATGAACACAAGGAACTAAGAAACTCATCCTCGAGCCAGTTTCTGGTGGTCACACCGAACTTCAAGTTAACTTGAATTAAGAAGCAAGTTAAACTAACTCTCGTCAGAGAAACCCCCCTATCCTGGTGGATCCCCAAAGCACCGTGATAGTCCTCGCCATTGAGCAATGCCAGAACTAAGAAGAAATTCATCCTCCAGCCAGTTCCTGGTGGTCACACCGAACTTCAAGTTAACTTGATTTAAGAAGCAAGTTAAACTAACTCTCGTCAGAGAAACCCCCCTATCCTGGTGGATCCCCAAAGCACCGAGATAGTCCTCGCCATTGAGCAATGCCGGAACTAGGAAGAAGTTCATCCTCGAGCCAGTTCCTGGTGGTCACACCGAACTTTAAGTTAACTTGATTTAAGAAGCAAGTTTAACTAACTCTCGTCAGAGAAATCCCATCTTGGTGCATCCCAAAGCACAGAGATAGTCCTCGCCCTTAAGGAATACCCCCGAGTGAATTGCCTCTAGCACTTCCCCGAATCAAAGGATTCAAGCATTGACTCATCGCTCGCCAGGGCTAATTATTCCCAGAGTATCCCGAAGAGAAGAAGAAACATTCTTTCACTGTCCAGTGGTGAGATCATTTCCTCCAGAAGGTGGGTGTCGCTCCATCTGCCACATGCTCCAAAGTCCTCTGTAGCTTTAAAGCTATTTCTCCCTTCCGAGCACATCTGGACACGCTTCACACGTCGGCCCGGAAACAACATTCCTGAGGTGACGTAACCATTGAGGTCAAGGTCAGACTCAAACCCGATTCTGGTAGGAATCTATAAAGGTATTTAAACGCCGGTATCCGTTTCAGTAAGGTCTGTTTGCATTTTTAAATTAAAGTGAACTGTGGATCACCCATTACTAGAAATTCAAGCATGTCATTTTAGAAAGCCTCACTTAAATTTGTTGAATTCAATTTTGTGTATTTAGTGTGTCAAATTTGGCTGGTTCCTGTTTTTGTTTTTTTAATTAAGGTTTTATTTTTTAAAATTTTATTCAATCCTCGAAACGCTAAGCAAGGCGATAGGGACCCTCAAAGATTAAAGTAATAATCAGATAATAATAAAATATATAGCACTCTTAGAGATAAAACGTAATCGCGGAGTCTTGAAGTACGTAAACAACCCATACGTACGAACTCCACCCATCACTCGGTCCTTCCTATACCACGACATATAGCTTTCGTCTATGTAAATAATATGTATTTTGCCCGAGGCGAGAAGAATGAATTCGCGACGTTCACACAAGAGCAAACATATGCACATGTATACACACACAGTATAGCAATGCAAAAGTGGTTCCCATAGACACGCCACCAGGTCAGCTGTTCAAACAAGCCTAGCAGCAGGTGCAAAGTCAAAACGATAGTAGCGGACTGTGTGATAGAACGGTCTGAGGCTGCCATGCTTCAGCCCCTATCACATGTCGAAACGCATGCTTCCCACGTGTATCCTGCGAGAAAGAGAGTAGAAGGCACGTTATCGCCCATCACAGCCAATGTTTAATCAAGGAGGTTCACTCCCCCGTTTGCCTCCATGCGTCGATCTCGCCAGATTGAATTAGGCTTATGGGAAGATAAGATATTTTCCCAAACGCCACCGGGACATTCCATCGAAGCCCATCCCCCCAGTCCCCTACGCCTAGGGGCTGGCTCCGGCTATTTATGCGATAGCATTTCGCGTGTGAACGAGATCCCGATTATCTTCGCGAGGCATTACGCGGATCCGGTCTCCCTTGTGAACCTACGAACTCTACCCCGAGAAACCCCTTATTGTCCAGAAGAAGACAATATCCCTTGAGTGCCAAGGTTCGTGCCCCTCGAGACGCCAAGACAACAGGGCCCCCCCCTGTTGTTCAGAAAACGAACAACTTTAGAACAGCCATTGTTCTTCAAGCCCGTTCGACAAGAAACGGTTCTCGTTCCCAAGAAATCACGTCAGTGGTAATTTAATTCCCCCCTTTTTAACGTTCTTCAAGAGAACGGTTGGTTACACCAATAACCTCCATTGTTCATCTAGAACATCTTCGATATCCTGTCTCAAGGATCGCTCGTACTTCCGAGCCCCACTTTGCTCTCACCCATCGAAGTCAGTCCTTCCCCCTCGTTAAGGAGAACCCGCCCCCCCGAAGAACCCCCTTCTCCTGGAAAATAAATCGCCAGTTGGACCGAAGATTCCTTCCCATCGCCTTCCTCTGCCACGACAACCTTATAATTACGTAAGCTACGCATTACATTTAACTATTTAACTTTGTGTCAACGCAACTCTGTGCTTTAAACGTATTTTAGCTAACCATTTCCCTTCTTGTTTGTTTTGTCGTTTTAAATCCCTCCAAATCTTAATCTTCCGCTTAGTCAAATATTCCCATGACCTTTTTCGTTTCCTATGTATCTCCCATTTTAAGCCCCGGTCATGTAAATATTTTCTGTGTGTTGTTTTATTAGATTAATTAATAAAATTCTATTTTATTAATGTTTGTAATATTATTTATCCTTGGGCTCCGTTCCACTTCTTAAGTATATTGAATATAAATAAGCCCTCTCCAGGCCCCCTTTTGAACCATTCTCGGCCATCTAATCACCACGCATTCGAATATAGAATAATCCCCACAAAGAATATATATATATATATATATATATATACTATTTAAATTTGGTGTCAAGTGTGTAAGGTTTAACGCTATATCTTTGCAAACACTGGTCTCAGTCGAGTGAAGCATAGTGTTATTCGTTATAAGAATAGAGTATAGTAGTTCCCTTTTGTTTTAACGATTGCTATCCCCTTTTGAAAACTTAAGAAGCTGGAGTAACTCAAGGAAGTGGTATAATAATTTGTTCTTGTGTTTTTTTTTGTGTTTATTTTAGTCATTGCTTATCTAGGTCGAGAAACCAATCCCGAATAGGTCAGTGCCAATATTTAGGTAGGCCAATTCTCTAGAAGGCATACTTGTTACGGCAAAAGAATTTAGTTGGTTGCCTACTGCCTACCAAGAGCAAATATGACTCAGTTTGAAATCTTCAAAGCGCAACGAAAATACTTGGGACTTTCTGGAAGAGAATTGATTGAGTATGTCCAAGAGGAGCAACGAACAGAAAGAGAAAAGTTAAGAGAAAAGTTAAGAGAAGAAAGACAAAGAGAAGCAGAAAGAGAAATTCAATGAGAAGAGAAAGAGAGGAACGGAAAAGGCAAGCCGAGCTTCACCATGAGCTTGAAATGGCTCGCATACATGCTGAAACACAATCAGTCAGTACACGTTCAGAAGCCCCGTCCAATCCCCCACTTAAGCTCCCCAATTTCAGGGATGGAGAGGATTTCGGAGCATTTTTATCGCACTTCGAAAAGATCCTAGAAATCAACAACCTGGACTTCGAGGCCGAAGGCGTAGTGAGGTTACTGCCACTCTTAAATTCTAAAATGAGTAACATCTTCATTTCCTTACCATCAGAGTGTACAATTGACTACAGTACATTAAAAGCTGAGTTATTGGCCGCTCATAATGACTCTCGATTTCTACAGACCGGAATTTCGAGGAGGTTGTATTAAACCCGGACAGACGTTCCATCAATTCCGATACATTCTCCAGAGGAATTTTAGATTCTGGTTAGAATCCTCAATTAATGGGCAAAAAACCATCTGTCAGCTGTGAATATGACAAGGTGGTTTTTGCTGGCAAAGATGCCTCTGAGGATATTGGGTCCTCTGTAGTACTGGTTAGTTTTGCTGGTAAAGATGCCTCTAAAGGTAGTGGGTCTTCTGTAGTATTAGTTGGTTTTGTTAGCAAGGGTGTCTCTGTAATGCTGGTTAGTGGTGTCAAAAGGGATGGTGCAGGGTCATTCTGAGGACTGGTTGTTGGGTCAGCTGTGGTTGGTAAGGAGAGCCCAGAAGGCTGTTTCTCCTCCTCCAAGGGGACCACAGCCAATGTTGAATCTGTGACAATCTCCATGGAAGTCGGAAGAACAATTAATACATAGCCTCATCTGTCTGCAGTATTTGCTTACATGCCCAAAATGTTGGCAATGGAAGCACCTACGGGGATTCTCAATGTAGGGCTTCACAGGGATACACAAGTAGCCAGCCTTGATGTTTTTAGGAGGTTCCGACCGATTGAAGGTTAGTATAATGGTAGCTGAAGGAACTCTTGTGTTATTAACATTGCGGGTGACGCGGTATGCGCTGATTACTTTCTGGGGAGTCAGTTTATCAACAAGTCGGTCCACATCATATTCAATCAGTTCCCCTGACCTGATAACCCCCTTGCAGGTATTAAAGGTAGGGTGGCCTGAAGAGGAGATATTTAGTGAAGCTAGAGAATCGAGTGTTTTGATTTTTTTGGTGTTGTTCAAACAAAGTTGATTCCACTACCAGACAGCCATCATTTCTAGGCCACATTTGGGCTGGTTCACCACATTTAGCAACAAAGTCTTCATAAATGTTGAAAATATCAGCCTTACTCAATGGTTTATCGTTATCAGATTTCAATAGTACAAATTTTCCATAGTCAAAGTCATCGTCAACCTCAGAACCAAAAGGATTGAGTCTATGGAAAACATGGTCATTGGCAGTACGGGGACCAGAAGCCTATGGGAAAAGTTTTGTTATTTTTACCCATATATATTTGTATTAATAAGAGCATGTACCCTGGGGAAGTGAACGTTACTGTAGCTGCCCCTGACAAGGCACTTTATACCGTCCTCGGGGTAGCCCTCCCCCACGCTACATCTGTCGTATTAAAAATACAGTGCAGCATCATGAATGGAAGTTTGAGGACGGCTAGGCTAAGACCCAAGCTGTGGGCAGCTATCAGCTCCAGAACGAGTACGGCCTATGGCGATACCTCCGGCGAACAAATCGGCAATCCGTACAGTGGTACTCAGCACGAGGGTGTGAGGATCGTTAGTCTGACTCCTCTACAGTGGCCTGTTAAGCAAGGTTGGACCCTTGAAGACCGAGTGATGGGAAGTAGTGACCATCTCGGTCAGCCTTCACTGATATAGCCCACTGCATTATTAGAGTACGCAAGCCCCTCCCCCACGACAAGGTGATCCTCATGGAACATGGTGCCACCCATGTAACTAGCATGTATCCAGCGTTACGCCGTTTTCTCCAGAAAGGTCAAACGCGATAAGTCCGGGCCTGCGGAAATTTGGGGAGTAAAAGGTGTTGACCTCAGGGGCGGCATCCTGGAGGGAATCAGAGGCGGCATTGACCAGAGAGCTACACCAGGTTACAGCACATATAGGCATAACGATTCTATGTGAGGGCAGTCTCGCATTTGGCAGGCCACCAGTATAAAGCAGCCGGCGTGCAAAACGGCCAGACGTTCTATGAATGGCAGTTGGCTCGACGGAGATTAACTCAACGGCCTCATCCACCGACCAAAACTCATCAATAGGGACAGAGGTACAGTCCTTTCCTAAGATGAGGGCCACCACGCCCAAGTTGAAGTCAGCTGACAGTGGAATGTACACAGAAATGACAGTATACCACCTATCCAGGTGCAGCTGCACTACTACTGCTTCAAAGGATGTATTTAAAGCAAGGATATATATCATGCTGGATGTAAATGGCGCATCCTCCAGCCCGGCTCCCACCCCATGGTGGTAGGGTCAAAAAACCATTATAGGCAGGAGGAACTTACCCAGCATGGTCTCGTGTAAGAAAATTGCTAACGGCAAACCAGAAGAGAAGAGCCTCCGCACCTACCCACAGTTGCCCCGCAATTCCATTGAAGGAATTTGCCTTCTAGGGTTAGCTTGGAGGAGATGGAGGGCCTTCTTCAAGAATGGACGGATGCTTACCAGAGGCAAATACCAGGACACTGTGACCGAAAAAGGGTCAGTGGCCTTCGAGAACTTATCGGGGCAAGTGGGGTTGCTATAAGAGTCTTTTCCTCCTTCTGCCTTGAAAACTTTGACGGGCGAAGCTCCTTTGGTGCTGTCCTCGTTTCGGGGGGGAGCTTTAGGAATTCCATAAGACGGCCTCACGACCACCTTCAGGGGTATTGCCTCCTGTGAGTCTAACCGACTCGATGGCGGCGCATGGCCGTTTCGCCTTAACAGAGGAGGGGTGTGTAGAACCCCCACAAAAAGGTTCCAAATGGAGACGGAAATGACCGTGCTCGTAGACCTAGGTGGGCAAGGAGCAGTGGGCGCCTTTTTTTAACATTGAGGCATAAGACGTCCTAGGCAGCGCCAGACGCACCAGGACCAAGTCTTAGCCTTGCAAAATGAGAGATGATCCTGGGCCAAAAAGGCCAGAATTTCCTTCTCAAGGAGAAACGCACCGCGTTGATTCGAAGAAGCGGGGTGCAGCTCTCCGCAATTGACACACTTGGTCACACACGACTTGGACTTAACGTGTGTGACCTTGGAGTAACTTACACAGATTTCGGGTAACCCCGACTTTGCACGTCGACAGGAGCGATTTGTATGGCCGAAGCGGTGACAGTAGTAGCACCGCCGCGGCAGTGGCACGAATGCCTTCCCCGCGGATGGAGAGGAGCCTCGGAGGGCGGGGAATGAACCCGCTTCTGTCCTCCGCCAGTAGGGGCCCCCAGGCAAGATGGACCGGCATCAGCAAGATCCTTCTCCGAGATGGAGGAGGTCCATGCTGCCACAGGGGGACCAGCCGGAGGAGATTTCTGTTCTCCTTGTAAAGTCTTGGCGACCCGATCCCTCTGAGGAGGACCTCGCACAGGGCCTGGGTTGCCTCAGGGACCATGAGGGGGGAGTCTCCACATGGCCACTAACCCCCAGGACATCACAGGTCCCATTGCTTATAGTGTCTTTGGTCGGGGAAAAGAGGGGGGGGAGCACGTACGGTGACCCCCTCTAAGCTCAATATGCAAGCACACAGGCCTAGAGGGAAGGGGCCGACGGGCCCTATTGTGCCGCTCCGACCGGGACAGGTCACTTATGGGCCACCTGCCATTCTTGGCAGTCCCCTTAGAAAGTAGAGGGAGGACTGCCGCTGGTGAAAGGGGGTCCCCTACACACGTAGGCAAAGGAGAGGAGTAAGGCTCCTCTCAGGTTGAAGAGTTTTGGAGGAGGGGGGGGCTCCATTTTTCCGGTGGAGCTGCCCGAGGGCGGCTCCATGGAGTTTACAGGGGCAAGAAGAGGGAGATTAATTTTTTGGTCTTCATCATTGGGGGGCATCTTGAACCTATTTATTCTACGGGATGCATACGCTAATCACACCAGGCAGTAGCCCGCTCTGCGAGGGGCGAGTACAGCGCTGGGAGAACCAGCTGCCGCCATTTGAGGCCACTTCTCCCTCCTAGTGGCCTGGCAGCCCATCAGCTCCACCTTGGGCCCAGCATAAAATGGATAGATAGTGAAAGGAGAAAGAAAAGGGAAGTGAGGAAGGTGTGGATGGGGATGAAGAAAGATGGTTAAAACCCCCTCCCCCTTCAGCCCCGATCCGGTATAGTTGGGTGAGAGGAAGCTGGTCGGCGTCTACCCTCTGAAATTAGAGGCCAACGAGAGAAGGTCGCAGGGGAGGTTGTAGGAAAAGTGAGGAAGTAGGGTAGAAACGCATGGCGCTGAGTCCCGTCAGCACGGCGGCCAGGAAGGCGAATCGCTGCGCCCCTTGTTGGGGGGACAAGCTGTAGCGACCGCGCTCATCCTGGTACCGGGACAGGTAATATGGCGAAGATCACCCAGACTGGGATATTCAACAAGAATGTGCCGAACAGTCTGGGGTACAACGCAGTCATCACAATAAGGTGCAGTGCACGCGAGCGCTCCATCAAATGGCGGTGCGTCCCGCGAGTGTGTCCAATTTGGAGATGACAGAAAGCAACCTGAAGCCGGCACGGCATTGGAGGGGTGCGTCCAAGGGAACGGCAGGCTGGAGGGCTGTCCTAATTCCTGCCATTTAGTCAGCGTGATTTATAATGGCGAGATGATGTTGCTTTCATGGTTCGCGGCCGATTATCGGGGCATCTGGGCCAGGAAACTCCTGCCCTGGTTGAGAAAGATCACAAAGGTAGACTATGTCCTGCAGTAAGACAGTGCCCTAGCCCACACGGCTAAGAGTGTGCAAGAGTGGTTGGGGCTGAACATGAAATGCTGGTTGAAGGACTTTTGGCAGCCGTAGTTGCCCAACCTCAATCCCCTCGACTAGTGTGTGGGCACATGTCGAGGGCAAGGCCTGGGCAAGGTCCGCCACAGCAACGTTGATGAGCTGAAGTCCTCCGTCGACAGCAAGCATGAGGAAGGACTTCGACCGCAACGCCTTCAGGTGTCGTCTGGATCGTGTGTTTGCCGGACACATTAACTTTTATTACAAACTAAAATATTTATGTTCCAACAATTATAAATGTTTACCTGCATCAAAACTATAATTGAGAGGTCGTAACGAGTGTAACAGGACTTTTGCAAGACCCGGCGTATATAAAAAAAAGGCCTAAATGCCAAGAACTCCCGCTATAGAAATATGGCTTCAGGGAATGCATCAGCCAACTGTACACCTGCCGATACCTGTGGTTCAGATTCTACATTAATCAGTAGGCCCCCCTAAATAGACATAAAGGCATCTTAAATGAGCGCAGATCGGTGGTACTACCATTAACACAAGACAATGTAAACCGAGGTTGTAACCATTTATTTGCCTATAAATTTAAAAGGGCAATAACAATGAGTCTGTATGATGCAGAATCTTTGGGACTGCCATCAGGGGCATAAGACGAAGAGAAAGTGAAAGTGTGTGTGGAAGATATATAGCCACAGCACCTCCTGGGAGGGCATGCAAGTCTACAGATGACGCCAGACATACTAATCCAATCACTTGTGGTAGTTTTTTTTTCGCCTCAACTCTCTTGTGCCCATTCTCATGCCCACCTTTTATTTCAGGTTCCGGGGTAGGAGGGAGGACAAGTAGTGTGCCCTCCCCCCTCCCGTCTTTCACTGGAGACTGATCTGTACCCCACACAGGAAGTGAATGAAAAATTTGAGGACAGAAGAGTGAAAAAGTGTATTTAAAAGACTCTTTGAAACTTGTTTATGAACCAGTGCATGAAAACAAGTAGAGCTGGATGCAAAGCCAGGTGTGTAGTAGTGGGAATATGTGTGTATGGGAGGAGGGGGGGGGGGTATATATGTATATAAGGGAAGGGGTGGATACGTAACACCATTAAGGAGCAAACAGGGGGTAATTTCCCCCCCCCTCTTTCCAGCAACTAAGGTAGCACTGATTGCTCTCACTTCGAAGGAGTCGGGGAGTCTGGAGCCAGAGGGTCTGTGGGGACCCCATCTCTCCTTCTCCCTGGGGTGGGGTCCGTCCTTAGTGAGAACGAGAAGAAGACAAGGACTCACTTTAAAGAGGGGGGAGCAGATTAGTGACCCAAAGTCAAGGTGGCTTTGTAGTTGTGGTTGGGCCAAAGCCCGATTTGAGTGAGAGAGCTGCTCCCAAGGTCGACCATTCTATATATTTCCTTGTCATCTGCGATTATTACCTTAGTCTCTATTATCCGCCTCTTTTTCTTTATTCTCTATAGAATTTTTTCTCTGTGACTGTATCGGGTGGTGGGGATAGATAGATATATCGAAGTTTTGTTTAATAAATAAAATTGAGTATAGAGGTTTCCTTGGGCCTAATCCTGATCTAACAAGCGTCTCACGAGCCACTGAGCAGACCCTTGTGGCGGGTGGTTTTCGGCACCGTCCGCGACAATATGTGCGTGTGTGTACTCCAATTAAATGTACTTGGTCATAACTTAATGAAATCAACATAAAGATTAGTATAACAATTTGCAGATCTTCGTATGGGTTGGAAGGTGCTAAGAGGTGGGTGAGTTACCAACGATCAGGCAGGAAGGAACCTTCACCCCTGCCCTGGGAGGAAGCCGTCTACATCAGGGGTATGTGGATATAACTAACAATGGGCAGGATTGCTTGGGAGAGAGAATAGTGTGTTTTGGGCTGTGAAGACACAGGTGGTGTGATTAGGGTAATATCTACCCATGCCTAGGAAGGGGGGGAGGAAATAAGGAAAGTGGGCTCACTAATCATTGGCCAGACATCAGCATGACCTTGCTTGGGGATTCAACCCGATACTTAGATGCTAGAAAACCAATGCCTTATCCACCTTGCTGGCGAGAGGGCATCAATTACTCATACCCAAATTGAGAAGCCTTTTTGATGGCACCAAGGAGGTGGGAGTTTCCCCATTTCTTTTGAAACCACAAATTCCTCATAAATGCCCCCCTTTTCCCTTGGACTAGGATCAATAACACCTATCTTGTAACAATTATCCTCGGTCCAGTCTAGAGAATCAATTGGCCTTGGATATGAATCTTTGGTCAAATGGATATCCCTGAAGCCCCTCCTTCCAAGGCTCTTAAGTGACCAGAGGTCGATCAAGGCTGTTCCCTTGACCCATTACTGGTATCGAGCATTCTTAGCTCGTACAAGGGCAAGAGAATGCCTTTAGTTCCTGATAGTAAGAACAGGGTTGTGGGCCTACCCTGACCCTTCCTACTTGCCAAAGATTTCAAACGAGGAATCGACCCGGAACTTAAGGGAAGCCCTACCAGGTAAGTAGTGGCCCATCCGTCACTATCACCACCCCCTTTAATTACTCTACCGGAACTTTGGATTATTACCCACCCCACCCTACTCACCTTTGATGATGACCTTTCCCCCTCCTTTAGGAAGCATGTGGGCAACTGCAGGTGGGTCGAGGGCGACATCCACCAGCGCCTGCAGCGACTCGCGCACCACCCGGTTGAGGCTGCCAGGACCAAACTGCACTGGCAGTTCTCCTACACGACCCGGGTCCAGGTATGGACCGCAGGAGCAAGCATGGTTCACGTGTACCACCACTGCCACGGGAGAGGGAGAATGATGCATTAATTTACCACCATCACCACCATGTTTCCCACCTGGTCGGTGGGGACAGAGAGAGAAAGCCACCCACCAAAGGCTCACTTAATCCTTGCTGCAGAACCGCCGCGGTCAAATCATACATAAAACCTGCGTCAATGGCATAGGATTATTCACTCACCAACAACTGAGTCACTATTTAAACCAAAGTCATCACAACACACCTATTTATACACTGCCCAAACCTCACACACTCACTACACACCTCTCTCTTAAGTACTTGTAAACCCATCCAAGGAGTGTGGGCACTTCATCTTTCTCTTCTATTCCCTACATCAACTAAACAGATGCTAGCATGATGCAAGGCAAACAAGAAGGAGAATGAAGGAGTTTATGCAGTATGGATTCAGGGTGGTATGGATATAAAATAACTGGGGTTGAGTGATGCAGTAGCTTGTGCGTGTGTGAGCTCAAGAATTATGTGCATGAACACCACATATACAAGGGTGAAAACAGTGTGGTATAGTAAATAATCATGAAAGCAACTCAGTGAAATATAAGAAACTTAAAATGACAAAACAATTAGAAGCAAACTTTTTCTTTGTCACTTTGAAGAATTGGTGTGGAAGTGTGAATTCACTTTAGTTGAGGTAGGAAAGAAGGAGATGGAATCAAGGCCCTCCTCACTTCACATTTTCATAACTAAACACAGCAACAAGAAATTATCTTTACCCATAGATGTAATGATTTTAGTCAATCTCACATAAGTTCTTCATTCTCCTTCAGTTTTGTTTCACACAGTGTTAGTTAGCATCAGTTGGGTTGAGGTAGGTAGGATGAGGTGATGAGAAGAGAGGATGCATCATCCTTGTCCACATAAATTCAAAACCCAGCCAGAAGCTAAAATTCATAACTACACACTATCTTCCTCTCAACCAGTACGGGGTGCCATCAAGCCCACTGATTCCAGGATGAACAAAACTAAGCCACATTGGGGTCTGGTTAGTAATCTAATGGAACTTCATTTGGGTCCCCACAGAGAAGGGTCTCAGAGGGACCGAACCCACGGATTAAAAAACTGGTACTGCTCATTGCCTATGGTATTGATGCACAAAGACCTCACTCTGTGGGAAAATGTTATTTAATTAAACTTTCCTGCAAAGTGTGGTTGGTGTAAAGTAACACACGCACACTAAAAACCATTCCCACATTCACTTCTCGGCACAGTAACGAGGATTTCCCTTTAGTTGTCTCACAAGACCAAGAAGTGAAAACAAGGAAGGCTTCATTTTCGATCGGCAAGGAAAAGGGATGAAAGAGGCACGGATCGTCCTGCATTGGAGGCAACGCAGAGCAACGGGTCCGAGCTTCCGTCACTCAGACTCCACAACACACCTTTCAACCAAACTTTCTGCCTATTACACCTCACCAAGCGATTCATCCTCCCACTACCCAAAGAACATCCTGGGGTCTCAGGCAGACTCACCTGTGGGGGTCGTCTTGTGGACGGAAGAAGTGTCAGGTTCGGTGACTGTGATAGTGGGCCCCTTGGAGAGAGGGGGCTTTGGGGGGACCACAGGGTGTTGGGCCTTGGGGTGAACCACAGATTGTTGCGGTTTAGGCAGGACCAGAGGTTGTTGGGGTTTGGGGGGCACAACAGGTTGTTGAGGTTTCGGGGGGACTGCAGGTTGTTGGGGCTTAGGGGGAACCACGGGTTGTTGGGGCTTGGGGGGAACCAGAGGTTGTTGGGGCTTGGGAGAAACCAGAGGTTGTTGGTGTTTAGGGGGAACCACGGGTTGTTGGGGCTTGGGGGGAACCACGGGTTGTTGGGGCTTGGGGGGAAGCACGGTTTGTTGGGGCTTCGGGGGAAGCACGGTTTGTTGGGGCTTGGGGGGAACCACAGGTTGTTGGGGCTTAGGGGGAACCACGGGTTGTTGGGGTTTGGGGGGGACCGGGGGTTGTTGAGGTTTGGACCCCCCCAGGATCACAGGTTGGGGTTCCGCAATCTGATCTATTTTCGGGGGGGACGCGACGTTCAAGGGGGTACTGAGGGGAGGCCGCTTCTGCGAAGGGAGGGCCTTAGGGGGGACTGGTTGGGCCTTGGGTTGAGAGAGGGTATCACCACCCCCAGCCAGCTGGGGGGACTTAGCGGGGGTGGGGGCCTTGGCAGCCCCTCCGGATGAAGGGGAAGGCTTGGGGGGCTTGGTTTGGGGAGATCGGGACGGGGATTTAGAGGGTGAGGCCTTGGGCCCGGCTGGGGGGGTCCCCTGGTTGAGGGGTTTCACGAGGGAGGAAGGCTTCGCCGGGGGTCGGGCCCCACCTTTAACAGGGGAGACAGCCCCCTTCTTAGGGGTGCCTTGAGGGGCAGCCTCCGTCGAGGACGAGATCTGTGACGAGTTAACCGACTTAGAGGCCGCTCCCTCGGTCGAGTGGACGATGGGCCCCTCCTGGGGTTCCCCACCCATCGGTAGGGCACTCGAGGAGGAGGTCGGGGGCTCCGCCCCAGAAGAGGGCGTCGGCGAGGGTGGGGCCTTCTTCGAAGACGAGGTGGGATCCGCCTCAGGGGCCGAGGTCGTGGTGCGGCTTCCTGCAGGTGGTTCCAAAGGAGGAGGGTCCTCCTTGACGCTCGAGGACGACTCGTCCTCCTTGGCTGGGGGCGGCAAAATGTTGAGGACGCGCGCCTTAAACCGGTTCCCAGCGGAGCCCCCTGATAGGAGCGGGGGGAGGAGAGTAAAGCTTGAGAGGGTATCCTTAAAGGGGCATGAGCTACCCTCTGGGGAGGGGGTGGACATCTTCCCCTAAACCTCTCCACCTTCAGGTGCGGACTCAAGTGCCTTGGTTGGATTACTCGGGCCAAAGGATAATAACAATTGGAAGAAAGGAAGCAACAATTCCGATTACAGCGAAAGCAGTTAGTAAGTGGATGGAGTCAGGTCCGAATTAGGGCGAGAACCCCACGATTCGGATCACGCCTCGACTGTAGTTTGGTACTCGAGTCTCACCCCTTTGGGGCGCCATCGAGCTCATGTTGACCCGAAGGTCCTCCTTACACTCAGAAATAAAAGAATCTTATTTTCCTCTTTGGGGTCTTCCTTACACTCAGAAATAAAAGCCATCTTAAATGAGACAAGAGATAAAAGAATCTTATTTTCCTCTTTGGGGTCTTCCTTACACTCAGAAATAAAAGCCATCTTAAATGAGACAAGAGATAAAAGAATCTTATTTTCCTCTTTGGGGTCTTCCTTACACTCAGAAATAAAAGCCATCTTAAATGAGACAAGAGATAAAAGAATCTTATTTTCCTCTTTGGGGTCTACCTTACACTCAGAAATAAAAGCCATCTTAAATGAGACAAGAGATAAAAGAATCTTATTTTCCTCTTTGGGGTCTTCCTTACACTCAGAAATAAAAGCCATCTTAAATGAGACAAGAGATAAAAGAATCTTATTTGCCTTCATGAATGACTCTTGCTTAGGGTGAGTCTACTGGTTCCATGGTGAGGTGGTGTTAGCCTTTAATGCTCGAGGGAAGTGGTGGTGTGGCTTTGGATTGTAGGTTTCATATTTGAGTGAATTTATGTTTATGCTAGGCTAAATTAAAAAAAAAAGAAGCAAAGAACAAATAATAAAAGCAAAGGCAAAAATCAAGTAAGAAAGCACACGCCGGCGGCTTCCTTCAGGAACATGAGACCTACAACAAAGAGAGTCAAATGAAGAATGAGGAGGAGGCCAGCCTCTCCACTTAGTCATAGAGTCTGACAGCCTCTGTACACGATCCAGTCCTGACTACAAGGAACAAGCGGTAAAGACCCTGCTCATCCCGATACATGGACAAATAAAAGATCACCCAGATACGGACATTTAACAAGAATGTGTGGTACAACGCAGTGGTCACAATAAAGCACAGCGGCAAATGGTGGTGCGTCCCACGAGTGTGGCCATCGCAGCAGTGACGGTAGGTAGGATCAAGGGAACAGTCGCAGCGCACAACTTAAATGGACCTCACCTTCTTTGCCAAGCAGCTGGATTCCTGCCATGTAATGAGTGTTAAGAAGAACGAAACGCTCGTCTGGTCACCTGGGCCTCTTAGGCGCCCTCATTCCAACAAGTCTTCTCAACATCCAGCAGCCGGCTCGAAGCAACCAGCTCTGCTGTGAAGAGAAGAACCATCCACTTGGCATAGCTAAGCTAACTTCAAATAGAGGGAATACAGCATAGATCAGCCCCCCCCTTGGGACTTGGAGCCGCCATCTGTATACACTGGCACAGATCCACCATGACACAAAGTGTGCTATAAAAAGGCTGAACGCAATACTCCCAACACTGTAGAGGCATTGCGACAAATAGTCAAATGTAGTACCCTCCATGGTGGCGTTCTGGGCATTACCATAGGCACCACTGGGCATTACCGTAGTAGTTTCCTAGCCCTAAACCCAAAAGGGCGAATCTCCTCGGGACATCTCTGATGGTTGCCTTGTGCAACTCCAAATCCCCCTGCTGCCTTGCAGGGTATACCTCTTTTGGCAAAGGCAAGAAAGTAATTCCAAATCTCCCTGCAGAGGCCAAGGTTAAGAGAAGGAACTCTGAATAGAAGCCACCTACTGCCTGGTAGGGGCTGTCTAAATAGATGAAGGCTATGGAACCTCATCCAGTCAAAGGCGTATTTGCCCACACATTAGGGCCACTATCTACCGCAGAGAGGAGTTTTTCAGGCAGAGGCTGCGACCTGTTTCACTGCCATTCGTCGCTTATCTGCTCAACTGGATCTCATCAGCGTTGCGGGTTAAGAGGCCGTTTTATCTGAAGGGCAACCGATATGCGCGAGTAAGGAAGGGCAGAAGCGATAAGTCCTGTGGCAGGCGTGAAAGCAGGGAGCCATTAGCTTGGCCCCTGTACATAGGAAGTCCGAGCGTGATGGTGGCAGGAGCATCGACAGCTAGGCAACAATGATCTGGGGCAGATGCACAGACAAACAAGCAGCCCTATTCACAGACAGCGCTGCTTACCCCGAAAGGGGATGCCTCTATAGAAGGTGCGGTAACAAAATGCTCACCCCGAACCACATCTGTCTGGCTTGTCATGGTCAGCAGATTTCCATTACAGTGGAAAGGAAGCAAGGAGAAAAGAGAAAAAACAAAAACATTGTTAGAACTGATTGTGATGGTGGTAATACACCTCGGAGAACTGCCCTCGTTAATAAAGAACTTCAAAATATCATTGGTGATTTAGCAGCACTGCAAGAAGTACGATGCAGTGGAGAGGGGAAACTGAAAGAAGCACAGCCTACATTCTACAGGAAGGGACGTCCCGAAGGTCAACCAAGGTTGGTAGGCGTCAGTTTCGCCATAAAGAATGATCAGGGAGACATAGGCCCCCAAAGGAATTTCACATAGAGTCATGACTCTTCAAATATGTGTCTCTTGTAATACCACATACAATCATCAATGTTTATTCACTAACCATCACCCATCGGGAGGAAGAAAAAGAATCTTCCTTCTCACAATTACAAGAAATTTTACTAAGTGTGCCAACAGGTGACAAGCTGGAATTGCTTGGGGGGTTTAATTCCAGAGTTGGCAGAGATTAGGAACCTTGGGCCAGGGCCTGGGGAAGTTTGGATAAGGCAGAGGGAATTCAAATGGCGAACTCCTACTTTGCCTCTGGCCAGAACTCAACCTTGCAATTACAAATACCCACTTTCACGAACAAGAGAACCGGTACTACTCGTGGGAACATCTACGATCCAAGAGATCACACTTGGAATATGTAATCACAAGAAAACAATATCTCAAAGACTTCAAAAACACAAGAGCTATGTGTGGCCCGGACTGTTCAGAAAAACAAAAGTGCAGCGCAGGCAGACAACACTACCAAACTAAAAGTTCAAGAATGTAAAGATGAGCTTGGGTGTGTCATATGATCTGCAATAAGACAAAATACAGATGAACCTGAATCTCCAGAATAGCTCTGGATTCTTTTAGTGAACCAGTACTCAATGCTGCAGCTGAAGTGGTAGGTTATACAAAAAGAAAAAATGCAGACTGGTTCAAGGAAAATAATAAGATTTATAAGCGAAAGGAACAGAACCTTACAAACTAAACTCATCTTTCCTACAACAGAAAAAAAGGAAAAGCTGAGGAAATTAAAAAAATGAAAGGCAGGTTTTAGCCAATAGAAATAACTCTGCCGGATTTGTCTCATCCTTAAAGGAGGTTTATGGCCACAGTTAAGTTCAGCCCCTCACTTCTTTCCAGTGATGGAAGATTAAATTTGAATGATCAGCAAGAAATAATGAAAAGATGGCAAGAATATTTCAACAACCTACTGAATCTAGTCATTGGCTGAAGCACAGATCCTCAATGGAATACTAAATACAGTCGCAAAAATTAGACTTGGATAACCTACCTACCTTAGAAGAATTAAAGGTAGCCATTAATAAGACTAAACTGAACAAATCACCTGGAATTATGGCTGAAGTTTTCAAATTTGGTGGTAAAGAGTTAAGTCAAGTTACTCGACCTTATCCAAATGTGCTTGCAATAGAAAATCCTGCCGCAAGACTTCAAGGATGCAATGATCATTCCAATTTATAAAAATAAAGGGTACCGCCTTGGCTGTAACAACTCTATCGCGGAATATCTTTGCTCTCTATTGCAGTAAAGATAATGAGCAAAGACCATACAAGCCAGACTATCGGGGCTTGTGGAGAGTTTTAAATGAATCCCAATGTCGATTCAGACCCCTACAATCAACCATAGACATGATTTTCAGTATACAACAGATCCAGGAGAATGCAATTGAACAACATCAAGAACTATACATAGTCTTCATCAACTTTAAGAAGGCTTTTGACACAGCAGACAGCACCAGGCCGTGGACTATGTTGAAAATCTTTGGCTGCCCTGAGAGTTTCATTGAACTCGTTAAGCACTTTCATGATGGCATGAAGGGAAGAGTAACAGCAGGAGACCAACAAACTGAAGTGAACTATGGCACTAAATAAGGCTGTGTTTGAGCCCCAACTTTGTTTGCCTTGTTTCTAACAACAGTACTCATACTGCTACATCAGAAGATCAGTGAGGGTGTATATATACGCACTCAACCAGACGGCAACCTATCTAACTTAGTGAGCCTAGAGGCGAAAACAAAGAGGAGTAAAGATTTAATAAGAGAGCTACTAGTTGCACACGACCCTTCAAAGCCGCAAGAAATGGTCAACCAAAATCAATACCAAGAAGACTGAAATAATACCTCAAAATGCCAGGATTATTATAGACAGTGAACTAGTAGAATAGTGAGAAGTTTTAAGTACAGATAATTAAGCTGTCGTAAACAAATTGCCTGTGCTTCCTTTGGGGGTGTCTACCATTCACATCAAAGAGTAGTATAAAGGGCCTTTGCCACAAAGGGGCAGAAGTCCCACTCTTGGCTGATGGTAGGATGCACCCAGAAATAAAGGTATACCTCCTATCTAGGCGCTGTTGGTTGCATTGCTACTGCCTGAAATGAGGTACGTATTTAGAGCAAGGAGAAGACATCATGTTCGCCCCCAGCCCATGGCAGTGGGGTCGCAAAACCTTATACCCAGGGAGAGTGGGTAGGGAGGGGGCAGGTGCCCAGCATGCTCTCCTGAAAAAATGATAGCTAACGAGGAATAGGAGGAGACGAGCCTCCGGATACCCTCCCGGATTCGGCGGCAATTCCATTGAAGGAATCTGCCCTCCAGGCCGAACTCGGAGGAGACGCGGGGGCCCTCTTCGAACAGAAGACCCTCACGGAAATGGCCGTGCGATCCCGGAGGCAGAACCCCAGGAACTGGGGGCTAAACAAGGTGCTGTCACCTTCGAGGATTTAAAAAAATAATTTATTTACGAGCGCATCTGGCGACAGCCTACTATGGCCAAAGTCGCCATAAATGCTACAGCCTATAATAGGGTAGATTAATCGCCTTAAAGGAGTTGGGTTTGCCATGCGAGTGTTTTCCTCCCTCCGCCTCGAAATCTTCGGGGGGGGGCGGCGAAACTTCGGAGACGGGGGTTCCTCCCTTGGAAGAATGACCGTCTCTGGGTCCCTCACTCCAGCCTTGGGTGGGAGCCAAGGATCCTTTGGCGCTATTCTCCTTTCGGGGGCCAGCTTTAGGACCCACGGAAGATGGCCTCATAACCACCTTCAGGGTTGTTGCCTATTGTGAATCTAACGACTCATTGGAGGCACCGCTCTACCAGGGGAGTGTCCGGGGTGAGTAGAACCCACAGAAGGGTTCTGAATGGCCATAGAAATGACTGTGCTCATAGATATGGAGGACCAGGAGCAGAGGGCGATTTTTAAAAATATATTGAGGCATAAGACATCCCAGGCAGCGCCGGACGCACCTCTTGAGATACGCACCACATTGCTTCGAAGAAGTGAGGCCGGTTCTCCGCAATTGACACACTTGGTCATACATCATCATCATACTCGTTTAGCGTCCGTACTTTTCCTGTCGTGGGGTTGGACGTTTTATGAGTCTCCTCCACTCATCTCTGTACATGATGTTCTCTTCATCAATGTCCCATCTTCTCAGGTCTTACCCTACACATTTTCTCCAGGTCGTCTTCCCTGTACCTCCATCTCAAAAGCTCTCCTCTCTTCTTCTAACATGGCCATACTATCTTAATCTTTTTCTGCTTATCTCATCCACAATATCTTCCAGTCCAACCATCTGTAGCATACACAAGAGGAAATCATCGCAACAACTTTCACAGACTTCAGGTAAACCAAACTTTCCACGTCTACAGTAGGGATTGGTATGGCCAAGCGGTGGCAGTAGTAGCATCTTGGCGGCAGTGGCACGAATGCCTTCACGTGCTGGCAATACCCCGCAGCATGCCAATGAGTGTAGGGGTGGGTCTCGAGGGCCCTCCCTGTTTTCTCATCACACGTTCAATCTCAACCACTCCATGGTCAGCCAGCTCTAAGGTGATGTCATCTATGGAATTCCCTTTTGTATACTACTCCTTTCACAAAGTTCATGGTAGAGTGTGGTCTCCCACTCACCCGCGTGCCATTAAGTGCTCAAAGGGCACTAATCATGGCCACCTTGGTGGGAAGATCTGACGAAGTCGTCAGAAGGCTGCCGATCAAACGGGCTAATGCTCTTTTCTGATGAATCCCGTTGCTTTTGGCTAACAACAGGCTACGACGATCAGTGGAGCGAAGAATAAGTGTTTGAGGCTATCATAAGTGTTTGAAGCTATCATAAGTGTTTGAGGCTATCAGACTCAAAGACTCTCTTCACTCAGCGCACTTACCACTAGGGTCTTGATCTGTGCTCCGTTCACCCGATGGTTACCAGACAAACTGATCTTGGCCTGGTCGATTGCCGGAGTGACAGCAGAGCCGTCCATTCCCAGAGCTCCCATGGACAGAGAGAGAGAGGAATCCTTATTCCTCTTAATTGTTTTCTTTTTACGGAAGGATGTTATAACATGTAAATAACAAAGATAAAAAGACAAAGGCGAAGCACAGGCTAAAAAATAATCAAATAAAAAAGAAACGCACTCCGGCATCGGGCGTAGGCCCACCTTCCGAGGCACAGGAACCTGGGAACTACCAAATACATTCAAATAAAGTGAAGAGGTCAGCCTCCTCCAAAGGAGGGTCGTATAGTACACAATTCTCTGTGCACGAACCCGTCGCAAGCACAAGTGACAAGCGCTATCGACTCCAGAGGTAATGTGCGTGAAGATCACCAAACTGGAATATTCAACAAGAATGTGCCGAACAGTCTGGGGGACAACGCAGTCTTTACAGTAGGGAGCTGGCGAGCGCTCCATCAAATGGTGGTGCGTCCCGCGAGTGTGCCCAATTCGAAGATGACAGAAAGCAACCTGAAGACGCCGTGGCATTAGCGGGTTTCTCCTTCAGCACCTCCCATCTTCTTTGTCAAGCGGCCCATATTCCTACCATGTGTGAGGAAGAGCGAAACGCTGGTCCTGTCGCCTAGACCTGGTGGATTATTTGCCACCCTCATTCCCACATGTCCAGGAACCCAGCACAAGATAATCTCGACATCCGCCCGGCTCGCCAAAACCGTGGCGTCACGGATATCGCAAACCAGGAAAGGCGGAGATTCCAATGCCCCGAGAGCACTCAGGGCGCTTTTTGAGTCGCTATAGATCACAATCCGGTCTGCGAACCGGGCACGTCGCGTAATCTCCCGTACCGAGTGGTGTATTGCCACCAGCTCGGCCGTGAAGACAGATGCAGCGCCTGAGAGCCCCGCTGACTTCAAACAGAGGGGATATGGCGTGGAAGCCGACCCTTCTTGGGACTTGGAGCCATTCGTATACACTGGTACGGTTCCAGCGTGACACGAAGTGGGCTCACAAAAGGCCGAACGCAATACTCCCAGCGCAGTAGAGGCCGTTTCGCCTTACAGAAAACGGCCGGGCTGACGGAAGGAGGGGAACCATGGTTTTAGCCGGAGCTGGGTGTGAACCCTTTATGCCACCAGCTCTACCAGGGAAGCGCCCGGGGTGGGTAGAAGGGGCAGAAGGGTACCGAATGGGTGCGGAAACGACCGTGCTCGTAGGCCTGGAGGGGCCAAGAGCAGAGGGTGTCTTTCTTAACATTGAGGCAAAAGACATACCAGGCAGCACTTGGCGCGCCAGGACCAAGTCCTTAGCTTCGCGAAATGAGAGACAATCCCGGGCCTGAACGGTCAGGATTTCCTTCTCAAGGAGATACGCACCACATTGCTTGGAAGGAGCGGGGTGCGACTCTCCACAATTGACACACTTGGCCGCACACGATTTGGACTTATCGTGTGCGGCCTTAGAGCAACTTACACAGCGGTGACAGTAAGAGCACCTCCGCGGCAGTGGCACGAATGCCTTCACGCACCGACTCAGTGAGCTTGTCACAGTCGAACGTGACAGAGTGTAGGGGTGTGTCTCGAGGCGCCTCCCTGTTTTCTCATCACACATTCGACCTTAACCGCTACATGGTTGGCCAGCTCTTAGGTGATGTCATCTATGGAGTAGTCCAAGAGTTGCCTGGCATAAACTACTCCTTTCACGAAGTTCATGGTAGAGGGCTGCGTCACACTAACCGGCATACCATCAAGTGTCCGAAGAGCACTAATCATGGCCGTCTCGGAGGGATTCGATGCATTGGCCAGACGGATCCTGTCCGAGAAACGCGTCACCATCGGCTCTCTACCAATCACACTAGCTAAAGCTCTCCTCTGATCGATCATGTTTCCCTTAGCCAACGTGGTGCCATCAATGGAGCGAATAACAAGTAAGCGTTTGAAGCCAGCGTGCTCGAAAATCTCAGGTAACCTCTGAATGAGGGGCCCCGACGTAATCGAGGCTCCGCTCGGTGCACTTTTTGCCTTAGTCTGGGACTCCCCACCCGGGGCAGCACCGGGGCTGGATGTGCCGATCTTGGCTTGGTCGCTTACCGAAACAGCAGCAGACCCGTCCGTCCCCGCGGCTGGAGAGGAGCCCCGAGTCTTTTTCGTCTTTGGAGAGGAGGGCGGGGAATGAACCCGCTTTTCTCCTCCGCCGGCAAGATCCTTCTCTGAAAGGATCACAGATCCCATGCAAGGTACGTACTTTTCTTACCTAATGCCGGCGAAGCAGCATCCGTCACGGAAAAGAGGGGGGCACCTACAGTAGGGTGGTCCAAAAATATATGCACAAAATTGAAATTAGTTGGAAATGTTCTCCACATTGCTAAAATTATGCTATAAGATGTTAAAAGAGCTGTGCAAAGTATTGACTAAATTGGTGAATATTTAGAGGTCGCTATGTGTCTCCATATTTTAAAATTTCATTCAAAATATTGGAACTTTTCAATAGTAGGCATTTAGTGGTTGTTACTTATATACTATCATATATTTGTCATTGATAACTCATTCCGGATGAATTACAATAATTCGCAACAAAATCAAGATTTTGCATTATCCGAAAAGTGGAATGACATTCACATACTTGGCGTATGATGCAATAATAATTGTTGTTTCAGCTTGTTGATTTCTGAGCCCATTTGTAAAGTGATGACGCAATAACGCCCCCTCGTTTCAAATGGTGATGCAATCGCACCATTTCCTATATAAGTCAGCGAGGATTGATTAATTGTTCATTAGTAGTTTGAAGTTTAACAGTCGACGTAATACAAGTGAATACAAGTGCTGGTTTATGCAAGTATATATATATAATTATTTAGGTAAGTATTATACTTTGTTTATTCAGTGCATAGATAATTTGCAGTTTTTTATCAATATCAGACTTACTTAAAAGAATATTAGAATTATATGTTAACACACTTTATGTTCATATTTTAATTCACAATATATATATATATATTTTAATTAAGCATGACTGCCGTAATTTTTTACAAACACAGGAGCCTATTTATTTAAGTCAAATGAAAGCTTATTCTTTCATGAATATTGAATATTTAGATATTTTAGAGTATAAAAAAATATCTTCTAAGTATAACTAAGTTACAATAAATTTTTATTTCTGTTGTTTCAGATTATGGCTGGAAGTACTCATTCATCTGCGTCAGTCTGGCTTTTAGGACATCCTACTAGTGAGCTTTTATATGCAAGACTACCAGCATGTGGTGATGTGCTTCGTGTTGTTCAGTACCACCATCAAGTGGAGTCAATGACTTTGACACAAAGTTACAACCTCACTTGAAAAAAAGTCATAAAAGTATGGGAAAGAGCCCGAATTCCCCTACAGCGAATAGACTCTTGCATTAGGAAACTCTCAAGGTTGTATGAAGAATACCTTTCTTTGAAGAAGAACCGCAAAACCGAACTGTACTCATGTAGAATGAATGAGCGTAGTTTCGAATCTACTCTTTCAAAACCTTTTGACATAGCTTCAAAAAATGCTTTAAATGTGGTAAAAAATGAAGAAGACCGCCAATTTCTGTTGATGCAGAGAGAGAACATTTTCTCCTACAGTATGTCTGCCGTGATAAGATTACTTCAGCCAAGAAATCCCGCAAAAGATATCGACATGAGAAGGCTTTACAATACAAAGAAAAAGTATTTACTTCTAAAAATCAAGCAGAGGCTGCTGCTCATGCAGATTTCAAGTCATCATCATCTGAAGGAGAAAGTTTAATTGCGGCAGACAAAGAGTTTTGTCCACCTTCTTCAACTAGAAAAAAGAATGCACAATGTAGTCCTTCAAATTCAAAAAATATCTTTACAACTTCAGGTGTGGCTGCTGTTCTTGATCGTGCAAATATTATGGATAGAAAAGCAACAATGGTTGCTGGATCAATAGCACAAGCCTTGGGTCAGGATATCGCAGCTATGACACTTTCCAGGAGTTCTATACGACGTTCAAGAAAGCAAGTAAAAGAGGCAACATACAATGAAGACAAAGCTCTGTTGTCTGTTGAAGGACCGATCCTTCTTCACTGGGATGGAAAACTACTACCTGCTATTAATGGGGCAAAGGAAACAGTAGGACGAATTGCAATAATAGTTTCTGTAAATGGAATGGAAAAACTTCTTGGTGTACCAAAAATAACACGAGCAACAGGAGAAGAACAGGCTATGGCATGCAGCTCATCAATTAATGACTGGAATCTTCGTGACCAAGTTCAAGGCCTTGTATTTGACACAACTGCATCAAATACAGGCCTACAAAAAGGAGCCTGTACCATAATTGAGAAAGTATTAGGAAGGGAGATTGTTTGGATTGCGTGCCGTCATCATATTTTTGAAATTATGTTGTGATGTGCTTGCAATATTTTACTTGGGCCTACAAGTTGTCCGAAGAGGAGTCTCTTTGAACGTTTTAAAGAAAAATGGTCGTCACTTAAAAAGGATTCTTTTTTAGAGGCGGATAGCAGTTTATTCGTCAATCCAGTAATGCATAATCTTCGAGGAGAAATTCTCCCATATTTACAGGAAGCTTTGAAATTTCATCAGTTGTGTGACGATTATGAAGAATTGCTGCGACTCAGTCTCATCTTTCTTGGGAGCATTGATAAGATAGAAGTTACATTAAGAGCCCCAGGAGCGACTCATCATGCACGCTGGATGGCTAAGGCTATATATGTTCTGAAAATATACTTGTTTAAGCATCAACTGAAACTAACGGTACGTGAAAAGGCCAATATTACAGAGTGCTCTCTTTTTATTGCTTTGGTCTACTCGCGTTTTTGGAATGAAGCCCATTTTGGAATTAATGCTACTTTAAATGACATTCTGCTTCTTAAAACTTTGAAAAAGTACCCAAATCAGACAATATCTAAAGAAACAACCACAGCTCTTCACAGACACCTTTGGTATCTTGGAGAACATCTTGTTGGTCTTGTATTTTTCGTTCATAGAATTAATGCTGAGACCAAACAAAAGATGGTCATCAATCTCCAACGTAATGAAAACACCAAAGTTGTTCGCCGATTGAATCTTACAAAAAACATCGAGGAGTTGGACTTGCATGAACTGGTAACTCAAAAAACTAAGCTAATCTTCAGTCTCTTAATAAAAGATGGATACAAGTTTTCAGAGAATATATTCCTGAAGGCTAACCCAGGTTCTTGGGAAGAGAATACGTGCTTTCAAGAATCTCAACGTCGAGCGATTAACTTAATGGTTGTTAACGATCCAGCAGAAAGAGGTGGTTAACGATCCAGCAGAAAGAGGTATTGCACTTATCAAATCGTATAATGCATCTCTAACAAAAGATGAAGAACAGAAACAGTTGCTTCTCAGACTTGTGGCAAAACATCACAAAAATTTTCCCTCATGCTCAAAAGGATCAATGTTTAATCAGCAATTTTAGTTATAATTTGTGTCAAAAAGAAATAATTTGCCATTTAACTATTTTCTTTTCACTTTAATATAAATATTTAAAAAAAAATTGTCTTTCAACCCCAAGATTGGTTTCAAATAAACTACTATTTGCAAAGACTGTTCATTTCTATCCCCAAAATTAATTTACCAGCAGACTAATAAGTTAAGATCCATTTAGCGACCAGTAAATATTGTTCGATTTTGATGAAATTGAGTATGTGACCTGCTGTTCAATGTGGCAATACAATCGGACATGTGGAGATAAAAAACTAAAAAAAATTTGGTGGGAGACCTCCCTAACGTACAGTGACCCCCTGTAGTCTCTTAGCACATGAGTGCAGGATGTTAGGGAGCAAGGACCGAGGGGCCCTACTATTCCTTAAGCCCTTGAGGGGGTCGGCCCTATCGACGCGCTCATTTGGGGGGTTAATGAGGGTGCTATTTAGTTGTTATTGTGGGGGGTTAATGCGCGCGGTAGTGAGATGGGTTGTATTGTGGTCTTGCCTGGCTTGAATCTATTGATGTGTGCCATTTTCCAGATTGGTATTGGTGAGGCAGGAGTGGCTGAAAATGACAGTGATGGCCATTTCCTGGGAGTGTTGAGAGTGAATTGGCCAACGTACCTACATGCCAGCTGGCCCCCTCCTACCTCTCTCCAGCGGGTTAGGTGGCCCCTATAAAGGCCACCAGGATGGGTCCCTAGGAGAGATGTATGTAGTGAGAGCTTGTGCGAGGATGAGTAGGTGTTTGATGTTGTCTGTCTTTGGCGCATGTTGGCGTCGGGTAAAGGTTTATTCTGTTTGTAGTGAAGTGGCAAGAGCTGAGTTGAGAAGGGATTACTGGGTGTGCTCTGTGTAGTGATTTCTCTGCTTGGTTAAAGGGGGCTCATTTAGGATAGTGTTTGTTGGTAGTGTGTTCAAGTATCTTTGGAAGAAGGTAGTGTGGATGTGTTGGATCAAGTTAGCGTGATGGGGCCTTTTTCTTGTGTCTAGGTGGTGGGGTTGGGAGGGGGTTAGAGCTCAGCTGAAGTGTTGGGTTTCACTCATGTGTAGGTGTATTTTTGTTTCAGGATGTAGGTGTGGGGTGAGTATGCTATGCGTGCATCTTGTGCGGGGAGGGGTGGGGTGACTCTCCCTGCTCTTTAGCTGGTCACTTTGTGGGTCAGAGTGGTGAGTAGTATCATTATGTGGCAATGTTTAGGTGAAGTTATTTTGCTGTGAGATATATTTTTAAGGTTCTGCAAAGTTGTGTTGGGATTGACAGTGTTTGTGATGCGAGTGTTGGATTCGTTGTAATTGTGGTTGTGCGAGTGCTCTGTTTTAATGATCCAGCATCGTAGGCCTTTACTCACACATCTGTCCAGGGGGCTGGAGTGGGTGGAGTGAGCGGGCGCACCACCCGGGTGGGAAGATGTCTCTGGAGTTGTAGCGGCACCAGTAGTCGAAGGCTCCTCGCCATCCATCGAACGTCACATGGATCATGTCTCGGTTCACCGCCCCTGCAACATCCACACCTCTAGAGACCCCCAACATGAGTGCCTCATATACCAAGGCCTTTAGCCCTAAACCAATCTAGGTTTTTTCTCTTCACAGTCAAGTCTTTCACTTCATACACCCCTTCCAAAGACAAGTACTAGACTGCGAGAATCAGGAGCATAAAACTACTCCAAAAAACGCCTATAGTTTTTTTACTCATTTCCTCCAACACTACTACATTTAAGAGGGGTTTGATTAGCGCCAAACAACCAATAGTGTGTCCCTCAAGGAGCCATTCTCCCTTTTCAACCTCTTCTTACATGCCAATCTCACGCACAAACACACTTCTAACTCTATTGGTGCAACAACTACATTGCAGCCATCATGAGACTCAGACCTCATTCAGCTTCCACATCTTGTCATACAAAACATCTTTTAGTAAATTACACACCCTGTACCCTTGCATAACACCCCAATCACAAAACTGGCCAGTGTCAATTTCAACACCAGATTATGATTCAGGTATACAAAGAATTTCCCACACACACACACCAAGGAATCCATCACTCTAACAAAAAATACACAACAATACTAAGAATAGACAGAGTGCGCATTCACAACACCTAGACAAACTACCCAAACACCATGGTTCAAGATAACATAAGAACCGGGACATCGCTGACACAACACCCATACATCTTAAAACTCCATAACACATCTGGCTCAGGCAAGGAGTGGAGCCATGGTTGGCGGCAGAATTGCACCACATTAGTCTTGGCTAAGGAAAACAGAAACCTGCGCACTTCACATAGCGAGAGATGCCTTTCATTGGCTGTCGATGCTTTCGAGTTGGCCTCTGAGCCACACCGAGAGATCGCGCTACGTAGCGCGAACGTCTTCCAGCAGCACCGAGGAGATACCGTTGATGCTGGGGGCAATGGTGAAGACACTTCCATGTGGGAGATGCTCCATTGGAGCAGAGAGGGCTGCCCACACAAGTTCAGCCCATCATGTAGAGCGTCTCCATGATGCGATATTAGAGGCCTTCTCCAAAAACACTGATGTCCACGAATGAAGGCCTCAGAGATAGCATTAGCCAGTAGGAGCAGAGCATTGATATGAAGTGGAACTTGTGGAGGACACACTGTGCAAAAGACAGGTGGCCTCTGCTGTCCAGGACAAGGGATAATCTAACATTTACTAATCTCTCCGTGAACTTGTAAATGTAGGAGGTTAGAGAAATAGTGGAGGAAACCAGCCAGGGTAGAGTGATCTCTCCCCAGTTTGCGCAAAAAACGAGCACAGTAGCCATTGGCAAGGGGTCTGGGAGGGTACCCTCTGTCCAGATCCTGTTGTACAAATCTACCAGAAATGCCATGACTCACTCACCTCAGGTATTAAAGGATGGCATACTGAACATTGTCCTGACCAGGGGTTGTGTCCCCCCCCCCCCATGAAGCAGGAGCAAAATGCAACTCACTCAACGCAAATCTGTCATTAAAGAGTACTCCACCCCTAGAGTTAAATTTCAGTCAGCAGCCTTAAGCGACATCATGAGGTACATTGAATGCTGGGGAAGCAATGTGGAGAAAGCAGACGTGTAAGACTCCACCACGGCCATGGTGCCTCATATTGTGGTTCCATTATCCTGGAGAATGGGAAGGGGGGTTCCTGGGAGAACTTGCCACCAAGAATCCTTTCGACTCGCTTCCACACACCTGCGAGAGTTGTCTTCCTGTGAAGTGAAGACAGAGATGCCTGCCAGGATGAGCAGCAGGCATGCTTCAAAACAAAGCCTGAGCTCAGCAAATGACAATGAAATAGTTTAGGCAGCCCCATAGCGCATCTCTCGGAGGAGGCGAGCAAAATGTCCACACATTCTAGGCCTACGGCGATGAGGTTCCTAGAGAATAGTTCAAGGGCCTCATCCACTGACCCAAACTCCTGAAACGCACACCACAGCGCCTCCTCTAAACGCAAGCAACCTAGAAGTTGGATGGGAAAGTGATCACTACCATGGGCAATCTACACTACACCCCACATTCTCACTCAAAATAAGGCAGAGCAGAACCGGAGAGCACAGGCAAAAAAATGAAGCAGTTCTTGATGGATAAACTTATCTACATTTAGGAAACGCATGGTAGCTTCAGATGGGCAAGGACCTAACCTCCCCCACTGGGGGTGTCTACCTTTCAAAAGACCTCAGCGGATAGTGAAATTATGCATCCTCCTACCATGGTAAAACTCTTCTACCACGGGACCATTGTGTGTCCCGCGAAAAGAAGAAAGAAGCTGAGGAGGAACGGGAGGAGACGAGCCTCTGTGGCCTTTGACCAACCTGCGACCACGAGCGGAGGAAGAAGTGTTTGAAGCGGCGGCCTAAAAAGGCCACTTAATCTTTGAATGAAATAAATTGAAGCACAGAGCCATGGTTCGCCCCCCATCCCGGAAAACCCTGTCATCTGGGGTAGGGCCGCCTCCAGGACCAACGCCACACCACCCAAACGTGTCAGGTATGGGGCCCGTCACGACCACCCCCCGTATTGGTAGGAGGGACATGCCGGTTTGTAAGCAAGACCCAGGGGATGATGCCACACCCTAATGGGGGTCGTGGTGGGTCCCCTGATCCCAAAGCGGCGCGTCCTCTGTTTCTTAGCGGACCCTTGAGAAAGAAGAGGGCGCCCCACTACAAGAGGAGAGTAGGGGATAAGGGGGGAAACCCCCAGAACCCGTCAAAGAAGAGGGAGAAGCGTCCTCTTTCCTACAAGTCTCGGAGAGGCCCCCATCCTCCTAGAAAACACATGGGAGGGTCCCAGAGGGGAACTGCCTATGGGCAAACAGGCAGCCCCTTTGATGCAGTGAGTAGGGGAGTCCCTTCGATGCAGTCAAGAGGGAAGCCCCTCCACCCCAATCAGAGAGAGGGAGGTAGTGGGAAAGCCTGCCAGCACAGACCATTTTCTCACACTTGTGACCACAAAAGAAAAAGGAGGTGGGTAATAGTCGGGGTCCGGGGCTCCCACCTCAGGTTTTAAGACCTTTCAGGGGCCCACCCTGGGAAGATTGGTGTTTGCTGCACTTTAGAACGGAACATCACAGTTACCCAGTGGTGGGTCATTGCCCAAAGGTCACATCTCCCGACTGGGCATCCAAAGAGAGAGTGTGGATAATTAATCCTCGCTTCGAGGATGACCAGGAGTTGACCCGCAGCCAAGGAGGGGGTAAAGCCCGATATCCCCGGGATTTAAGGGTGCGCTGGAGCACGAGGCAACCTCTCTCCTCTGTATGGAGCGGTAGACACATATTCGGACCAGCGCCCTTCGATGCCCCCCCTTCCCGAGTGAGGGCAAAGGGGAAGCAGCTTCTCCAGATGTGAAGAAGGCGCCTTCTCTCGCTAACGCCATTAGACGGTGGACCATCACTGCAGGACAGAGGCTACAGCCATGACGACTCGAATCACCGCTTCTGGTTACATCGAAGTTGAGCCACATTGGGTGTGGTAGGTGGCTAGATGGAGTTCAATTTGGGTTCTTCTCGATGGCAGAGGCCATAAACTGTAAAAGTGTACATGCCTAATGAGAGGTAAAAATCAGTGGTAAAAAGTGATATTAGTACTAATAGTGAAAACTAGTGGGAAAGCTGCATTTACGAATGAAGATCAGGGCTAAAAACTACTCTCAGGGTGAAGATCAATGTTAAAAAAACTTCAGTGAAGATCAATGTTAAAAAAACTTCAGTGTGAAGATCAATGGCAAAGCTCCAAGTGAAGATCAGTGACAAAGCTCCATGTAAGAGTGAAGATTAGTGATAAAAGCTCAGAATGAAGATCAATAATGAATGAATAGCGCCGAAAATAAATGCTGCAAAGCCCAAACGGACGAGCCGGCAGCCAAAATCAAGGACGGGTAATTTGCATCAAAATTCTCAATAAAAATATAGACATTTAGAGAATATACAAAAATATAGTTATTAAATTAAAATCAATAGAATGGAAGTACAGGAATTTAAAACTATCAAAGGGTGTAAAAGGATATAAAAAATCAACTATTGAGAGCTCGACAAAGGATAAAAACATAGACTATAGATGGATCAACAATAGATACAAGAACAGAGAATATAAAATCATGAAACAATATAGTAAATTTTGGCTAAAAGATTAGATTCTTCTAAAAATATAAAAATTCTATTCACATTTAAAGAGATACGAGTCTCTGACAAGATGCCCTGCAGAACCTGTTGGAGGAGAGCATTCTGCCCAGTAATGAAAGGCAAGACCCTCCTCCCAAGTTTTCTTAAAATGGGACACTCGGTAAAGATGTAAAGGATGGACAGCTGGACCTCGCACAGGATGCACAAAGGTGGGGGCAGCCCATTCATCAAGTGCCCATGAGTGAGGCGGCAATGGCCTATCCTCAGTCAGCACAAAATAACCTCCAGTCTACGTGGTCTCAGGGTACGTGGCCATGGGAGGACTGAAGGTTTTATGGAATGGAGCTTGGTGGGAGGAAGCTCATCCCACATCTTCTGCCATAAGCCGACTACATATTCAATGATGAGGGTATAGGCATCACGAAGTGGGACTGGGGCTGCTGGGGGTGTCCCCAATGATGCCGCCTCCTTGGCCGCAGCATCCTTCTTTCATTACCTGGGATGCCCACGTAACTGGGCACCCAGCAAAATGAAATCTTGTGAATAGGAGAAAGATAAAAAAAGCCACCGCTGGATCTTGGAAACCAGCGGATGGCTAGAACCAAAAGCACCCAGTGCCTCCAGAGAACTAAGGGAGTCAGAGAAAATCGTAAGACAACCAGATGGCATAGGAGTAATAACAAAGAGTGCAGCAAGAATGGCAACAAGTTCTGTTGTGAAAACAGAAGCTGCACTTGGTAGGCGAACCAATGCTATCTGAGATGGGAAGACAGCAGCAGCTCCAACTCCGTCCGATGACTTGGACCCATCGGTGAACACAAAGGTGCTAGGCCGATGGTGGGAGGAGTGTTGATCCAATATGGTTCTCAAGGCTACGGGCAAGAACTGATCCTTGGGCCAACCAGTAAGCCCCTTGCATACCACTACAGGTGGTATGAGCCATGGGGGAATCTTTGGTAATGAAAACGGAATAACAGAAAACTCCCTTAGACGTCCTGTGTGCTCGGCCATGCGCAGAGCAAAGGGGCGAGGCAGAGATGGAAATCTAGCATATGAGGCCACTGTTCGCAAATTGTTAAAGTCTAAAAGATATTTGAGGTTAGACTTGAAGGCTCCAGAAGCCAGGTGCACACCCAGGTTACGCACAGTATTTAATTTTTCAGGAATGGACGGCGAAGCAGAGTACACCTGTGACCAATGCTGAATACCAAAGCCACAGGGTACGTCGATCACTTACTCAAGAAGTGTGTGACAGTAATTTCATTATGTTCATTCTCTTCAGACAAGACCTTTTCAAGGCCTCCAAGAAAGCCTCGAATCAAAGATCAACCCTAGAAATCTGAAATGAGGCTCAAAGGTGACAGGGACACCATAGTGACAAATGGGAAGGGTACCATGTCACCGATCTATGATTCTAAAAGTGGACAGCCTTAGTCTTTACTGCGGAAAAGCAGGAGCCCTTGGAAGAAGCATTATCAGCTACGGTATTTATAACCCGCTGTAGCTTACGGATGACAAATGGAAGTCTAGGCGATGAACAGATAAGCGCTAAGTCATCCACATATAGAGTTGAGGAAATCTCAGCTGGGAGATTTGCGATGCTATTGATGGCCACAGAGAAGCAGGTGACACTGAGGACACTTCCCTGTGGTACACCCTCAACTTGCTCTACGGGCTCTGATAGGGCATTTCCAACTTTTACATAGTGTGCGCCACATGAGGAATTGCTCGACAAACCTGGGAAGAAAGCCCCGCAGGCCCCAATCATGGAGTTGCTTAAGGATACCACACCTACAAGTGGTATCATATGTTTTCTCAATATCAAAGAAAACGGCAACAGAATGCTGTCTCTTTGAAAAAGCATCTCTTATATAAGACTCCATTCTAACAAGCAGGTCGAGGGTACTCTGTTTTTTTCTGAACCCTGATTGAGAGGGAAATATAAGATGGTTTGTCTCCAAAAACCAGACGAGTCTTGTATTTATCATCCTCTCAAACAATTTACATGGACAACTAGTAGGGGCAATGGGGCGGTAATGGGTGGGTTCCGTCCCATCCTTTCCTGGTTTTCGGAAAGGTAAAACCACAGCCTCACTCTACATAGAAGGGAGGCAGCCCCTAATCCAGATGAAGTTATAGATGTCCAGCAAATGTGAGAAGAGGGATGCATGCATATTCCAAATCATATCATAGGAAATGCTATCCGATCCGGGTGCAGTGGATCCACAGTGCTTCAGTGCATTATGGAGCTCATGGATAGAAAAGAGCCGGTTATAAGGCTCTTTATCAATGTTAGGCTCCATAAAGTTGATAAGATGCTGCTCCTGTGCGAGTCTAAAGCGCTGGAATTGAATGGAATAGTTGTAGAAGGTCTCTGGCTTCTCCCTTTCTTTGGCCCGGTAGAACGCAGAGCATCAGAAAAGCTCACACCAGGTTGGACATACATCTCCTTTACTCTTCTTCTGGCCTCTTAGAAACTGATCTTGTTCTTGTTTCTAATGGCAATGACTTCTCTCTCATAGAGAAAGTGCATTGCTGTGATGTTGCAGGGTGTTCTACACCACAGTTAGGGCAGCACAGCTGTTGAGAACATGGCGTCCCGTGATAATCCGATCCACAATTCACACCAACCTTGCCTGTTTACAAAACTTGCTTACATTGCCAAAGCGTTGGCAATGGAAGCATCGCTGTGGATTTTCAACGTAAGGCTTGACTGAGCGGTTCCAATCTGTTGAAGGTCAGGATTATGGTGGCGGTAGGTAACCTAGCGCCATTCACAAATCTGGAAATGTGGTGGACACTTACAACCTTCTGATTGGTAAGTTTTGATACCAGCCTGTCAAAATCATAATCTATTAACTCTCCCGATCGGATAACACCTTTACTGGTGTTAAATGTCGGGTGCGAGGCAGAGGACATGTCTACAGAAGCTAAAGACTGTAGGGTCTTAATCCGCTGATGCTGCTCGCTTGATTTCGCCTCGACTATCAATGCACCATCATTACATGGCCACATTTGGGCAGGTTCCCCCCATTTCTCAACAAAATCCTCGTTCGTAGACATCGAAGATGTCAGACTTACTAAGAGGACTATCGTTCGCTTTCAAGACTAAAAATCGGTCGTAATCCAACTCAGGGTCGACTTCTGACCCAAAAGGATCAAAGCGTCTACCGTCAGGGTCCAAGGCACGATGACCAGAGACCTGCTGGGAGTTATGTTTGTTAAATTTACCCATATAAGTATATATTTTATTTTGGGCTGCCCCTGGCGCCGAGGGCATGCACCAAATCGTCATCGTGAGTACAAAGAGTGCCCATACAGCCCAGACGGGGTAACCCGTCCCCCCCGACTCCCACTGTCGTTTTAAAAACAGCGGAGCCGCACAACGGAGATTCTCTGGACTGCGGTGCTAAGACCTCCCAGAAACAAAATGACGACCCGGGCAACCAAACCTCCTCTAGGGCACGGTCCTGCCGACGATGCCCCCCAGTGGGCGCATCCGTCGACCCGTACAGAGGCACAAGTAAGAAAGGATAAGTCCAAAAGCGTAGCCTGGTCGAGTACCAAGCGACTATGGGACCCACAAAGCCATAGTCGCAACTTCTGTCGAAACAGAAAAAGAAAAGTGAAAAAAAGAGAAAAAAAACAAGCAAAGACAAAAATGTAAAAGAGGGAACCGAAGGTACTAAATAACTAAACTAAACTGTTAAAAATAAAAACTTAAATCTACCTAAAGCTAACGAACTACCCAAACAATGGTTATTTTGGAGAAGCGGAAGGGAAACAATAGCAAAAGGAGTTGGAAAGAAGGATAGAAATAGAAGAAAAGGTGTGAGAGAGTGTAAAAGGCTAGAGGGTCCAGAGCCATCCCGCCCCATCTCCTCTCTTCTGGCCCACTGTGAAAATCAGTGGCAATCCCCCTCTTTAGTGAATGTCAGCCATAAGACTCCATATCAAGAAGGCAGAAAAGTGGTAAAAGCCACATTTTGGTCTAAGACTGAAAACAAAAAAGTGCAACTTGAAGTGACGCACTAACGATATGGTTGGCCGGAACGTCCTCGCTCTCTCAGAAAGCGGAAAGAACAACACCAACATAAATTCTTAAAAATAAAGTCCATCATTAGTAACAATCTGGTTCCAGCAATCAGCCAGGTTCCGAATCTGTCCCTAATACCAGTCAAGGTCTTTGAATCAAAAAACTGTAATCAAGCTTCCTTCATGCCACCAAAAGTGTTGAATCCCTGGTAACGGAGGAAGTGTGCCATTGAGGGCCATAGTCACTCGGAGCAGTATCGGGACTAAATGGTGAATGTGGAAGAATCTCAACACCGTCCATAAGTTTGAACTTCTCCATAGTCAACCTGGCAGTGTGTGGCATCGATTGATCAAAGCAGGATACTCCTTTAGTTTGCCATACAACAGGCGGTCTAGCGTTGATGGCGTAACCATGTGAAACAAGCTTGAAATGCAGTAGTCCTTGCAAATTCCACCACAGAGAGATCATCACTATCTTGTCAAACTGATTCCATTGTGGAATGGATGCCGGTTGTTTACCTCACAGAACCAATTTCCTCTCCCGATCGTGATTAACCAAATACACCCACTTCTCATCTGATGTGACAATTGGCCTCCATAATCGGTCGTCCATTGGGATATTGAGAAGTTGGTTGCAAATCTCTACTCTACAAACAGCTTGTGCTTCGGTGAGGTCATATGGATCCAATCGGGGCTGCTTGTGAACAAAATCGGTTCAGCACAGTCTGATGGGATGACATTCCAACAACTTTCAGAATATCACGGCTACTTGCAGAAGGTTCAACTTTCAAAGCTGCCACTAAAGCCTCACTGTCAAAGGTTGATGGTCAGCCTAAATGTGGTTGATCTCCGGAGTTGAAACGTCTGTAGAACCTCGAGACCTTCGCCTGACTCGCTGTACCTTTCCTTCAGGATCGCAAATTTCCTTCACAGCGACTCTTGTAGAAAGTTTTTGCTTACAACAGTATCGAATCAGAACTCTAATTCCACTTTCTTCCAAACTCATTTCTGTCAGTTGGGGCTTCCACACAGAGAAATAAACTGCGCAGGACCAACAAACAATAGCGATGTATGTAGGCTGGTAAACAAATGAGTAAGGTTAACCTAACCTAATGTAGTTGAATGAGTAAGGCTAACCAAACCTAATGTTTGTGTTGTTCCATAAAATTTTGTTGCATTCATTCCGATTCCTAAGTGTGGCAGGACTTTCTGGCAAACCCTATAATTCACTCAAAGACTGTACTAGTAGGTCCCAGCCCCCAACCCCTCCCAAATGACTAACCCACAGTGGCAGCACAGATGAGCTGGGGGTTCTTCCGGTCGACTGCCTCCAGCTTCATACCGGTTTCAAAGTAGTTTTTGGCAGGTGTGGGCGGCTCTGACATGAAGAAGTTGGCGGGCGCCAGCTTCGCGTTCGTCAGTGTCTTCTGCAGGAACATCGGCCACGATGAAGCATTCATACGGAACCCTAGATTGGGATACCATAATAATTCAAGTATAAACAAATAGTTGTCATCTCTAAAACCTATTTTGCAGTAATAAATACATCATTAAACTACCATTTGGCCATTCTAAATCACTAGTTAAACTCACAATTCTAAATGGAAAACCAAATTCCATTTGGTAATAACTCCCACTTTGAGGCGTTCTAGTTAGTGGTTAAACTCACCCTACTCAATAGATCCCTAACTACCGCTGTGAAATTATATATAGGTCTATAGGTATTGGGTATTCGGACGTTATATGCCCCTTTTATGTGGTGTGAAAAGGGTTTTTTTTTTTTTTCAAGGGGCTATCTGGCGACTGCACACTTGGGCATAAGTCGCCGAAAAACACGACAGCCCAGTTCTAGGCTACTTTAAAATAAAAAAAAAATTAACAGAAACAACAATAAAAAGGGGATAACAATCAGGAAGCAAGCTTCTGCGTCGGCGGAAGGTCCCCCTCCCCCCGGCGCAGGAGCCTGCGACCTACAAAAAAACAAAAAACAAGTTAAATACAAGGGAGAAAGCCGGCCTCCCCCCAAAAGTCAACAAGTCGACCAGTCATGATGCACGCACTCGTCCCGAGTACAAGGGACAGGCGGTAGCGACCCCGCCCATCCCGGTACCGGGACAGGTATCGTGCGCGAAGATCACCCAGACTGGGACATTCGACAAGAATGTGCCGAACAGTCTGGGGGGCGACGCAGTCGTCGCAATACGGTGCAGGCGAGCGCTACACCAAATAGCGATGCGTCACACGAGTGTGTCCGATTCGGAGACGACAAAAAGCAACCTGAAGCCACCGCGGCATTGGAGGATAGGTCCATGGGAAAAGTCGCGGCGCAATGGCACGCAAGTTTAAGTTCCCTTCGACCGTCTCCCATCTTCTTTGCCAAGCAGTCCGAAGAGCTGCCCGTATTCATGCCATGTAGTCGGTGTGAGGAAGAGCAAAACGCTGGTCCGGTCGCAGAGTCCTCGCGGACTCATCGGCGCACTCATTCCCCGCAATTCCTACATGTTCAGGAACCCAGCAGAAGGTAATCTCGACATCTGCCCGGCTCGCCAAAACCGTGGCGTCACGGATATCGCGAACCAGGGGATGCGGAGATTCCACTGCCCCGAGAGCACTCAGGGCGCTTTGTGAGTCGCTATAGATCACAATCCGGTCCCAGAACCGGGCACGTCGCGTAATCTCCCGTACCGAGTGGTGTATTGCCACCAGCTCGGCCGTGAAAACAGACGCAGCACCTGGTAGAGCCCCGCTGACTTCAAACAGAGGGGATACGGCGTGGAACCCGACCCCCTCTTGGGGAGCCATCCGTATACACTGGCACGGTTCCAGCGTGACACGATGTGTGCTCCAAAAAGGTCGAACGCAATACTCCCGGCGCAGTACAAGCTTTGGGAGCAGAGGCGTGGCGACAAATAGCCAAATGTGGTACCCTCCATGGTAGCGTCCTGAGCAGAACCAGGGGCGCCACCGGCCCGAGAGCTATATCTACCTCTCGAAGGAGTTTCCTGGCCCTAAACCCAAAGGGCTTAGGGTATGACTGGCGTCTCTCGGCGGCATAGGCACCATTGAGATCAGCTGCGGATACAGTGAGAGCTGTTTGGCGACTGAGGGAGACGCCGGGCTCGCGCGTACAGGCGAGTGATGCACTGCACGCGGCACAGAGCGAGTGGCATCTCCCCAGCATCGACCAACAGGCTCTCAATGGGGGAAGCGCGGAAGGCACCGGTCGCAAGGCAAAGGCCGGTGTGGTGGATCGAATCCACCTTCCGCAATAAACGCTCAGCTGCGGATGTATAAAACGCATCCGTAGTCGAGCTTCGAACGAACAAAGGATCGATAAAAAAGTAGGGCAGTAGTCCTATCAGCGCCCCAAGCGCTGAACGTCACGGAACGGAGAATGTCCATGGCGCGGGTAGAAGAGACCCTAAGGCTGCGAATATGAGCCTCCCAGGTGAGGCGTCGGTCGAATACAAGACCAAGGAAACGGTGCGACTCAACCACATCCAGGCGCACCCCATTATGAAAACAAATCTGGGTCGGGGTGGAGCCGTGGATCGAGGCAGAAGTGCACCACCTTAGTCTTGGCCAAAGAAAACCGAAACCTATGCGCTTCGGCATAGCGAGAGGCGCGGTTCAATGCCTGTTGGAGTCGACGCTCCAGAGTTGGCATCTGGGCCGCGCCAAAAGAGATTGAAAGGTCGTCCATGTAGAGCGTAGCGAGAATGTGAAGAGGAGAGGAAAAGGGATGTGAGGAAGGTATGGGTGGGGATGAAGCAGGTTGTTAAAAACCAGCCACCCCCGACCGGAACTCAGAGGTTAGGGAACATTGTCCCTTCCCCCCTCAGCCCCGATGCGGGACGGTTGGCTGAGAGGAAGGTCAGCATCTACCCTGTGAAATTAGAGGCTGACCAGAGAAAGTTGTGGGAGAGGTTGTATGAAAAGTGAGGAAACAAGTGTTTTGAAGGAAGAAGAAGAGGCTAAGCTGGGGTCGGACGGGGTGCTGTAGTGTGAAAAGGGAAGCTCCTCTCGTGTAGCAGGTTGGGTTAAGTGATCAAACGAGCTTCCTTAGGATAAAGGAAAATATTGAGCTGGATTCTTTATTCCGTCGTAAATTGTGGGAACCGGTCTCGAAAAGGAGAACGGTAAGGATAACTTCTTCTTGCTTCGAGAATAATGACTGCGAATGTTATCTCTAAACCACAAAATACAGCTATATAAATAGTCATTCCATCTAGTCATAATTATACAAAATTCAACCAATCAGGATTAAGAAAATTTTTAATGACAATCTTAGGTTTAATTTATTCATTCAGCTTTAAAACAAATTTTATGTTTTAGGAACAATTTCCGTTCAAACACAAACAAACATAAGAGGCGTTGAAATTGGATAAAGATTTTTTTTGGGGGGGGGATGGCTGAATATTCCATTACTACACACTGCTGAATACCCTACGGATAAAGCTTATTTTACTTGCTTAGTAACAGACTTTGAGCACCGCCAAGATAGATAAGAGCCTATCCTGGAAGTCTTTTGGTGAATTTTGCTTCACCCTTTAGAAAGAGAGCATACCATTTACTTGACCGAGGATTCAAATTGAAGGAGGGCTTAAGCACCGCCCTGCGTGGGAACCTGCTCGGATGTCTGCCATTCATTGATTTCGTCTAACTATGCCGGCCACTTGGACTGACATAATTAAGGGCTTATGTGAAAACTGGTTTGACTTGACCACAGTGGAAGCATAAGTCAGAAATTAGTCTCGTAAATGGGGCATAACTGCGAGTCCAGGATGAAGGAGAGATCTTCAAAATGCTCGTCTTTGAGGAGGTGGTTTTGAATCAGATGCGATTCCACAATGTGGTTTCAGCACCACAGATCTGTTGCACTTTCTCAGGCAACCCAGAGACATCCATTTGTGTTCCTTTGAAGAGGACATTCTCATCCACATCAATCTAACAGCCATAAAAGAACCGTTTCAAATGACTATTTTTAGCAATCACTCGTGCTCTCACAGGATCTGCCTCTCGGTTTAACCTTGCTACCTGTTTTAGCTAAATCTCAATGTGAATTTACCCGTCCCTCCCCTACTTCCTCATTGGTGATTTCTTGTCTTAGAGGCGGTCCCTTATCTTTTACTAGCTTATATATACCTTTATTATATTATTTTCTCTTGTAGTTATCCTGAGAATGAACTGAATAAAGCTCATTTTTCCTGCAGGACATTGCATTCATTGAGAACTTCACGTGCTAGTTTGTGAGTTATTCATTTCATATATATATATATATAGGGATAAAACCACAGTAATAGGATTAATTTTATATGCGAAACCAGGTTTCGACGGAAACATCCGTCATCGTCATTCGCTGGTGGACAAGTGAAATACAGAAGTAGCTTAATGTACAAACACACAAATCAGTGGGGCTAAGGTGGATGAGGCGGGACTGTAGCAGAATTTTTGAGAAGTGGAAGTATGAATTTCTTGCTTATTAAGGTATTAGTAATAAATTGGCCGTCGGAAGTATTAAAGTAGCGTGCCGATTCAATTAAGCGTCGATGTATATAATAGTGAGACTTATAAACTATTTTAGCATTATCAATTTGATGATTTTCATTGGACATATGTAGAAATAAACTCGAGAAGAGGCCACCAAGTCGCATATGGTATTTATGTTCATTCATTCTCTGGGAAACTCTGCAATAATTTGGAGACGACAAAGTAACCTGAAGCCTTCGCGGCATTGGGGGGGGTAGGTCCACGGGAACGGTCGCGACGCAATGGCACGCAACTATACGTTCCCTTCGACCGTCTCCCATCTTCTTTGCCAAGCAGCCCGTATTCCTGTCATGTAGTCGGTGTGAGGAAGAGCGTAACGCTGGTCCGGTTGCAGAATCCTCGCGGACTCTTTGGCTCCTTCATTCCCCGCAATTCCTACTTGTCCAGGATTTTTTTTTTTTTTAAGAGTTCATCTGGCGACTGCCTACTTGGGCATTAGTCACCGTATTAAAAAACGGATTAAAAATCGAATGCAATAATACAAAAAAAAACAAACAAAAACAACCCAAACAACACCAGAGATTGAAAAAAGGAAACGAGTAGTAAGCAAGCTCCTGCGTCGGGGAAAGGTCCCCCCAGCGCAGGAGCGTGCAACCTATAAGGAAAAAGACAACAAAACAGAACAAAAAAAACCTGGTTAAATAATAGGGAGAAGGTCGGCCTCTCCCCAAAGGCAACAAGCCCACCAGTCCAAGTGCACGCACTCGCCCCGAGTACAAGGGACAGGCGGTAGCGACCCCGCCCATCCCGGTACGGAACAGGTAACGTGCGCGAAGATCACCCAGACTGCGACATTCAACAAGAATGTGCCGAACAGTCTGGGGGAGGCCGCAGTCGTTGCAATAGGGCGCAGGCGAGCGCTCCATCAAATAGCGATGCTACATGTCCAGGAACCCAGCACAAGATAATCTCGACATCCGCCCGGCTCGCCAAAACCGTGGCGTCACGGATATCGCGAACCAGGGAATGCGGAGACTCCAATGCCCCGAGAGCACTCAGGGCGCTTTGTGAGTCGCTATACATCAGAATCTGGACTCCGAACCGGGCACGTCGCGTAATCTCCTGTACTGAGTGGTGTATTGACACCAGCTCGGCCGTGAAGACAGACGCAGAGCCCCGCTGACTTCAAACAGAGGGGATACGGCGTGGAAGCCGACCCCCTCTTGGGACTTGGAGGCCATCCGTATACACTGGCACGGTTCCAGCGTGACACGAGGTGTGCTCCAAAAAGGTCGAACGCAATACTCCCGGCGCTGTCAAGATTTTGGAGCAGAGTTGTGGCGACAAATAGCCAAATGTGGTACCCTCCAGGGTGGCGTTCTGGGCAGAACCAGGGGCGCCACCGGCCCGAGAGCTATACCTAGCTCTCGAAGGAGTTTCCTAGCACTAAACCCAAAGGACTTAGGGTATGACTGGCGTCTCTTGGCAGATGCAGTGAGAGCTGTTGGCGACTGGAGGAGGCACCGGGTTCGCAGGTACAGGCAAGAAATGCACTGTGCACGGCGTAGAGCGAGTGGCATCTCCCCAGCATTGACAAGTAGGCTCTCAATGGGGAAACTGCGGAAGGCACAGATCGCAAGGCGAAAGCTGGTGTGGTGGATCGAGTCCACCTTCCGCAATAAACGCACGGCGGCAGATGCATAAAATTCCCATCCGTAGTCGAGCTTCAAACGAACAAAGGATCGATAAAAAAGTAATGCAATAGCCCTATCAGTGCCCCAAGCGCTGAACGTCACGGAAAAGAGAATATCCATGGCGCGGGTACAAGAGACCCTAAGGCTGCGAATACGAGCCTCCCAGGTGAGTCGTCGGTCAAATACAAGACCAAGGAAACGGTGCGAGTCCACCACTTCCAGGCGCACCCGATTAGTAAACAAGTCTGGGTCAGGGTGGAGCTGTGGATGGCGGCAAAAGTGCACCACCTTAGTCTTGGCCAAAGAAAACCGAAGCCTGTGCGCGTCGGCATAGCGAGAGACGCGGTTCAATGCCTGTTGGAGTCGACGCTCCAGCGTTGGCATTTGGGTCGCGCCAAAAGTGATCGAAAAGTCGTCCACGTAGAGCGTAGCGAGAACATATTCCGGCAGCACCGAACAAAAACAATAGAAGCTGATATAGTTGCCAGGTAAGGATTTGGTTTGTCTGTGTGATTGTGTAGCTGAGATTGGTGTGCATGTGTGAAAGTACCGTGGAATAAAAGTGCCTTCTCTTTTCCAGCTCCTTAGGGCCTGCGAGTGCTGTCACAAGTGGGTGTACCAGTTGTGGTACCATATCTTCCAGTTGGGAAAGCATAGACCAGAGTCAAGCCATTCCTCTGAAGTGCTGTAAAGATGCACAAGCCATTATGAAGGGAGTACCATTTGGCAGAAGAGTGCAGTGGGAAACTCCAGCAATTTCCTGGAACAGTGGTGCTTCCCTCCAAATATATCCCTAATAAGTGGCCAAGAGTGTAGATAGTCCGGATAGTTGATTATACAAAGCGTGTGGCCACATTTTATGCCATTTTGTCTTATATAATTTACTTTTGGTGAGGTGGTATTATTTAATTTTGGGGGGGCCAATTGGTAGAATTTTGTAAGATTAAATTTGTTGGTGTTCTATTGTATAAGTTTACTGTGTAGGTTAAAAACGATCTCCTCTCAGAAACCTAGAGGAGCCCCACTCAGAAGCGGCAGGCAATGTGACTGTAGGTAGTCCGGAGCCTGCCACCAAAGCGTGCCTCATAAAATGCCTCAATTTTCTGCTCACTTCCTCATGATGAAAACCATTAATTTCCAATGAACTTAATGATGGGGTGAATCAAGAAGCAAAGGGCAATATGGGACCAATCCAGGGACTCAAAAAGAAATTAGTTATAGCTTTCAATAAAACCTATTGTTATGACAATCATCTACTGCTAGCCACCAGGAAGGATAGGAGACTATCTAGCAACTAACCACATCAAATGTGGCTTAATTTTAAACCGTCTTTGAGACTAAAATGGTCAATGAATTCCTGTTGCCTTAGAACTTCGCAGCTTTCAGGAACATACACTCGAAGCCACTACGCCCCCCTCCCCCATCCCTAGCATACCAAGCGGGGGCTGGAGCATGCCGCCGTGCTTCTCGCAGTGCCCCACAGGGCGGATCTCATTGTTGCAGTCGACGAGGCGCCAGAAGTCATTCTTGTTGTCAGAACCATCCAAGCGGAGACGGAGCCGGGGGCCCAGGCGCCCCACCACCGTTGCAATGCACGTTGATGTCAGGTTGCGGGGATCCAGGGCCTCGATCTTCATCCCGATCTCGAACTTGTTCTGGAGGACATCACGATGCTGTAGGAGGGAGGCGGGGGGGATACCATCAGCGAGAGAGAACACAGACAACGACTGTCCCAAGGGCATAAGTTGGTACCTCCCACCCATAATCTTAAGCTATTTTTTGAAAAAAATACATGAAAGCCAAAATGCAACTAAAAAAGGGGCCTGCTTTAATCTCAAGAGGAGGCCCACCACCCAACAGAGTGGGGCATGTGACCAACACCAAGGAGTCAAATAAAATAGAGGAGGCCAACCTCTTACAAAAAGTCAAATAGGCCACAGAAATTGGTCCAGAGTATAACGGCAGCGCCCCCGCTCATCAACATGAAGATCCCCCAGACAAGATGGTGCCCCATCAAATGGCGGTGGGTCCCGCGAGTGTGCTCAATTCCAAGACAACACAAAGCAGCGACCTGAAGCTATCGTGGCATTGGGATGGGGGGGGTCATTGGAACAGTTGAGGCGCAATGGTATACATCTTTAAGTTCTCCTTGGTCATTTCCTATCTTCTTGGCACTATGTAGTCAATGTGAGGAAGAGCCAAACGGTGGTCTGGTCACAAGGTCATCGCAGACTCTTTGGCACCCTCATCTGTATGCAATTCTCACATGCCCAGGAACCCATCACAGATACCAGGGGTATGGAGATTCCAATGCCCAGAGAGCACTCAGGGTGCTTTGTGAGTCGCTCAAGAACACAAACTGGACATGACGCTTTATTTCCCGAACTAAGCATTTTATTTCGACAGCTCATCCAGGAAGGCAGCAGACGTGCCTGGTAGAGTCTCGTTACTTTAAACAGAGGAGATACAGCGTGGAAGCATATCTTGGAGCCATCCATGTGCACTGGCACAGATCCAGCATGACATGTAGTCTGCTCAAACGCAGTACTGCCACCCTCACTGTTGATTTTTTAAAAAAAATTTATAGAGCCCATCTGGAAACTGCCCACTAGGGCATAAGTCGCCGGAAACACGACAGCCTAGAACTAGGCTACTGTAAAATAAAAAAAGAAAACATAATGATAAAAATGGGAAAAACTCCGGCATCGGGGGAAGGTCCCCCTCACACCCGTGCAGGAGCGTGCAGCCTACAAAGAAAACAATAACAAAGCAAAAAAAAATAGAACGTCCTTAAATAAAGGGAAGAAGCCCGGCCTCCCCCCAAAAGTCAACAAGTCAATGTGCACGAACTCGTCCCGAGTAAAAGGGACGGCGGTTGCGACTCCGCCCATCCCGGTATCGGGACAGGTATCGTGCGCGAAGATCACCCAGACTGGGACATTCAAACGAAATGTGCGGAACAGTCTGGGGGACGACGCAGTCGAGGCATTAGGGCGCTGGCGAGCGCTCCATCAGATAGCGATGCGTCAAACGAGTGTGCCCGATTCGGAGACGACAGAAAGCGACCTGAAGCCGTCGCGGCATTGGGGGATAGGTCCATGGGAATAGTCGCGGCGCAATGGCACGCAACTTTAAGTTCCCTTCGACAATCTCCCATCTTCTTTGCCAAGCAGTCCGAAGAGCTGCCCGTATTCCTGCCATGTAGTCGGTGTAAGGAAGAGCGAAGCGCTGGTCGGGTCGCAGAGTCCTCACGGAATCATCGGCGCACTCATTCCCCGCAATTCCTACATGTCCAGGAACCCAGCAGAAGGTAAACTCGAAATCTGCCCGGCTCGCCAAAACCGTGGCGTCACGGATATCGCGAACCAGGAAAGGCGGAGATTCCAATGCCCCGAGAGCACTCGGGGCGCTTTGTGAGTCGCTATAGAGCACAATCAGGTCTGCGAACCGGGCACGTCGCGTAATCTCCCGTACCGAGTGGGGTATTGCGACCAGCTCGGCCGTGAAGACAGACGCAGCGCCTGGTAGAGCCCCGATGACTTCAAACAGAGGGGATACGGCGTGGAAGCCGACCCCCTCTTGGCACGGTTCCAGCGTGACACGAGGTGTGCTCCAAAAAGGTCGAACGCAATAATCCCGGCGCCGTACAAGCTTTGGGTGGCGAGGTGTGGCGACAAATAGCCAAATGTGGTACCCTCCAGGGTGGCGTCCTGGGCAGAACAAGGGGCGCCACCGGCCCGACAGCTATATCTAGCTCTCGAAGGAGTTTCCTGGCCCTAAACCCAAAGGGCTTAGGGTATGACTGGCGTCTCTCGGCAGCATAGGCACCATCGAGATCAGCTGCGGATGCAGTGAGAGCTGTTGGCGACTGAGGGAGGCGCCGGGCTCGCGCGTACAGGCGAGTGATGCACTGCACGCGGCGCAGAGCGAGAGGCATCTCCCCAGCATCGAGCAACAGTCTCTCAATGGGGGAAGTGCGGAAGGCACCGGTCGGAAGGCGAAGGCCGGTGTGGTGGATCGAATCCACCTTCAGCAATAAACGCTCGGCTGCGGATGCATAAAACTCGCATCCGTAGTCGAGCTTCGAACGAACAAAGGATCGATAAAAAAGTAGGGCAGTAGCCCTATCAGCGCCCCAAACGCTGAACGTTACGGAACGGAGAATATCCATGGCGCGGGTACAACAGAGCCTCCCAGGTGAGGCGTCGGTCGAATACAAGACAAAGGAAACGGTGCGACCCAACCACATCCAGGCGCACCCCATTAAGAAACAAATCTGGGTCAGGGTGGAGCTGTGGATGGCGGCAGAAGTGCACCACCTTAGTCTTAACTAAAGAAAACCGAAACATATGCGCTTGGGCATAGCAAGAAACGCGGTTCAATGCCTGTTGGAGTGGACGCTCCAGAGTTGAAATCTGGGCCGCGCCAAAAGAGATCGAAAGGTCGTCCACGTAGAGCGTAGCGAGAACATCTTTCGGCAGCACCGAGGTGATGCCGTTGATGCTCAGGGCAAAGAGTGTGACACTGAGGACACTTTCCTGCGGGACACCCTCTTCCTGCTCCTTTGGGCCGGAGAGAGCTCCCCCCACCCGTACGCGGAATCGACGAACTCGAAAAAATTCAGATATAAAGACTGGGAGGCGTCCCCTCGCCCCCATCGTGTGGAGAGTCTCAATGATACCGTATCGTCATGCGGTATCATAGGCCTTCTCCAGATCGAAAAACACGGTGGCGTAGTGCTGTCTACGAAGGAAAGCCTCGCAGACGGCATTTTCCAGTCGGAGCAGAGCATCCGACGTGGAGTGGAACTTGCGGAAGCCGCACTGTGCACAAGACAGATGGCCTCCGCTGTCCAGGAAAAAGGCTAATCTAACATTTACCAATTTCTCCATCAACTTGCACACGCAAGAGGTTAGAGATTGGGCGGAAACCAGGCGGAGTAGAGTGATCTCTCCCCGGTATGCGAAAGGCGAGCACAGTAGCGATTCGCCAGGAATCTGGGAGAAGACCTTCCACCCAGATCCTGTTGAACAAATCTAACAGAAAGGCCATGCCTCGCTCACCCAGGTGTCGAAGCATAGCGTACGGGACATCGTCCGGAACATAGGCGGTGTCCACGAACGAAGCGAGAGCGGAGCGCAACTCACTCACAGTAAACCTGTCGTTGAAGGGTTCTCCGCCTCTGGAGGTAAAGTTCAGCCGGCGGCCTTCCGCGACATCACGACGTGCATTGAATGCTGGCGGAGCAGCATTCCGGCTAGAGAATGCGGAAAAAGCGGTCGCTAAGGATTCCGCCACGGACGCGGGGTCCGAGATTGCGGTCCCATTCTCCTAAAGAACGGAAGGGGGGTCCCGCAAGAACTTGCCCCGAGTTCTTTTGACTCGCTTCCACACCTCTGCTAAAGGGGTCTTCCCGTTAAGTGAGGACACGTATGCCCGCCAAGAAGAGCGAAGGGCGTGCTTCGAAATATACCAGAACCTAGCCCTAGCCCGACGAAATTCAGCGACAGTGAAATCGTTCAAGCAGCGCTTATAGCGCATGTAGGCATAACGCTTCTGTTTGAGCGCCGTCTCACACTCGGCCGAACACCATGGGAGTGGTCGGCGTGCAAAACGGCCAGACGTCCTAGGAATAGTAGTCAGGCCCACGGCGATGAGGTTGCCGGCGAAGAACTCAACGGCCTCATCTACCGACCTAAACTCCTCGACTGAGATAGAGAATTCAGTCATTTCATGAAATGCAGGCCACCGCGCCCGCGCCAAGCACTACCGAGGTGGGCTCTCAGTCGGCAGTTGCCCTGAAAATAATATTTGAATGGGAAAGTGATCACTACAATGGAGGTCATCGACCAACCCCCAATCAAAATCAGACTGTGCATCCGAAGAGCACAAAGATAGATCAAGGCAAAAAAATGAGGCGGTTCTCGGACAGTGATGCGTAAACGCATCCACGTTTAGGACACCTGTCTCAAGCTCTTCGATCAGATCGGTAAGGACTTGTCCCCTGGGATTTATTGAGTAATCTCCCCAGAGAGGATGCCTGCCGTTCAGATCTCCAAGCAAGAGAAAGGGCCTCGGCAACCATGCCACGACGCGGCGGAAGTCCCCCGCGTCGAAGTCAGCTGACGGTGGAATGTACGCAGAAATTATAGTATACCTCCTATCCAGGTGCAGCTGCACAGCCACTGCCTGAAAGGAGGTATCTAAAGAGAAAGGAAGAACGGAGACATCATGCCGGGTGTAAACCACGCATCCCCCAGCCCGGCCATCCCGTGGTAGTAGGGTCGCAAGACCCTTATACCTCAGGAGGGAGAGCAGGGGGCACGCGCCTAGCATGGTCTCCTGCAAAAAGATAGCTAACGGGGAACGGGACGAGACAAGCCTCCGCAGCTCCTCCCAGTTGGCCCGGAGTCCACGGAAATTCCATTGAAGGAATATTGAAGGAATATGCCCTCCAGGCCTAGCTCGTTAGAGACGCGGGGGCCCTCCTCGAACAGAAGACCCTCGCAGGAATGGCTGTACGCTTCCTGGAGGCAGAACCCCAGGCGCTGTTGGCCAGAGAAAGCGCTGAAGACGCTGTAGCCTTCGAAGACTTATTGGGCGAGGTTGTGCTTGCCATGCGAGTCTTTTCCTCCCTCCGCCTCGAAACCTTAGGTAGACGTTGCGGCTTCGGAGGCGGGGGGCCCTCTTTTCGAGGAACCACCGTCTCCGAGGCACTCGCTCCACCTCTAGGCGTGGGCGAAGAAGCCGAAGCTCTTTGCTGTCCTCCTTTCGGGGGACAGCTTTAGGAACCCCGGAAGATGGTCTGGCGACCAACTTCAGGGGTGTTGCCCCCTGTGAGTCTAACGACTCGGTGGAGGCACGTGGCCGTTTCGCCTTACGGGAAACGGTCATGCTGGGGAGAGAGGGGGAAGCCCTGGATTTAGCCGGGGCTGGGTATGAACCCTTTTTGCCGCCAGCTTTCCTAGGGCAGCGCACGGGTTGAGTAGAGCCCGCAGAAGGGCTCCGAATGGGCGCGGAAACAACCGTGCTCGTTGGCCTGGATGGGCCAGGAGCAGAGGGAGCCTTTCTAACTATTGAGGCATATGATGTCCCAGGCAGAGGCGGACGCGCCAGGACCAAGTCCTTAGCCTCGCGGAATGAGATTCTATCCTGGGCCTGAACGGCCACGATTTCTTTCTCGAGGAGATATGCACCACAATGCTTCGAAGAAGCGGGGTGCAGCTCACCGCAATTGACACAGTTAGCCAGACATGATTTAGACTTATCGTGTGCGGCCTTGGAGCAATTTACACAGACTTCGGCTGACCCTGATGTTGCACGTCTACAAGATCGATTCGTACGGCCGAAGCGGTGACACTAATAGCACCGCCGCGGCAGTGGCACGAATTCCGCGGTAGTGGTACCAACCAGCATGCACCGACTCAGGGAGCTTGTCACAGTCGAACGTGACGAAGAGTGTAGGGGTGGGTCTAGAGGCCCCTCCCTGTTTTCTGATCACACATTCGACCTTGACCGCCCCATGGTCGGTCAGCTCTAAGGTGATGTCCTCAATGGAGTAGTCAACGAGTTCCCTCGCATAAACTACTCCTTTCACAAAGTTCATGGTAGAGTGCGGTGTCACACTCACCAGGGTGCCATTAAGTGTCCGAAGAGCACTTATCTTGGCCGCCTCAGCAGGATTCGCCAGAAGGCTCCCGTCCGAGAAACGGGTCACCTTCGACTCTCTACTAATTGCACTAGCTAATCCTCTCCTCTGATGGATAATGTTGCCCTTGGCCAACATGGTGCCATCAGTGGATCGAATAATGAGGAAGCGTTTGAAGCCAGCGGGCTCGAAAACACCAGGTAACCTCTGAATGACGGGCCCCGATGTCATTAAGGCTCCGCCTTGTGCACTTTTCGTCTTTGTCATAGTCAGGGGCTCCGCACCCGGGGGGGCAGAGGGGCCGGATGTGCCAATCTTAGCTTGGTCGCCTAACAAAGTGGCAGCAGACCCATCTGTCCTCGCAGCACCCGCGGATTGAGAGGAGCCCCGAGTCTTTTTAGTCTTTCTTGTCTTTTTTTTCTTCTTTTTAGGAGAGGGCGGGAAATGAACCCGCTTCTCACCTCCGCCGGCAGAAGCCCCCATGCCAGATGGACCGGCCTTAGCCAGGTCCTTCTCCGAAATGGATAAGGTCCTGGTGGTTGCAGGGGCACCAGTCAGAGGAGATCCCTTTCCTCCTTGTACTGCCTCAGAGGCCCCAGCCGTTTGCGGAGGACCTTGCATAGGGGCGGATTCGGGTTCGGTGCTTTGCGCCGAGCCCGGATTCCCCCCCATGGAAGGCCCTACCGTCTGAGGCTGGGTTTCCTCAAAGACCATGTATATCACCGGAGGGGCCTCCAGTTGACGATCCCCTCCCAGGATATCGCAGGTCCCATTGGCTGTATTGTCACTATTCAGGTGTGGGGAGGCACAGGCCTTGACCCTGGCAAGGTTCAATATTCTTGCCAGCACGTCTTTTGAGGGAAGCGACAGTGGGCTGCCTGCTGGCTTTCTTGGCAGTCCCCTTGGAAAGAAAAGAGGGGACTGCTGCTGGAAAAGGGGAGGTGCCCGAAAGCACCTCCGAGAAGGGGGTGAGGGGGAGTCCCCTGCACCCGTAAGCGAAGGAGAGGAGTAAGCCTCTCTCCGGGTAGAGAAATATGGAGGGTCCCCTGCACAAGCACAGGGATGGGGACCTCCATCTTTTCTGTGGAGCTGCAAGAGGGCGGCTCCGTCGTTCTTATAGGGGGAATTAAGGGAAGATGGGTTTTTTTTGCATCATTGGGCATGGTGACCCTCTTTGTTTTACGGGACGCAATCGCTCACCACCTCTTGCAGTAGCCCGCACTGCAAGAGGTGCTTACAGGCCCGGCAGAGCAAGGCGCCGCCATTTGGGACCACCCCTCCCGCCTGGTGGCCTGGCAGTCCATTGGCATGGCGGCTCCACCTCGAACACGGCGTAAAAAAAGATAGATTTTGAAGACGAGAGGAAAATGGATGTGAGGAAGGTATGGGTGGGGATGAAGCTGGTTGTTAAAAACCAACCACCCCAGACCGGAGCTCAGGGGTTAGGGAACATTGTCCCCTCCCCCCTCAGCCCCGATCCGGGACAGTTGGCTGAGAAGAAGGTCAGCTTCTACCCTGTGAAATTAGAGGCTGACCAGAGAAAGTTGTGGGAGAGGTTGTATGAAAGGCGATGAGGTAGGATAAGAATACAGGCTATCTGAAGGAAGGAAGAGAGGCTAAGCTGGGGCCGGGCGGGGCGCTGGATCCTGTCAGCACGGCGGCCAGGATGGCAAATCGCCGCGCTCCTTACAGGGTTTATAGGTCCCAAAGCCTCTATGCATTGTTTATAGAGGTCCCAAAGCTGCTCTGCATTGTTGATCCAAGTTCCAAAGCCTCTCTGTATTGTTGAGAGATTACAAAGCCGCTCTGCATTGTTTAGAGATGTTACAAAACCTCTAAGCATTGTTTAAAGAGGTTCTAAAGCCTCTCTGTGTTGTTAATAGGGTTTCCAAAGCTGCTCTGCATTGTTCAGAGAGGTTCCAAAGCCTCTCTGCATTGTTTAGAGATGTTACAAGACATCTCTGCATTGTTTAGAGAGGTTACAAAGCCTCTCTATTGTTTGGGAGAGCTTCCAAAGCCTCTGCTTTGCTCATAGTTTCCAAAGCTGCTCTTCATTGTTTATAGAGGTTCCAAAGCCTCTCTGCATTGTTTATAGAGGTTCTACAGCCTCAGTTGAAACTGCACAGGGTAGTTGGTCAGTCCTTATACCTAGATGGTGGAAGCAATGAGGGGATGTTCTTAAAAAAATGGTTACATAGAGGGGACAGGGAGGGGAGGGGAGGGCTGCTGCACCAGCTTCCCTAGGCCCTATCAAGGAGTTCAAGTCAATCCAGTAAGTCCTGCCTTCCTTAATGACACTCAGGCTGCTCCTCCAGGTACCGGCTGTAGCAGTAAACAGGGTACTCTCCCTGCTGGAGGGGGGAAGAGGAACAAATGGTAATGTGCTACAACCATAAACCTGACATGTGCAAACACATTTAGGTAAAGTTAAGTGACACTTGACGAAAAGGTGGGTGGTGGTGGCTGTGGGGAACCATAGATTGGATACCAGGTTAAACTTAGAAAACAGACTAATACAAAGCCCTGGCAGGCCAGAACACCCCTCAGGGAAGGAAGATTACCTGCTTAAAGCACTTGAATGGTGCGGCGCTGGAACTGGTTTCACGCAGGTAGTCCGGCCAATTGAATTCAGCGGCAGCTTCAATTTGGGCAAGCGCAGCAGCATTCAAGCCCCTCCCTGAAAACACAATGATATATAAAAAGCAAGTTCCACCCTATGGAGGCGAGGTAGACACACCCATACAGAGTGTATGTGAGGCGGGAAGAAGATCCAGTAAAGACCTATGGCAGGAAGACTCACAGGGACTATGCATAATTGTAGTTAGAAAACTCAGTGACTGTGGATGGTAGGAAGAACACTCATAGTGACTATGGATGGCAAAAAGAAGACCCATGGTGAGTGTATGTAGTGCAGGTAGAAAGCCCATATTAACTATGTATGGCAGGGAGAAGACACATATTGATTGTATGTAGTGCAGGTAGAAAGACCATATTGACTATGTATGGCAGGGTTAAGACCCATAGTGATTGTATGTAGTGCAGGTAGAAAGCCCATAGTGATGATGTATGGCAGGGAGAAGACCCATAGTGATTGTATGTAGTGCAGATAGAAAGCTCATAGTGATGATGTATGGCAGGGCTAAGACCCATAGTAATTGTATGTAGTGCAGGTAGAAAGCCCAGTGATTGTATGTAGTGCAGGTAGAAAGCCCAGTGATTGTATGTAGTGCAGGTAGAAAGCCCAGTGATTGTATGTAGTGCAGGTAGAAAGCCCATATTGACTATGTATGGCCGGGAGAAGACCCATAGTGATTGTATGTAAGGCAGGTAGAAAGCCCATAGTGATGATGTATGGCAGGGCTAAGACCCATAGTGATTGTATGTAGTGCAGGTAGAAAGCCCATATTGATGATGTATGGCAGGGAGAAGTCCCATACTGTTTGTCAGAAAACAACTAAATGCAGAAGGAGATGGGTGCAGTGGATCAAGTCCATCTTCAGCACTACAAGCTTAGCTGTGGATTCATAAACCTTGCATCCGCAGTCAAGCTTCAAACTAACAAGAGGTTTCAGGCAGTGATGCATAAACATGTTCACATTTAAGACACCTATCTCCAGCTTGTCGATTAGGTTGGCATGGGACTGATCAAGTAGTCTCCCCAGAGGGGGTGTCTACCATTCAAATCTCCAAGAGGTAGAAAGGGCCTCTGCAAGAGTGCAGTGGAGGTCCCCTGCATTGAAGTCAACTGACAGTGGAATGATGTAGCTGAAAGGACAAGAACAGAGACATAATGCTGGGTGTAAATGGCATATCCTCCTGTGGTGGTGGGTTCACAAAACCTTCATAGCACAGGAGGGTGGGCAGGGGGCACATGTCCAGCAGTCTCCTGAAAAAAATATAGCTAAAGGGGAACAGGAGGAACACAAGCCTTTGCAGCTCCTCCCAGTTAGTCGAGTCTGCAGCAATTCTATTGAAGGAATATGCCATTCAGGCCTAGCTCAGAGAAGATGCAGGGGTGGGCCTCTTCAAGAGAACACCCTCACAGGAAAGGCTATACACTTCTCAAAGGTAGAACTCTGGGTGCTGTTGCCTTCAAGGACTTATCAGGAGGTTTAGCTTGATATTAGTCTTTTCCTCTCTCTGCCTCAAAACCCTTGGTGGGCAGGGTGGCTCAGGAGAAGGGGGTCCCTCCTTTGGAGGATCCACCATCTCCAAGCCACCCAGTCTGCCTTGGGTGGGGGCATAAGTAGCCAAAGCTCATTTGGCGCTGCCCTCCTTTTGGGAGAAAGCTTTAGGAGCTCAGGAAGACAGCCTCAGAATCACCTTTAAGGGTGTTGCCTCTTGTGAGCTTAGTGAGTCGGTGGAAGCATGTGCTGCCTGGTTCATTTGACAAGAAATGGTCGTGCTGGGGGAGCCCTAGTTTTAGGTGCGCCTTTTATGCCACCAGCTCTACCACAGGAGCACCCAGGGTGAGTAGAACCTGCAGAAGGATTCCAAATGGGCCAGGAGTAGAGGGTGCCTTTTTTTAAAAATTGAGGCATAAGATGTCCCTGGCAACACCGAGGATGCCAGGACCAAGTCTGTAGCATTGTAAACTGAGAAACGATCTGTAGCCTGAATAGCTAAGGTTTCCTTCTCCAGGAAAGACACCGCAATACTTCCTTCAAAGAAGGAGGGTGCAGCTCTTCGCAATTGACAGAGTGGGCGAAAATGATAGGAACTTATCATGTACAGCCTTGGAGGAAGTTATCATGTACAGCCTTGGAGCAACTTACACAGACTTTGGGTAAACTGGACTTTGCATGTCTACAGGAGCAATTCATATGGCTTAAGTGGTGGCAGTAGTTGAAATGCCATGACAGTTGCATGAACCAACACGCACTGACTCAGGACATGTCATAGTGTGTAGGGTTTCAACCCTCCCCCCCCTTTGTTTTCTCATCACAAGTCTGACTTGGACCAATCCATGGTTTCACTCAGCTCTAAGGTGATGTCTTGCAAGTGTCCAAAGGGCAAGTGTCCAAAGGCCACTAATCATGGCCACCACCTCAAAGGGAATTGAGGCATTCACCAGAAGAAGGTTCCCATCTGAGAAGAAACGGAACACCTTCACTTCTCTACCAATAAAGCAAACTAATGCTCTCCTTTGACCCACATGCAGCAATTAATGGAGTGAATAACAAGAAAGTGATGGAAGCCAGCAGGCTTTAAAATGAGGGGCCTAACTTAGTGAGGCTCTGCTCAGTGCACTTTCAACTTTGGTCTTGGTCTCCCTACACAAGGGAGCGTAGGGTTCTGACATGCTGATCTTGACCTTGTTCATTGGCGAAACAGCAATGGACCTGCCTATTCCTAGAGCTCCTGTGGAAGGAGAGGAACCCTTTTTTTCTTTCTCACTTCTCTTTTTAGGAGAAGAGGGTGAGGAATGAAACCGCTTCTCTCCTCGGCTAGGAGTCCCTAGGCCAGATGGACCGGCCTCAGAAAGAGCCTTCTCTGAAATGAAGAAGTTCTTGGCTGTAAAGGGGCACCAGCCAGGGGAGGAGGTCCCTCCTCTCTGTTTGAGTCCTCAGGGGCCTGAGCCATCAAGGAGAAGCTTACACAGAGGTGGACTCATGTCCTGTGCTTGGTACTGAGCCTGTTTTTTTTTACCAGATCTCAGGGGGCCCTTCCACGTGGCCATCTGCCGACCCCTGCAACTGTAGATGCAGGAATGGCCGGCCCTGCTATCCCTTGAATGGGGTTGGCTCTATTGAGCCATTCACACTGGAACCAGTCAATTTTGGGGTTCCTCCCAGCTCTCTTGGCACTCCCGTAAAATAGTAGAGGGTGGGAATGCCATTGGAAGGAAGATGGGGTCGCTGAGGGATCCATTTACACCAGGGAGATTTTTTTTTTGGGGGGGGGGGAGCCCATCTGGCTCCCTGCTTGGCATAAGTCGTCATACATGACACAGCCTACTACTAGGCTATATTAAGAAAAGAGGAACAAAAACCAAATAATATGTAAATAACAACGCTAAAAAGGACAAGGGCTAAAAAAAAATAACAAGAAAACAAAGCAGGAAGTGGGTGTGCTCTGGCATTGGGGGTAGGCCCACTCCCCCCCCCCCAGCGCAGGAGCATGCAACCTACAAAAAAAAACAACAACAGTCAAATAAATGGGAAGAGGCCAGCCGCCTCCCAAAAGTTGTAAAGTCCCACAGTCATTGTGGTCTGGGGCACGATGCAGTCCTCACAATAAGGCACCGGCGAGCGCTCCAGCAAGTGGCGGTTCATTGGCGAGTGTGTCAATTCACAGACGACAGAAAGCAACCTGAAGCCACTGTGGTATTGGGGGGTATGTCCATGGGAACAGTCGCGGCACAATGGCACACAACTTTAAAGCTCCCCTCCACTGGCTCCAATCTTCTTTGCCAAGCAGCCTGGAGCTGCCGGTATTCTGACAATGTAATCAGTGTTAGGAAAAGTGAAATGCTGGTATCATCACTCAGTCCTAGTGGACTCTTTGGTGCCCTCATTCTTCACAATTCTTACTTGTCCAGGAACCCAGCAGAAGATAATATCGACATCTGCCCGGCTCACCAAAACCATGGCACTCCGAGTGCTTTGTGAGTCACTATAAATCATGATCCGGTCTCTGAACTGGGCACATCGCATTATCTCATGCACCGAGGGGTGTATTGCAACCAGCTCAGGCATGAAGACAGATGCAGCGCTTGGCAGAGCCCAGCTGACTTCAAACAGAGGGGATCCAGCATGGAAACTGACCCTTCTTGAGACTTGGCAGCATCGGTATACAGTGGCACAGTTCCAGAGTGAGACGAAGTGTGCTCCAAAAAGGTTGAACGCAATATTCCCGGTGCTGTAGAAGCTTTGGGAGCAGAGGCGTGGCGATAAATAGTCAAAGGTGGTACCATCCAGGGTGGTGGCCTGGGCAGAACCAGGGGTGCCACCAGCCTAAGAACTATACCTAACTGTCGAAGGAGTTTCTTAGCCATAAACCCTAGGGCTTAGGGTATGTCTGGCGAGTGGCATCTCCCCAGTATCGACAAGTAGGCTCTCAATAGGGAAAGTGTGGAAGGCACCGGTCGCCAGGCGACCTCATCCATAGTCGAGCTTGGAACCAACAAAGGATCGATAAAAAAGTAAGGCAGTAGCCCTATCAGCGCCACAAGCGCTGAACATCATGAAACGGAGAATATCCATGGCATAGGTACAAGAGACCATAAGGCTGTGAATATGAGCCTACCAGGTGAGGCATTGGTCAAATACAAGACCAAGGAAACGGTGCGACTCAACCACATCCAGGCGCACCCCATTAAGAAACAAATCTAGGTCGGGTGGAGACGTGGATGGCGGCAGAAATGCACTACCTTAGTCTTAGCCAAAGAAAAACGAGGCCTGTGCACATCCACATAGTGAGAGACGTGGTTCAATGCCTGTTGCAGTCGACCATCCAGAGTTTGCATCTGGACCACACCAAAAGAGATTGAAAGGCCATCCACATAGAGGGTAGCAAGAACATCTTCCAGCAGCAATGGTGATGTCGTTGATGCTCAGGGCAAAGAGTGTGACACTGAGGACCCTTTCCTGTGGGACACCCTCTTCTTGCTCCATTGGGCCAGACAGGGGTAGCCCCACACATACGCAGAATCAACGATCTCTTAAAAATTCAGATATAAAGACTGGGAGGCATCTCCTTACCCCCATCGTGTGGAGAGTCTCCATGATACCGTATCGCCATGCGGTATCATAGGCCTTCTCCAGTCAGAGCAGAGCATCTGATGTGGAGTGGAACTTGCAGAAGCCGTACTGTCCAGAAGACAGATGGCCTCTGCTGTCCAGAAAAAAGGCTAATCTAACATTTACCAATTTCTCCATCAACTTGCACATGCAAGAGGTTAGAGAGATTGGGCGGAAACCGGCCGGAGTAGAGTGATCTCTCCTTGGTTTGCGAAAGGCGAGCACAATAACGATTCACCAGTAGTCTGGAGGATACCCTCTACCCAGATTCTGTTCAACAAATCTAACAGATAGGTCATGCCTCGCTCACCCAGGTGTCAAAGCATGGCATAGGGGGACGTCGTCGGGACAAGGGGCGGTGCCCATGCATGAGGCAAGAGCGGAACACAACTCACTCAAAGTAAACCTATCATTGAAGTATTCTGTGCAGTGAATGCTGACGGAGCAGCATCCCAGCTAGAGAATGCGGTCACAAAGGATTCCACCACAGAGGCAGGGTCCAAGAGAACAGGAGGGAGAGTTCTGCGAGAATTTGCCCCGAATCCTTTTGACTCGCTTCCACACCTCTGCTAGAGGGGTCTTCCTGTTAAGTGAAGACACGAATGCCTGCTAAGAAGAGCGTCGTGCATGCTTCAAAATATCCCGGAAACAAGCCCTAACTTGACGAAATAAAATGATAGTGAAATCGTTCAGACAGTGCTTATAATGCATGTAGGCATAAGGCTTCTTTTTGAGGGCCGTCTCACACTACACAGACCACCACATGAGTGGTTGATGTGCAAAATAGCTAGATGTTCTAGGAATAGTAGTCAGGCCCACTTCAATGAAGTAGCTGGAGAAGAACTCAATTGCCTCATCAACTGACCTAAGCTCCTCAACTAAGATAAGAGAAATCAGTCATTTCCTGAAATGCGGACCACCGTAGCAGGCTCTCGGGTGGCAGTGGCCCAGAAAATGTTATTTGAATGGGAAAGTGATCACTACAATGGAGGTCATCGACCCCCACTGGAGAGAGCACAAAGATAGATCAAGACAGGAAAATGAAGCAGTTCTCAGGCAGTGATGCATAAACTCATCCACATTTAGGACACCTAACATTAGCTTGTCGATCAGGTCACCAAGGACTTGACCCCAGGGATTAATCGAGTAGTCTCCACAGATGAGGGGGAAAAGTTTCCAATTCAGATCTCTCTGAGCAAGAGAAAGGGCTTCGGCAACTGTGCCACGATGTTGCAAAGTCCCCTGCATCAAAGTCGGCTGACAGTGGGATGTATGCGGAAATAACAGTATACCTCCTATCCAGGGGTAGCTGAACAGCTACTGCCTAAAAGGAGGTATCTGAAGCGATGAGAAGAAAGGAGACATCATCTTGGGTGTAAATCGCACATCCTCCTGCACGGCCCCCATCCCGTGGTGGTGGGGTCGCAAAATCCTTATACCCTGGGAGGGTGGGCAGGGGGCAAGTGCCCCAGCATGGTCTCCTGCAAAAAGATAGCTAACGAGGAATGGAACGAGATGAGCCTCCGCAACTTCTCTCAGTTGGCCCGAAGTCTGGGCAATTCCATTGAAGGAATATGCCCTCCAGGTCTAGCTTGGAGGAGAAAAGGGGGCCCACTTCAAAGAAGCCTGGACACTGTGCTGAAAGCGCTGTTGCGTTGAGGACTTATCATGGGAGGCTGGGCTGGCCATGCAAGTCTTTTCCTCCCTCTGCCTCAAAACCTTAAGTGAACGGGGCCGGGGTCCTTCTTTTGGAGGATCCACCGTCTCAAAGCCCCCTAGCTGTTCCAGGGGAGCGCCTGGGATGGGTTGAACACACAGAAGGGTTCTGAATGGGCGCAGAAACGACTGTGCTCGTAGGCCTGGATGGGCCAGGAGCAGAGGGTTGTCTTTCTCAACATTGAGGTATATGAGGTTCCAGGCAGCGCCAGGACTAAGTCCTTAGCCTTGTGAAATGAGAGAAGATCCAGTGATTGAATGGCCAGGATTTCCTTCTCAAGGAGATACACAGTTGACACACTTGGCCACACACAATTTGGACTTATTGTGTGCGGCCTTAGAGCAATTCACATAGACTTTGGGTAACCCCAACTTTGCACATCGACAGGAGCGATTACTATGGCCGAAGCAGTGATAGTAGTAGCACCTCCGCAGCAGTAACACAAATGCCTTCATGCGGTAGCGATACCAACTGGCTGGCACCAACTTCAGGAGCTTGCACAGTCGACAGCGATGAAGAGTGTAGGGGTGGGTCTCAAGGCCCCTCCCCATTTTCCAATCACACATTGGACCTAAACTGTCACATGGTCAGCCAGCTCTAAGGTGATGTCATCTATGGAATAATTCACAAGTTCCTTTGCATAAACTACTACTTTCACGAATTTCTTGGTAGAGTTCGGCATCACACTCACAGGCATGCCATCATGTCCAAAGGGCACTAATCATGCCCCCCTTGGAGGAATTCGCCGCATTCGCCAAAAGGTTCCCGTCCGAGAAACAGGTCACCTTCAGTTCCCTACCAATCACACTAGCTAAAGCTCTCCTCTGATGGATCATGTTGCCATCAGTCGAGTGAATAACAAGGAAGCATTCGAAGCCAGCATGCACGAAAATGCCAGGTAACCTCTGATTGAGGGGCCCTGACGTAATCGAGGCTCCACTCTGCACAGTTTTGGTCTTTATCTGGGACTCCCCAGCCGGGGAAGCAATGGGGCTGGATGTGCCGATCTTGGCTTGGTCACTTACCGAAAAGGCAGCAGACCTGTCCATTCCCACAGAGGAAGAGGAGTCATTTTGGTCTTTGGAGAGGAGGGTGGGGAATGAACCCCGCTTTTCTCCTCCGCCGGCAGGAGCCCTAAGGACAGATGGGCCAGCCTCGGCAAGATCCTTCTCTGAAAGCAAGAAGGTCTTTCCTATCATATGAGCAACAGCCGGGAAAGGAGATCCCTCCTCTCCTTGTGAGTCCTCGAGGACCCGAGCCACCTGAGGAGGAGCTTGCAGATGGGCAGACACAGGTTCCATGCTTGTCACTGACCCTGGGTTCAACCCCATGGAAGATCCTACCATCTGGGGCTGGGTTGCCTCAGGGACCATGTCCATCTCATTTGGGGGCATCCATGTGGCCATCCCACTCCCAGGATATCATAGGTCCCATTCTTCAGAAAGTCTGGTCAGTTAAGAGGGGGGCATGTAAGAAGCCCCGCTAAATATTCAAGCCATCAGGTCTTTAGAGGGAAGGGGCAGATGGGCCCTGTCTTCCTTCCTCCCCATAAGAGGGTTGGCCCTATCACGCGCTCCTGGTGGGAGCGAGCAATTATGGGCTGCCTGCCTTTCTTGGCAGTCCACGGGTGCCTCCAGAGAAGGGGGTGAGGGAGAGTCCCCTGTACCTGTAGGCAAAGGAGAGGAGTAAGCCTCCTCTCCGCTCAAAGAGTTTGGGAGTGTCCCCTGCAAAAGCACTGGGAGGAGGGGGGAGACCTCAATTTTTTGGTGGAGTTACCCGAGGGCAGCTCCGATGATGGTAAAGGGAAAGGGGAGAAAAAGATATTTTTGTTTGATTTTCATCTTTCATCATCGGGCATATGGTGACCCTATACATTTCAAGGGACGCATACGCTAATCTTCCAAGGCAGTAGCCCACTCTGCGAGGGGTGAGTACGAGGGCGGCAGCCGGTTCTGCCAACATTTGAGGCCACTCCTCCTGCCGAGTGACCTGGCAGCTCCATCTTGGGCACGCCGTAAAAATTGATAGAGAGAGAAGGGAGAATGAAAGGGGATGTGCAGAAGATGTGAAGTGAGGATGAAGCAGGTTGTTAAAAACCCACCACCTCAGGCCAGAGCTCAGGGGTGAGGGGTCAGTGTCCCCTCCCCCTTATCCCGATCCGGGATGGATGGGTGAGAGGAAGCTAGTCGGCATCGACCCTGTGAAATTAGAGGCCGACCAGAGAAAGTTGTGGCTGCACCCCTTACGGGGTGACACTAGGTAGAGTGAGGCTGCACTTGGGGGTGGATCCTCACGCACAGTCAAACTATTGTTTTCTGTTGTCACCTTGATCAGAGTAAAGAGAAAAAGGGCTCATGGAAACTGGATATTACAGTGGGCGCAAAGGAAATGTTAACATTCAGAATTTTTGGATAATTAAGCACAAAAGTACATTTCAAGTTTGTTTTATTGGGTCCTTTTACTTACATTTCTTTACATTTAGTACTTTGTCATGTTCCCACGGGTCTTCAACACCTCCTGGATCCTCTTGAGCATGGATGTTGCAAGATTCTCGAAGTAGCAGCCGTCCATTGCTACCCACAGCTTAATGAGCGTCTCCTTCAGGGCAGGGATCGAGGTGGGCCGGGATGTAGCAACTTCATTTTTCATTTGGTTCCAGGCATTCTCTATGGGGTTTATGTTGGGTGAGTTGCCTAGCCAGGCAAAAAATTTGATGTTCTGCTCATTAAGGAAGTTTTTGACAGCTCGTGCCCTGTGTGCAGGGGCGCCATCGTGCATAAAAAAGTCGCAGCCATGGAGAGCGTAGAAATGGAGCAGATGTTCCTCCAAAACCTCAATGTAATTCTTTCCCTTCATGGTTACGTTCTTGGCGAGGAAATAGAGACCACCCCTGCCCTTCTCTCCACTGAAGCATCCCCAAACCATGACGCCATCGGGGTGCTTCACAGTCTTAACGGTGTAGCAGTGGTCATATCTGCTCACATCACTGGGCTGCCGCACCGCCCCTGATGAGCCTAAACTGCTCTCGTCACTCCGTATGACTTTCTTCTACTGCTTTAGTGTTCAATCTTGATATTTCTTTGCGAAAGCTAGCCATTTTTTCTTCATACCCTCTGTCAGCAGCGGTTTCTTGGTGGCACGGCGGCAGGGCAAACCCAGGTCTTTTTGTAGCCGGTGCTGGATCATAGAATAGCGACGTTGTGGAGCAAGTCAGGATGTTTTCCCTTCAATTCAGCCGCTGTTATCCAAGGGTCCTGCTTCATCTCACATAGCAAAACCTTGTCAGTCTGAGCAGTTGTCTTCTTCTTGCCCACAGAGCCGGGTTTGTGAGGGAAGGCAGGGCCAGGAGGGAGTGTCTTGGCTGCTTTTTTGAGCTTAAAGAGTGACACACAGCTCATGTTCAGATTGGCAGCTACACGCTTTACTGGCACTTCCTGCTCCATTAGGGTTAGGGCACAGGTCTTCTCCTCCATTGTCAGCTTGCTACGCCCCATTGCAATGGTATGGTGGTGTCTGGTAGGGTGTCCAATTCAGCAGAAAGGTGAAAAAAATGCAGTCTGTGGGGCAGCGTAACACAGATGTACACTGTCTGAGCTCTGCAAGCACACTTAAACTGAGCCTGGCAGGAAGTTGCGAGGGAGCCCTGGCTGCAGGTACATGCGTCATACCCAGCTCCTTCCACTATCTATATGGCGGGAATGCGGTATAAAAGTTAACCACGAAATTCGAGTTAACATTTCCATTGCATTTAAGAGGTTAACAATTCCTTTGCGCCCACTGTATAACCCCCCCCCCCCCCCTCCCCTCCAATTCCTTGGGAGGATCAAATTTTAAAATGTGATCATTTAAACATAATCCCTCACGATACAGCATTGAGACGTGATGAACCTGGCCCGCCATTCAGGTAGTGACATTGTCCTGGAGCTTTAACTATAAAGAATGGTGACGGCCTAACCACCTTTATGCAGGTTTGAGCAAGGTGAGCAGAGCCTAGCACACCCTGTAGATAATACTTGCCCTATCCAGCAGGTAGGGACCTCACAGTAAAGACTGTCACTCAACTAAGGCTCATAAGAGGATAAAAGTGCGCTGGGAAAAGCCAAAACCTCTGTGGATAGAAGAGGAAGTGTAGAAGTGGATAGGTGGGTATGTAATAAAGAGATAGGAACGGGTCCACTAATGAGTAGGGTGATTGATTACCCATTATTATCATACCCTGGTGCTAGGGGATCCCAGAATGGCATGCAACCACAAAGGCACCATGGCTACCAACCCCAACCAAACTCTGTACAGGTGGAAACGCTCCTCCTGGTACAAAGAAAAGGTTGAGTGGACAGCCATAATGATAATAATAATAATACTTATGATAAATAATATTAAATAATAACATACTAATAATAAATAATGATAAATAGCTAATAATTATAGTAAATAATATAAAAATTATACTAGAGTATAACAATAAAATTAATATTATTAAATAATAGAAAATAATAACATTACTAATAATAAATAATTATGATACATATAATAATAATATATAAAAATCATACTACAAATAATGATAATAATAATACATATAGTAAAAGTAGCATTGAGAGAGAGTGAAGGAAAAGCGGATCAAGAACTTTCCCGGGCCCATCAGAGGGTTCAGGTCAACCCCCGCAGGGCCAGGGCTTCCCCTCAGGCAACTCCCCTCCAAGTACCAAGTGTATCAGGGTGTGCAGGGTACCCTCCTATGTGTGAGGGATGGTAGGTAGTTTGAACTATCCGTGCGGTATGTCTCTGTTTCATGGAAGGTTGCAAAGGAGTTTGGGTATGGTTGAATGGAATCACAATTTGGGTTGAATTCGGGTGGCTGCCATATGCTGTACATAGTGGTGGTTCAGATCCCACATTAATCAGTAAATTCCCACTGAGAAATAAACCGTCTTAATTTAGTGCGGAACAAAACCATAACAGACAGAAAACAGTGGTAGAAATACCTCTAAAATGGTGGTAGTGGGAAAGTTGAAAGCATTCAATGGCATCTTCTTCCTCATTTAAACCCTACAGTAGGGACATACATAAAACCTCACCTAAATGGGGCCCATACAGCCATACATGGAGGTGCTGGGAATGTATGCCCCACAGATACAGGGGATCTACATTGTTGAATTTTGGTTATTTTATTTAGAAGGAAATTGGGAGGAGGGCAGGGGCACTACTTTGGCTGGTAGTGTAGGTATAGTAATATTAGATATTAGGATTTTTAAGATGGATGTTGTGGAAGCCAAGGTTGAAAAGAATGCATCCAAGGAGGAGACTGTTGCATTTTTCTTGTATTAGTTGAGTGTGATGAAGGCTTTGCTTATATCAATGATCATTGCCATTACTATCCTGCATGAGGCGGTGGAAGCGGTCTTGTATAAGCTGGGTGCTTGAGTGGAATCCAGATGTGCGGGTTGATCAAGACACCCTATTATTTTTGAGGGAGAGTGGGTGGCAAGGTGGAGGTAGGTAGGTGGATTGTATAGAAGAAAAGTGTGTATTATGTCGCCAGATCTTTACATAAGAGAATTGTGCCAAAACAGTGAAACTCTCCTGCTAATGTCTCAATGAGAGATCAGAGCCATGGAGAGGATACACTCAAGGCCAGCATGGACCATCTCTCTGTGAGGCATCTTTACTCACCTCTCCTCCCAGTAGGGGGGTCTCCAAGAATAATACTGGGGTTTGGATTAATAGGAGAAGAGGGGTCCACCCCTACCAAGGGGGGGATGGGGCCTTCCTCATCCTTGACCTCGACCTTCCCATCACCATTGGCGGTTGTCTTTGAGTTCTTGGACCAGACTAGGAGACACTCGTTGCTGCACAGCTCCCGCTTTGTCCCAGACGCACTCTCGTACTTGAGCGGGGTGCTCCGGATCACATTATCACAGTTGGCACATGTCCCTTGCTGTTTAGTTGGGGGAGGGGGGGGGTAGAAGATAATGAATGGACCCAGGATTTTAATAGTCACACTGCACCATCCATCCCTTTTCAATCATGGAGCAAACCCACAACTGGATGAGAGTAACAAAGATCAGCAAAACCTGAGGGCACCAGTGGCTGTCCCTTTTTAAAGGGGAAAGGTAGTAAGTGTGTTATGACACAAGGCAAAATCCATTTGAGACCCAGGGTGGGGTATCAGTGGTGTGGAAAAAATACCCTTTAACCCTTGTGATACCCAGCGACTCAAAAGAGTCTGTGCGATGAAGTACCCAGCGTTTCCATTGAGGCTCTGATGGTTTTTAGGCCTATGAAACGTCCTTTTGTTCAAGTAACATTGCAATTACTTTCTCTTTTAAATGTTTATTTGCTTACTTTAGTATTTCTAAGAGCATTGTAGCTTTCACACCTATTTTTAACTTGTGTTAGTTATTTTTTTTCTTACCAATTAAAAAATGGCTAATCCTTCTAAAATTTTGGATATCTACTATGAACTTGTTTCTGATTTGGAAATAACTGACAGTGATAATAATAGTTCAGACTCATCCAATGACAAATTTGAGCCAATAATTTAAGAAAATCATCAAAATCATGAAACGTGGCCCCAATTTCTCCCCCCAGGATCATATTTCACAATGCTCATTCAGGAATCCAAGCACACGTTTCTCTAAACTTGGAAAGTAAACCTTATGCGTATTTTGAATCATTTTTTTAATTACGAAGTCCTATGAAACATATGCATGGAAACAAATCGCTATTATAACAAAGTTCAGAAACCCCCCTCTCTCCTTTATCCACCGTACATAGATCAAAGAATTTATCAGGGTAACGCTTCAGTTTCAGGGGCGCACAGTAGGTGGCGCTGTTTATAGGATACAATTTTGGGCTACAAAATGTCTTATGATGTCAGACGGTAGCGTCCGATGTGAACAATTACGGCATTATATTTATTTGTATATGAGTATATACTGGGGGGCTGCGCCCCCCAGACCCTCCCCAATTGATTGAAACTGAGGATCATCGCAGGGTGGTCCCTCCGCAGTGATATCTTCCCACGAGCAGTCCCCTTGAATTTACTGGGGCTTTTGCCCAACAGCTTTTTACTGGCAGAAAAACCTAACCTAATGACAAACAATACTTAATTTTATAGGTTTCTTGATTAGTTTATGTGCCTCTAAATAATCTAAAAGTTTTTCGCGGTCATGCAAAATAAACCCAAATTCAAATAACAAAGGAGCACAACTAGAACACGAAAAAGAAACAAATGCAAAGCGGGTTATATTTATAGCTACGACGTTGCCAGTAAGAAGCTGGTATCGTTCACTGTGAAACAAAAAATAAAAAAAAAAACCCAAAACAATAAAAGACATCAAGAAACCTTACCTAACTTAGAAAAAACTATAAATGAGTAGAGGCGCAGATATTTAGCAAATAATACAGACTAAAAGTTACAAATCCCCAAAACCACCAAAAGATATAAGGCCAATTGGTCACAACTGAAACTACCAACTGACGTCATAAGAGATATGTTGTAGCCCAAAATTGTAGCCAACTAACAGCGCCACCTACCGTGCACCCCAAATCTTGAAGTATTATCTTTATCCATAAGCGAGCTTTACATTTTTATTGCCCTCACCCTCCTAATGCCTCATGTGATTTTTTTTTAATTTTGAGAGTCCATCTTGCGTATTTTATATACAAATAATTGGTACACAAACCCTGCTTTGTGCTCTTTCCTTCTTGATCAGAATACGAGGCTGTGTGGAACAATAAAAAGAAACCGCAAAATTATGCCCAACTTAGACAAGGCCATAACTAAAGGTACCATTAAACTAAAAAAAGATTGAGATAAGCAAAAAGTTTACATTATTACCACTGTACACAAAGGCAAGTCAGTAAATTCGGGCCAAAAAAACAGAATGAGAGAAGAAATAAAGAAACCTGATGCGATAATGGATAAAAATATAAAATGTCTTAGAAAATCTATCAAATGGTACAAAAAACTTTTTTACAGTCTTGCCATTGCTCAATGCATATAACAAGCATCTGATGAATTTAGATTGTATACAAAAAATGCTTTATTTCAAAGAATTTCCAATGGAAGTAATAAAACAATTACTTGACAGACATTAGTTACTGGGTGACTAACGCTTCAAACCAACTATGTACACGAGCTTCAGTAAATTCTATTGATAGAGTACAATGAATAGGTATTTCAGAAAAGCATTTTATAGCTTCAATGCCAGCTGTGGGCGAACAGAAATCGGCCACAAAAATATATATTAGAAGACACAACAGTATGGTGTAAGCATTGTCAAGGTTCACTGTGCATGGAGCCCTTCTCTTCTCAATACCATACAACCCAAGAGATTTGCAAAGAAAGCATGTATAAGCAGTGGGTGTATATTTTTATAAATTTCCGTACATACATACATACTAAATTTTATCTTTTAACTCTAAAAATAACTAAAAGGTATAATTCAGTTACTATTTTGTTCATTTTTATTAATGCCACGACTATTATATTTTCATTCAATACTCTGTGAACTTTTAGAAAAATTTCTTTAATTATAAAAGATGTTTTTGTTATGAGTACATTTGTGTGTTCAAAAGGAATTGTTTGTGGCCATGAACAAGACTGTCAGGATAGCCGTTTGGTGGGGAAATTGGGGAAAACAAGAGGAAAACAATGCATTGGTGTCACATGCTACATCCAAACTCAAATCAGCACATTTAAATAACCATTTAAAGCTCATCTTGTAATGCAATTTCCGGATGATAGGTAAGATCAATATGTACATATTTTATATATTTTTTATTGATAAGAAATTTTCTTTTTAAATAAGTGAATTTCAAATGACTTTAAATTTAAATTCTTTTGGCAATGAAGGAGCTTCGAGTTTCCAAGGTGTGGTATTTCATGGGTTAAGTAGGTTCCAGGATGGAAGAGTAGAGATGTGGTGTGTGTGAAGATGCAGGTCATAAGACATGGCAGTTTTGTGATTGGCTATCTGTGTGATAAGGTATGAAGCTACCTGCTGCCACAAGCAATTTCAGCACATCCAGCAAGTTCCTTGTACACTAAAGTTTTGCCGCTAATAACACCAGGAAAAAATACAATACCTAGGCAATAGAAGTCCAATGCCATGGGCATCTCCACCAAGTTTACAAGATTTATTAAGGTGAAGATGGAACTAAAAATGTGCGGAAGATATATAGCCCTGCACCTGAGAGTACTGGGGTTAGACACAAAAAAACACTTACAAAGGGTTCGGTTAGTCATTGGATGAGAGCATCTTTAGGAAGTACCTTGCAATCAGTACTATACAGAGGCCCCTATTTCAAAACCACCAATAGAATATTGGTATCAGGATGTGAATCTGTAGTAGTAAGTTATACCACATACCCCTCGCAAAATGGACAAATACTTCAACTAGTTAATTGAATGTACATAAAGATCAGAATGACAGCCACTGGCTAGCATGAAGGCACCAATTCATAACAAGCATAATATATATATATATATAAGAAAAATCCAGCAAAATTTTAAGCAAAAACTAATGAGGGAATCTTTCACACATGCATAGAAGACAGAATCTGTACCTAATTTTTAGCCTATTATATTCGGCTACTTTAAATAAAACCGAAGAGAAGAGAAGCAAGAAGAAGGGTCCAGCATCAGGAGGGTCTTGCCTTCTCCCTGCACCAAAGAATGGAACAAACGAATAAAATGGAGGTTTAAATGTTCAATAAAGGTATCTGTGCATGAATCCATCCCAGGACAGGGACTGGGCAAAGATCACCCACAATGCATTTGGATTCTCCATCAAATGTCAGTGTGTGGCCAATTCATGATACCGTATCACCGTGCAGTATTGTAACCTTCTCCAGTTGAAAAAGTAAGGCATAGTACTGTCTACAAAGCAAGCCCTCGCAGACAGCACCTTTTTCCAGTTGGAGGAGAGCATCCAACATGGAGTGTAAGTGATTGAAGTCGCACAGTGCAGAAGAGAGGCAGCCTACACTGTCTATCAACTTGCACAGGTTAGAGAGATTGGGTGTTAACTGGCTGGGATAGCGAGATCTCTCCCCCCTAATTTCTGAAAAGGGCACGCAGTATCCATTTTCAGGAGTCTGAGGGGATACCATACTGCTGAGTATCATTGTCCGTGCATGAAGCAAGAGCGGAACAGCTGTGTAAAGTTGTCATGAATCGTCCACCAACCCTAGAGGTAAAGTCCAGAGGAAGTGTCTACCATTCAAATCCCCAAGTAGGAGAAAAGTCCTTGACAACTGTGCCAATTTACACCTTTCCTCACTTAATCCATGCTACAAGTGATACCCCAATACTGTTTCCACACTGTATACACCCCTTATTCAATCTACTCTTTCCACTCCGAGATTGCATGTGATGAGTGGTGAGAGATTGTAAGAATGTTTTAGATGAGGGATCCACCCCCACCCCCCTTCCACACACACACACATACACATGTTCTTCCAGGTTCATTGTGACAGTGATTGGACAATTATTTTTCTAGCTGCATTTTATCATTTCAACACATAATTAATTTGTATATTTGCAGTGTCCTGATGTTGAGGTTGTGAGAGCAGACGCCGAGTGAAATGCCTGAAGCCCAGGTTGAATAACAAACAATCCCGGCACTTTAGAGAAAAACCTATCCATATCTTCCTAAAAATGTAACGGCACATTTCAAATTTACAATGTTTTAATAACTCATTTTTATGAGGGATGTGCAATGAGTTCTCAGCCTAACATACACTGAGGGGAGACAGGAACCCACCACAGCTGGACAAATGTTCATACAGGTAAAGCACAGGCTAGCATCCTCCCAGCGCATTTTGTTCAGTTCAACGGTGACTTTTCCTGAGTGAGGATGGTGCCTTTCGTCAAAATCAGTGAAGTTGAACAGTGGGTTGTGATCAAGTTTTCTGTGATTCAAAGGAAAGCGCCACAGTTGATTCATGGGGAGTTGAAAACAGCACTAGGGGACAGGGCCCTATTTTTTTCCCACTGTTAAATGCTGGGCTGCTCTCCGCAAGCATGGCCAAGACTCGTGTGAGGATGACTCTAGAAGTGGTGGTCGGTCAACTGCAGTCACCAGGGAAACTGTGGCCATGGTGGAGAACATGGTCATGGATAATCGCCAAATCTCAGTGCGATACATTGCTTCTCAACTGGGGTCAAGTAATGGATCCGTTGTTACCATCTTGCAAGATCACCTCAACCTTTCCGAGGTGTCTGCTCGATAGGTCCCAAGAATGCTGATGCCTGAGCAGGAGAAGAACCGGATAATGAAGTCAGGGAGATGTTGATCCTCATGAGAGAGGATCTGGATATAAGCAATGGAAGCATCCCTCCTCTCCAATGCCATGAAAATTCAAGGTCATGAAGTCATCCTAAAAGGTCATGGCGACAGTGTTCTGGGACCCTGAAGCGATCCTCCTCGATCATAGCTGCACCATTAATGGACCATACTATGTAGATCTACTGGGGAAGCTCCTGGAGGTTCTCCTTCAGTAACACGGAGGGAAAGTGACCCAAGGTGTTCTTGTCTTGCAGGACAATGCACCTGCACACAAGAGCATGGTGGCCATGAACAAATTGGTGTCCTGCAGCTTCAAATTGTTGCCCCATCCCCATTATTCACCCAATCTGACACCCTCAGACTTTCACCTTTTCCCAAAAATGAAGAAGCAAGTGCGGAGTATCTCTTTAGCTGATGATGAGGAGACCAAGGATTTGGAGGGATTCGACCCATAATTATTCTTCAGGGACAGATTTTTTGCAATTGAAGAAAAGACTAGAGAAATAAATCAATGTCAAAGGTGATTACATTGAAAAATAAACGTAGTTGAGTGAACATTTGTTTTATTTTTGCTCTTACTGGGTTAGGCTGAGAACTTATTAAACACCCCTTGTACATCATCAGCATACAATTATGCATCATAATTAAAACTAAAATATCATGCCCTAAAATGGAGGGACTAAAAGTACATATTTGAAGTGATGTGTGAATTTCAGAATAAAAAAAAAATTTCAGAAACAGCCAAGAATATTTGTAGTGTTTATGGGCAAGGTGTCATTACTGATCGCTAAGTCTGAAATTGGTTTTCAAATTTTGTTCTAGGGATCAATCATTGTCAGATGAACAAAGACTAGGACAATCATCAGACTTCGATGAAGATGTTGTAAGAACTGGTGGAATGCAAACTTATACTGTCAATACCTAAAACATGTGCATGAAAATCTTTAAAAAAAATTGTCTGCATTTATCAACAGGAGACACATTGTGTTCTTCATGATAACACAAGACCTTGCTTGTTTATGGCTGTCCTTCGAATACAAAGACGACTCAAGCTTCACTTGATGAAACTGGAGATGAATTTATGGGTATGAAAACTGGAGATAATTTATGGTGGCTGTCGGTTATGTCAGCGAAGATGACTATGTAGCCTGATGCACACACTCTGCCACAGAAATGACACTCTATTCCAGGGTTATTTGGATGCTGGACTGGTGGATTGTGGCGCCATTGCCTTCTCGCCTCTCTCTCATTGTGGATGGACTGTTCAAGGTGCGAAAGTGCCTCCATACACGTCGATCTCCGGCTTTGACTTCCAGAGTCAGGGGTTTAATATTACACTTTTTTAGGCTTGCTTTTACTTGATCTGTATAGTGTTTCATTGGCCCACCTTGGCTACAGTGACCCAGTGGGAGTTGTCCATAAAGGATTTGTTGAGGTAGTCTGTCATCACACATGAGAATTATATGTCCAGTCCATCGCAGTTGTTTTTGTGCAAGCATGATCTCATTTGAGGTTGTGCTGGCGCGTCAAAGGATTTCTACATGGGGAATTTCATCCCTCCATGTTAGCTTGAGAATCTTCTGAAGATTTCTTATATGAAATGCTTCCAATTGTCTTATATGCCTTCTGTAACTAATCGATGTTTCAGCAACGTAGAGTAGAGTAGTTATACATACAGCGGTGTAGACTGATATCCTCGTTCTTAGGCTTAGGTTATCATTTTGGAAGACTCTTATGTGTAGTTTTCCAAAGGCTACGGAGGCTTGATTTATTCTGTTGCAGACCTCTTTCATCTATATTATACTTATCTGACAGGATGCTGCCCAAATATTGAAACTTGTGACCTGTTTAATGTCATCACCATTGATGTGGAAAGTTAGATGTGGTTCTGGATTCTGTCATTGCATTAGTATCTCTTTTATTGACATTCATTTTCAGACCCATTGCTTCATAAAGACCAGCTATGACATTGAGGGAGCTTTGTAGAGCAAGTAGTGTGTGTGTACAATCAGCGCACAGTCATCTGCATATTGAAGGTCCAGAATATGATTGGTCACAGTTTTTGTGCAGGCTTGAAGTCTTCTTAAATTAAATAGGTTGCCATCATGTCGGTACTGGATAGCAACCCTGTCCACCTGAAGAATTGCGTTCTGATTGAGTAAGATGATAGCATATATAAAGATGTTGAATAACACTGGGGCTATGACACATCCTTGCTCAACACCAACTTCAATGCTGAAAGGTTCGGATCTTTCTCCTGAGCCAAGTACTGTTGCTGTCATACCATTGTGTAGTTTCTTCAGAATTGAGAGGAATTTTGGAGGGGAGCTAAACTTTTTTTAAACTATCCATAATAGTTCCCTATTGACTGTATCAAAAGCTGTTTGAAGGTCAATAAAAGCTATGTAGAGGTCTGTATTTTGCTCATTGCACTTCTCCTGTAGTTGTCTTGCACAGAATATCATGTTGCAGGTGCTCCTGTCCTTACAAAATTCGCACTGTGTTTCTGGCAAGGTGCTCTCTGATATATGGCGACATAATCTGACAAGCATAATTCTTGTCAGAATTTTAGAGACCACTACCAGTAGAGAGATTCCTCTGCTATTTTCACAGAGTGCTCAATCACCATGTCAGATTTCAGAAATTCAGCGGGAGGTTCTTTGGTATTCCAGATGACCAACATGAGCTCATGTATCTTTGAGTGCAAGAAATAGCCACCTTCTTTGTACAGTTCAGAGGGAAGGCCATCTTGGCCAGGTGATTTATTATTTTTTAAGGATTTTATGGCATTAAGAGTTTCTTCAAAAGTGGGTAGTTCGTCCATCTCCATTGTTAGAGGTACCTGAAGAATTGCATCTAAAAGGTTTGACTCTATAGGGTTTCTATGATTTAAGAGGGTTTAGGAGTGCTGTCTCCAGCAATTTGTGATTTGACAAGGGTTAAATTGCATTTCACAGGCCCATAGATAGTCTTCAGGCCATTGTAGAACCCATGTTGGTTGTTAATGTCAGCAAGGTATTGCAGGTTCTTGCCTGGTTGGTCCACCCTTCATTTTCCATATCACGAAGCTTGAGTTGAGTTTCCTTTCTTAAATCATCAAAAGTTAGTTTCAGATGTGCGGATTTGGGGTCTGAGAGCCAGGCATCATGGGCCTTGTTCTTCTACGTCAGCAATATTTTCGTCAAACCAGTCTTTATGGTATTGAGGTTGAAAACCTAGTCTCCTCTGCACACTGTTTCAGAGTGGAATGAAGAATGGTCCAAACGTCGCTAGCTGTCACAGTTGCGGGGTCGTAGCCTTGCATCAAATTTACATATAATGAACTCCTGTAAGCATTTCATTTTACTTGATCTTTCAAGCTGTTGGTATTTAGCTTTATGAGGAGCATGTGCAATGGTTATTATAAAATCAATCATATGCCCATGCTTGAAACGTGGGTGAGTCCAAGTGGTTTTATATTTGTTCAGAAGTTGAAATGTAGTATAAGTGATTACAAGATTATGCTTTTAACAGAGTGTTAGCAGTCTGAGACCGTTACTGTTCATTTTCCCCATTGTATGTTTGCCAATGTCACGTGGCCAGAGATGGACTTGATTTCCTACTCTTGCATTGAAATCTCCAAGCAATGGGATTGTGTCTCCTTTAGGTACTGCGATTAGTGCTGAATGTAGCGATTCATAGAATGCATCTTTTTGTTCTTCACTGGAGTCTAGTAGTGAAGCGGTGCTTTGCAAGAGGTATACACCATGTCATCACTCTTGGGGATATACCTACTGGTAATTCAGTTAATTTGGCAAGTAATTCATTATGTATGGCAAAGCCAACTCCATGGATTTTCCGTTTGTATTCATCATAGCCTTTCCAGTAGACTGTATATCCCTCACCAACCTCTGTTAAACAATCTTCACCTGGTAATCTCATTTCGCTCAGTGCCACAATCTCAACATTGTATCTGTTTATTTCATGGGCTATAATAGCCATTCTGTGTCGAGGTCTGGTTTGCAGTTCATTATCTAATAAGGTTCTGATATTCCACTCAGTGGTATTTTCCTTTTCTTAAGTTTAAACAGAATCAAGAATCCTGCAGAAAAAAATATTGGACTTTGGCAGATCTGTTCTACCTGATCTACCATATTCACTCAAACTTGAATTGAGTGATTTCCATGTTTTTAGCTTGCTACAAATTTTCTTAATACGACTAGGTAAAAATGTTCAGGGACAACTTCTTGAACTCACAACCAGTTGAATTTTACCTTAGAGGAATCAACAAGCTAAATGGCAATAGGTGATTGACAAAATTGCAAAATATACTATTAATTGCAAACATTTAATTGTTCAGCAATTAAGGGTAAATATAGTTCACAAAAATAGAAATTACTTATGACTCAACCTGCTACATTCTTCCTTAGCCATATGTCTGAATGCAAATGCTCAACTGACACACCCCATAAACTTGCTTGATCTAAACCCAGCATCTGCACCCCCCCCCCTTCCTGTAATTACCTCAGCCATGCTTCGTACACAGGAGGGTCCATTCAATTTGAAGACATCAACCTTAAAGAGTGCAGTATAAAACATTTACATTACACAACAAAAATTATACCTTCCTATGCCTGACTTATTCACCTGTTGAAACAACCTGAAGCCATCAATCACGGCCTTGGGGGGAAGTAGATCCATGGGAACAGTTGCGGCGCTAAGGCACACAACTTTAGACTCCTCTCAACTGTCTCCCATCTTCTTTGCCAAGCAGCCCGGAGAGCTGCCTGTGATCCTGGCATATAATCAGTGTGAGGAAGAACGAAATGCTGGTCTGGTCACCCAGTCCTCGCGGACTCCTTGGTGCGTTCATTCCCCACAATTCCTACACGTCCATGAATCCAGCAGAAGATAATCTCAACATCCGCCTGGCTTGCCAAAACCATGGCATCACAGATATTGTGAACCATGGGATGCGGGGATTCCAATGCCACGAGAGCACTCACGGCACTTTGTGAGTCACTATACAACACAATCCGGTCTCTGAACTGGGCAGGTTGTGTAATCTCTCAGAATGAATGGTGTATTGCAACCAGCTCAGCTGTGAAGACAGATGCTGTGGTGGAGAGAATGTGTGTGTGTGTGAAGAAGATTCTACCACCCTTTCCCAATACCCTCTCCCTCCCTCTGTAAGAATGTGTCTATGAATGGGAATGTTTTTTTTCTCTTTTTATATATATTATTTATTAGGGATTTCATGTTTTGTTTAAAATGTTTTTTTTCTCTTCCTCAGCTATTTACCCGTTTGTTTGATATTTTACGATAAGCCACTCTATTAAATACTCGTAAATTTAATTGCCACTATTTGTAAAGTGGCAATTAAGTCATTGTAAGTCCCGACAGGACAGAGAGGACTTTAATAGCCTCAAGACACGACCATATCGTATTATACCGAGCTCAGCGGCACCAGACTTTTTTTTTTTGTAAGACATCTGCGTGAATTGTGACCACACAAGTGGCAGCCAGCAGAACTATCCCCGGGGTAAAGCGTGAGGCCTTTTCTTTCTTTGTAGTTGGATCGTGCGTGTTTGTTAGGCCTCTTGTATATGATTGTATACCAGTTTTGTTTGCTCATTTATCTTCTTTTTTTTGTTTCTTCTTTGTCTCTTGGTTTAGTTGTAAGTACTGTTGTAAATATTTTTGTTTTGTTAGCTTAACTGATTCCCTCTTGGACTGTTTAGATAAAACTTCATTTGATTATAGGACTTATTTTGATATTGTAATTGCAAATGTATCAATTGCATTTTTTGGTTTGTGTGCATAAATAACGCGATCTCAAATATTTACCGCCATATTTTTCTTGTAAATAGAGGACTATACATACAATCCGTTTCATTTCTCCCTCAATTTCTCACGTCTGAATTAGTGTAGGAAGCGGGTTGGATAGAATTGGGGTTGGAGGATAGATTTTCGGCCCACTAAAATGCAGCACCTGGCAGAGCCCACTGACTTCAAACAGAGGTAACAAATAGCCAAATGTGGTACCCTCCAGGGTGGCATCCTGTGCAGAACCAGGAACACTACCAGCCTAAGAGCTATTACCTAGCTGTATAAGGAGTTTCCTGACCCTAAACCTGAAGTGCGGCATAGGCACCATTAAGATAAGCTGCAAATGCAGTGAGAGCTGTTGAGACTGAGGGAGGCACCCGTCGCCAGGCGAAGGCAGATGTGGTGGATAGAGTCAACCATCCGCAATACACGCTTGGCTGCAGATGCATAAAACTTGCATCATAGTCGAGCTTCGAATGAACAAAGGACCGATAAAAAAGTAGGGCATTAGCCGCTGAACATCATGGAATGAAGAATATCCATGGTGCAGGTACAAGAGACCCTAAGGCTACAAATATGAGGCTCCCGGGTGAAACATCAGTCAAATACAAGACCAAGGAAACAGTGTAGGTCCACCACTTCAAACAGCCCATTTAGAAACAAGTCTGGGTCAGGGTGGAGCTGTGGAAGGCGACAGAAGTGCACCACCTTAGCTAAGGAAAACCGAAGCCTGTGTGCTTCAGCATACCAAGACACAGTTCAATGCCTGTTAGAGTCAATGCTCGAGAGTTGGCATCTGGGCTGACACAAAAAGAGATTGAAAGGTCATCCACGTAGAGCATAGCAAGAACATCTTATGGCAGCACCGAGGTGATGCCGTTGATGCTCAGGGAAAAGAGTGCGACACTGAGGACAGCTTCCTGCTCCATTGGGCCAGAGAGGGTTTCCCCTACCTGTATCCAGTAATCGACGATCTTGTAAAAATTCAGATATAAAGACTGGGAGCATCCCCTCGCCCCCATCATGTGGAGAGTCTCCATGATACCATATCGCTATGCGGTATCATAGGCCTTCTCCGGATCAAAAACCCTGTGGTGTAGTGCTGTCTACAAAGAAAGGCCTCACAGACAGCATTACCCAGTCAGATCAGAGCATCCAACATTAAATGAAAGTTGCAGAAGCTGCACTGTTCAGAAGACAGAGGCATCCACTGTCCGGAGAAAATGCTAATCTAACATTTACCAATTTATCCATCTACTTGCACATCCAGGAAGTTTACAGAGATTGGGCGGAAATAGGCCAGGGTAGAGTGATCTCTCCCCAGTTTGCAAAAAGCGAGAACAATAGCAAATGACCAAGGAATCAGGAAGGATACCCTCTACTCAGATCCTCCTGTTGAACAAATCTAACAGAAAGGCCATGCCTCACTCACCTTTGTGTCAGAGTATGGCGTATGGGACATCGTCTGGACCAGGGGTGGTGTCCGCACACAAAGCAAGATCGGAAGGCAACTCATTCAGAGTAAACATGTCAGTGAAGGGTTCTCCGCCTCTGGAGGAAGTGTCCAGTCGGCAGCCATCCATGACATCTCAACGTGTATTAAATGCTGGCAGAGCAGCATCCCAGCTAGAGAATGCGGGCCATGAAGAATTCCACCATGGATGCAGGGTCTGAGACTACTGTCTATTTCTCATGGAGAACAAGAGGGGAGGGGGGAAGGCATATGAAAACTTGCCCCAAATCCTTTTGAATCACTCCCACACCTCTGCTAGAGGGGTCTTTCCGTTAAGTGAAGACATGTATGCCTGACAAGAAGAGCGGCGGGCGTGCTTCAAAATATACTGAACCTAGCCATAGACCAATGAAACTTACTGAGTGAAATCGTTCAGGCAGCGCTTATAGGCAATGTAGGCATAGTGTTTCTGCTTGAGGGCCGTCTCACACTCAGCTGACCACCACGAGAGGGGTCAGTGTGCAAAATGGCAAGACCTTCTAGGAATAGTAGCTAGGCCCGCAGTGATGAGGTTGCTGGAGAAGAACTCAATGGCCTCATCTACTGACCTAAAACTCCTTGACTGAGACAGAGAATTCAGCCATTTCTTGAAATGCAGACCACCTCACCTGTGCCAAGCACCACTGGGGCGGGCTCTCGGTGGCAGCAGCCCAGAAAATGATATTTGAATGGGAAATGATCACTACAATGGAGGTCATCTCCCACCCCCCAATCAAAATCAGGCTGTGCATCCGAAGAGCACATAGATAGGTCAAGGCATGAAAATGAAGCGGTTCTCGGACAGTGATGCGTAAACTCATCCACGTTTAGGACACCCATCTCCAGCTCATCAGTCAGGTCGGCAAGGACTTGACCCCTATGATTAATCCAGTAGTCTTGAAATGGACCATTTATTATTTTTTATGTCTACCTCTCTCCTTCAATTTTCCACAAAGTTGCATTGAGTTTGCTTAATGTCTTTCCACTTGCATTTTAGGCTCCACTTATTTTCAGCTAGGTTCTCTCAGGTTAACACATTATGCTTTGCACAGCTTCTTTTTTTTATTGTCATGTTTGTATTGTGTGACACTGATTAATTTTTTATTATACCTGGATGTATTCTTGCCAATGGTTTCGTTTATGTAAAGATAAAAGCATTTTATTTTTTTATTTCTTTCTCAGGACAATGAAAGTTTAGCCCAAAGAACTTGAGCAATACTCGTCACTTTCACTGATTCCAAAATTTGCTGCTACCTCTTGTCACGGTAATAATGAGCGTAGGGAACCTGTATAGTGGCAATTTTCTTATGTACAATTGATTCCGGCAGTTGAAAAAATGCCCTCGATTTTTGGCAAGTGACCTCAATAAGCCGGATTAGATAACTTATTTGCACTCATCTTATTCTTGAAACTAGTCTAGAGACTGTGCTACTGTGGGCTTGGGTCTTGTTAGGAAGTGAAGCATAGAGGACTAGTGTAATAATTGTACATTACTGGTTTTTGGAAAGTAACCAATATCCTTGTATATAATTTTGGATTTATGTAATTTTGATCACAAACTCACCTGACTCTTGTCTCTTGATGAGTAATAATTACGAACCAGTTGTAACTCCTCCTGACTTTCACCCTTGTCTATTCTGGTTTCAAGTGTGTGGATCAAGATTGAAATTAATTAATTATATATATATATATATATATATATATATATATATATATATATATATATATATATATATATATATATATATATATATATGTTTAGGCCTAACCCCCCATCCCCCCCAGATTAGCCACAAGTAGGGGATTGAAGGAAAAAAGAGGGGATCTTGTGTTATGCTTTTCTCATTCTTCTGCCCAGTGTCAGTTGAAAAAGGGTGTGAGATACACCGAAACTGTTCTGAATTAAATTGTCTTCGGAGAATGTGGTTTAATTCTTCATCTTTTCTTGTGATATATATATATTTATATCTATATCTATATATATATATATACACTCTAGCGAATGTTGGGACCTGGAAGAAATTATGAATTTAAGCATGGACTGACTTGGTTGCCTTCATGCCAGAATATGAAGGTGGTGCCCAGAGGATAAGTGGCAGATTACTAACCAAGATCAGATATCCGAGCAAGAGAGGAGGCTTCGGCAAACGTGCCACAACGTGGCGGAAGTCCCTTGCATAGAAGTCGGCTGACGATGGAATGACAATGGAAATAACAGTATACCTCCTATCTAGGTGCAGCTGCACAGCTACTTCCTGAAAGGAGGTATTGAAAGAGAAGAGAAGAACAAAGACATCATGCCGGGTGTAAATTGCACATCCTCTACCCCAGCCCATAGTGGTGAGGTCACAAACCATTATAACCTGGGAGGGTAGGGAGGGGGCACGGGCCTAGCATGGTCTCTTGAAAAAGGCTAGTTAACAGGGAATGGGAGGAGACAAGCCTCTGCAGCTCCTCCCAGTTGGCCCGGAGTCTGCAGCAATTCCATTGAAGGAATATGCCCTCCAAGACTAGCTTGGAGGTGATGCGGGTGCCCTCTTGAAGAGAAGACCCTCAAGGGAATAGCTGTATGCTTTCTGGAGGCAGAACTCTGGGTGCTGTTAGCCGGACAATCCCTCCTGTGAGTCTAGAAACTCAGGGGAGATGCGTAGCCTTACAGGAAACAGTCACACTGGAAGGAGGGGTTTGACATTGCGCTAGGTATGAACCCTTTGTGTCACCAGCTTTACTAGGGGAGTGCCCCGGATGAATAGAACCCCCCAAAAAGGGTTCTGAATGGGTGCAGAAATGACCATGCTCATAGGCCTGGAGGGGCCAGGAGCAGAGGGTGTCTTTCTTAATATTGAGGCATTGGATATACCGGCCTGTGCCAGGACCAAGTCTTTAGCCTCGTGAAATGAGAGCCGTTCCTGGGCGTGAATGACCATGATGTCTTTCTCAAGGAGATATGCACCACAATGCATGAAAGAAGTAGGATGCGACACACGATTTAGACTTATCGTGTGCAGCCTTGGAGCAACTTACACAGACTTCAGGTAACCATGAATTTGCACATCTATACAAGTCATTTACATGGCCGAAGGGGTGACAGTAGTTGCTCCTCTGCGGCAGTGGCACAAGAATTCCAACTGGCACGCACCGACTAAGGGCGCTTGTCACAGTCAAACGTAATAAAGAGTGTAGGGGTGGGTCTCGAGGCACCTCCCTGTTTTCTCATCATACGTTCGACCTTGACCACCCCATGGTCGGCAAGCTCTAGGGTGATGTCCTCATTGAGTACTCAACGAGTTCTCTCGCATAAACTACTCCTTTCACAAAGTTCATGGTAGAGTGCGGCCTCACACTCACCGGGGTGCTATGAAGTGTCCGAAGAGCACTTATCTTGGCCACCTCGGAGGCATTTGATGCATTTGCCAGAAGGATCCTGTCCGAGAAACGGGTCACCTTCGGCTCTCTACTAATCATGCTAGCTAGAGTGCTTGTCCCCTCTACTGGCAGGAGCCCCCAGGCTAGATGGAGCGGCCTCAGCAAGATCCTTCTCTGAGATGGAGGTCATGGCTGTCACAGGGGCACCAGCCGGAGCAGGAGATCCTTCCTCTCCTTGTAAGGCCTTGGAGATCGGAGCCATCTGAGGAGGACCTTGCACAGGGGTGGACTCTGCATCAAGTCTAGGTTCATCCCCATGCAAGGTACAACTGTCTGGGGCTGGGTTTCCTCAAGCACCATTTCCATCTCAGGGGAGGCTTCCATGTGGCCATCTCCCACCCCCAGGACATCACAGGTCCCATTGGTCACAGCCTCTTTGGTCGGGGAAGAGAGGGGGACATGTACAGTGACCCCCCCCTATAAACTCAATATGCGAGCCTGCAGCTCTTTAGAGGAAAGTGGCCGATGGGCCCTGTATTCCCTCATCCCCCTAAGGGGATGGCCCTATTGAGCCACTCCCAACTGCTTTCTTGGCAGTTTCCTTGGAAAGAAAGGGGGGGGGGGGACTGCCACTGGAAAGAGGAAGGCACCCAGGGCACCTCCATAGACAGAGAAGAGGGTGTGGGTGAGTCCCCTACGCCCATAGGCAAAGGAGAGGAGTAAGCCTCCTCTCCGGAGGAAGAAATTTGGAGGATCCCCTTTGAAAGCACAGGAGAGGGAGAGAGGGAAAACCTCTATCGCTGGTTAAGTGCAAGGGCAAGGGTTTTTTTTAATCTCATCCTTGGGCTGGTGACCCCATTATCCCTACGGGGCTGACAGAACCGGCTTCCGCCATTTGAGGCCACTCCTCTAGTCTAGTGGCCTGCTAGCCCATTGGCATGGCGGCTCCACCTTGGACACAGCATAAAATGGATAGAGATTGAAAGGAGAAAGAAAGGGGAAGTGAGGAAGGTGTGGATGGGGATGAAGCAGGTTGTTAACCCCCCCTCCCACCAAACCGGAGCTCAGGGGTGACAAGACATTGTCCCCTCCTTCCTCAGCCCCAATCTGGGATAGTTGGCTGAGGTCAGCATCTACCCTGTGAAATTAGAGGCTGACCAAAGAAAGTTGTGGGAGAGGTTATAGGGGAAGTGAGGAAGTAGGGTAGAAATGCAGGCTGCCTGAAAGAAGGAGAAGAGGCTGAGCTGTGGCCGGACACGGCGCTGTGTCCCATCAGCCAGGAAGGTTAATCACCATGCCCCTTACAGGGTATACAACTCATCAGAGCATTCACACCAACTACTTTAGTGCTCACAAGTTACCTTCCATTCTTATCCTCTACACTCGCACTGTTCTTCTCACTTCCAGAATAGAATCCAGTTCCCCTCTCGATCATCTTCCATCCAAATGCTTCATTCTCCCCCATCTACACTATAAACCCCTTAACAATGGCAGACCCCAATAATCACTTGGGCTGTGGCTTAGCTGAGTGAAAACGCTCCTTCCAATTTTTGTGAAGTTAAGCCAGATAGAGTATGGTTAGGTTACGGATGGAGTCTCAAGTCAGATCTCCTTCATGGTGGCTGCAATATGCTATAGATGCCTTGGTTCGGATCCCACATTAATCAGTAGGTCCCTCAAATAAAGGTATCTTATATGAGTGCAGATCGGTAGTAAACCCCTGCCATTAAAAAACAAGCTATAATGGCTCAATTTTTTTGCCATTATAGTGGCATCATGGTTAAATATTCCACCCCCCCCCCGATGAGAAGTTTCAACTTGTCATTCCACCCTTTCTTTGCAGTTGAGCACAACCCACCACACCTTATAGAGCGTGTGGCAGGCACAAAAAGGTCAATCTCATTTATAATTGATAGTAAAAGGTGTTGAATGTTGTACAAATCCATAACAAAACAAAAAGACTTACTCACCTTCATCAAAACCTTCCGATATTCAGACAAACAGACTTCGGAACAAAATTCCCTCTTTCCTGAACTGGCTGGAAAAACATACTTGAGTTGAGATTTCACTTCCGCACACCATGTACATGTGCGTGCATTCTTGGGAGGCCTCCCTGGGCCTCTCCCATGCAATGGCATAGTGAATCAATGCATTTTCCAACCAGACCGAAACTGGAAAAGATATACATTTTAGGGGAAGGGGTTATATCACAACATATACACACACAGTATAGTCAAAACCTCCGCTTTCTTTTTCCTTTTACCCTATTGTCTAATCATGGAATGTTCAGTAGGCTATAGTATATGCCATGCTATTACAGAACTTGCCTATACAAATCATCATTTTGATTTTTATAATACCTTTTAATGGCTGCCAAAATTACAAAGTTGATCTGACAGAGACTGCCCCATTAGTGAAACAATTGAAGACTGAAAGATGTCTTACCCTTCACATTCCTTGTTGGATTAAACAGAAGGATTTATGAAAGGTGTCAGTAGATACTTTGAATCCCAAAGGCCATCAGTGGGTTTGTAAGGCTGGAGTCAAGCAATAATTGTATTGCAATTAATCAATCTGGTTGGCTTTGTAAAACACCATTGTCAAATGATAAATAAAAATTGACATGGTCTGTATATGTCAATTTGTTTGTAAGGCTGAGGCATGGCTAATCAAATCTTGGTAGTGAGAATAGTCAATCTGGTTGATATTGTAACACATGCTCCTCATATGGTACAAATTGTAAATAATTTTCATTTTTGCTCATTTTATTTCTGTTGGGAAAAATAAACCTAGATAAGGATTGAGGTGCATATCTGTCTCTGTGCTGCCAGACTGAAGTAGGGACTTTTATCCCCCCCCCCCCTGTACTTTGAGTTTGATAGCTGTAAAAAAGTCTGGAAGAGACTTTACCCTGCCACATTGCCTAGACTCAACTCTCCAAAAGGGAGTAGGGGGGGAGGGAGCCCAAACCTTTTGCAATTATAGAGGGGAAAGCACCCTCTCTGCTAGGGGAATCTTTGGGTGGCCCCTGAAAAAGTATAAGGGGCCAGCAACTAGACTAGAGTCTCCTAAAGGCAACTTTCAATGAGGGAGTAATGGGGTAAACCCCCAAACTCTATATTAAGAGGGGTTGTAATATCTTCTCTGCTGAAAAATTTTGCCGTGAGTCCCTGATAAAGCACATGAAGGGGAGGGGGGGGGGGCCTTTTTAGAAGAACTACCCAAGGGAGGCACAACACAAAAAGGAAAACCTCCATATAGTGAGAGGGGAGACACTCTACAAAGATTAAGGGGGGACATAGTTGCTCATGACCATTAAGTAAAAAAAGAGGTCCTACTTTGACCCCAATAAGGAATTGGCCAGGTAGGACATATTCTGTGCCCTGGCCAATATACCCCATCACCACCACTACTTAGGAACCCCAGACTAAAACCTACTGCTGATGTCATAAGCAGATTCAGTGTAACAGGCCAAATTAACTCCCGCCCAGATTATACCTGGGTATAGTTTAGTACACGCCAGAGTAAATCCCAGAGGGTAAACTATCCTAGGCAAACTATATCCAGGGGGTATAAAATAGCCTAGGCCAGAATACCTTCCTCTAATGTGGTAATCGATTTCCTTTTTCACTCATCAATTGTCAATTTTTCGTGATAAAATGGTGGCAAAAATTCAGATGTTGTGGTTTTGTTGTCTAATATTTTTAATAATTATTAAAGATTGAAATTTTAATGAATAAAAAATTAACTCATTTCAGAGATTTTGTGAGAAAACTAATGCTGATACAGACCTCCATGAAGGTTTGTTTTGACATTTCAAATGTGAACTTGGATTTTTAATAAATTTGTATAACAAGTTAATAATAATTATAATGATGGAGATGCATCAGTTGTATACAGCGCTTTTGTGGACACTCAACCATGCGTTTCATCACATCATTCATTCACTCCATGCTCGGTGAATGAGTCACTCAAAAAATTCATTACTTCTTGCATTTTTTTTTAAGAGCTCCTCTGGTGACTGCCTAGTTGGGCATTAGGCGCCGTATTAAAAAAGCCTGCCTAGTACACGGCTACTTTAAAATCTAATTCAAAAAGAGACAAAAAACAACCCAAACCCAACACCAAAAATAAAAAAAGGTGAAAAGGAAGTGAGCAGTAAGCAAGGTCCTGCGTCGGGGAAAGGTCCTGCCGCGCAGGAGCGTGCAACCTATAAGGGGGAGAGAAAAAAACGGGTTAAATAATAGGGAGAAGGCCAGCCTCCCCCCAAAAGTCAACAAGTCTACCAGTCAATGTGAACGCACTCGTCTGGAGTACAAAGTAGAGGCTGTAGCAACCCAGCCCATCCCAGTACCAGGACAGACACCGTGCGCAAAGATCACCCCGACTGGGACATTCAACGAGAATGTGACTAACAGTCTGGGGAACGACGCAGTCATCACAATAGGGTGCAGGCGAGCGCTCCATCAAATAGCAATGTGTCACACAAGTGTGTCCGATTCGGAGACGACAGAAAGCAACCTGGAGCTGTCGCGGCATTGGGGAATAGGTCCATGGGAACAGTCACGGTGCAATGGCACACAACTTTAAGTTCCCTTCGATCGTCTCCCAACTTCTTTGCCAAGCAGTCCGAAGAGCTGCCCGTATTCCTGCAATGTAGTCAGTGTGAGGAAGAGCGAAACGCTGGTCCGGTCGCAGAGTCCTCGCGGATTCTTTGGCACTCTCATCGGTGCGCTCATTCCCAACCCAGCAGAAGATAATCTCGACATCTGCCCGGCTTGCCAAAACCGTGGCGTCACGGATATCGTGAAACAGGGGATGCGGAGATTCCAATGCCCCAAGAGCACTCAGGTTGCACTGTGAGTCGCTATAGATCACAATCTCCGAACCGGGCTCGTCGCGTAATCTCCCGTACCAAGTGGTGTATTGCCACCAGCTTGGCCATCAAGACAGACCAAGAGCCCCGCTGACTTCAAACAGTGGGGATACGGCGTGGAAGTCGACCTCCTGTTGGGACTTGAAGTCATCCGTATACACTGGCACGGTTCAAGCGTGCCTGAGATGTGCTCCAAAAAGGTTGAACGCAATACTCCTGGCGCTGTACAAGCTTTGGTAGCAAAGGTGTGGCGACAAATAACCAAATGTGGTACCCTCCAGGGTGATGTCCTGTGCAGAACCAGGGGCGCCACCGGCCCGAGAGCTATATCTAGCTCTCGAAGGAGTTTCCTGGCCATAAACCCAAAGGGGCTTAGGGTATGACATCTTCCCAGCTTCGACCAACAGGCTCTCAATGGGGAAAGTGTGGAATGCACTGGTCGCAAGGTGAAGGCCGGTGTGGTGGATCAAGTCCACCTTCCGCAAAAAACGCTCGGCTGCGGATGCATAAAACTCGCATCCGTAGTCGAGCTGAACAAAGGATCGATAAAAAAGTATGGCAGTAGCCCTATCAGCGCCCCAAGCGCTGAATGTCACGGAACAGAGAATATCCATGGCGGGGGTACAAGAGACCCTAAGGCTGCGAATATGAGCCTCCGAGGTGAGGCATCGGTCAAAAACAAGACCAAGTAAATGGTGCGATTCAACCACTTCCAGGTGTTCCCCCTTAAGAAACAAATCTGGGTCAGGGTGGAGCCATGGATGACGGCAGAAGTGCACCACCTTAGTCTTGGCCAAAGAACACCGAAACCTGTGCGCTTCGGCATAGCGAGAGACACGGTTCAATGCCTGTTAGAGTAGACACTCCGCAGTTGGCATCTGGGCCGTGCCAAAAGAGATCGAAAGGTCGTCCATGTAGAGCGTAGCGAGAACATCTTTTGGCAGTACCGAGGTGATGCCGTTGATGCTCAAGGCAAAGAGTGTGACACTGAGGACACTTTCCTGCACGACACCCTCTTCCTGCTCCATTGGGCTGGAGAGGGCTCCCCCCACCTGTATTCGGAATCAACGATCTCGCAAGAATTCAGATATAAACATTAGGAATCGTCCTCTCGCACCCATCGTGTGGAGAGTCTCTATGATACCGTATCGCCATGCAGTATTATAGGCCTTCTCCAGATCAAAAAACACGGTGGCGTAGTGCTGTCTACGAAGGAAGTCCTCGCAAATGGCATTTTCCAGTCGGAGCAGAGCATCCAACAGGAGTGGAACTTGCGGAAGCTGCACTGTGCATAAGACAGATGGCCTCCACTGTCCAGGAAAAAGGCTAATCTAACATTTACCAATTTCTCCATCAACTTGCACATGCAAGGGGTTAGAGAGATTGGGAATGGTAGGTCAGATTTATTATAGCAGCGGCTTTCGCCCAGAAATAGATATACCATCCATCTTCTTTCAGGTAGACCAAAGGTTGAGTGAATAGTCATAGAAAAAAGTAGCACTGAAAGGGAGCAAAGAGGAAGCATACCAAGAACTTCCCTCAGACCCTGTCAAGTCAACCCAGCTTCCTAATTTTCTCCATCAACTTACACACGTAGGAGGTTGGAGAAATTAAGTGGAAACTGACTTCGGTAAAGCAATCCTTCCTTTGCCATGACTCTGGGAGGATACCCTCTGCCTAGATCCTGTTGAACAAATCAAACAGAGTGGCCATGTTTCACTCACCTTAGTTTTGAAGTGTTTGGTATACAGGCAGTGCCGGATTTAAGATAAAAAAAATAAAAAAATAAAACCTACATAGTGCAACAGTTGCCAATTACGTATTTTAATTCTAATTTCTTGCGGACCCCCAAAAATTAAAGAAAAAAAATGGGGTGTACATTTCCTAATGTAAAAGCAATTGTGAGAATGTTCCTTAGTAAGACGATTGCAAATTGCTCTGGAGAAAGATCCTTTTATAAGCTGAAGAGGATAAAAAATGAATTTAGAACAACAATCACAAGATAAATTACATTCCCTCAGTCTCATATGCATCATATGTGACTTTGCTCTGGCAAAGGCAAGAAAGAAAGTAGTTTAGATCATGTTTGTGTTCTGTTTGTATACACAGTATACAATAAATCTAGATAAAATTATACAATTTAATTGGTATTGGGTAGATGCATTAATATAATTAGTCCTTATAGCAAGTTTCTAGAGACTAGATTCTAAGCCTCTGTAAATTGTGTTTTTAAAAGAACTTTTGTTGTTTTACCAAAGTGTTTGCATTATTAAGTTTGTTAGGAATAAAATAATTTTAAGCTAGAGGGTAATAATTATTTCACTATTAATATACCTTCTTAATTGCATTTCAATCCAACAATTACTTTGATAAAATACATATTATGTCAAGTGCAAATGGCTTAGATATCTATAAGGTCCAAAAATTACCATATAGCAGATTCAACACAAAAAAACAGTGACAATTTGTTGCTGATATAGGACATTTAAAAGGCCTTAATATCTCAAATAACTTAGGGCCTCATCAAATCTAATCCAGCCCTGCATACATGACACTGCCCACAACATGTGGTGGTATTCGCGTATGAAATGGGAATGAAATGGAACTCATTCTGTAAACATGTCATTGAAGGGATTACCACCTTTGTAGGTAAATTTAATACAGGCAGGTGTAACTGAGAACATAGCCAGCAAAATCTTTAGAAGTATTGGGGGGGGATAATCAGAGAAAAAAAGTGGGTGCCAGAAAGGAAAAGAAGGAATATACCAGATTCTTCAAAGATTCTAAATATGGCCACCTGGGCAGGGTAGCCTTATTTACCACAAAGCAAAAAAAGGGCTACCACATGCCACATAGTGCCCCCCTGTGGTGTAAGCGGGGAGGGGGGGGGGCACTAATAAGGCAACTGCAACCATGAAAAGCATAGTCACTTTAATGAAATTAGCCTACTTATTAAAAAATAAAAAGCAAAATTCACAACAAAAAAGACCTACCAAAAATAAAAGAGGAAAAATAAAAGAGGGAAAATGCACAGCCCCTATTGGAGCAAGCCCCACTGCCTCTTTGGCGCCAGAGCAAGAACCCAACACCAACAAAATCCAGCCAAAATGGAGTCGCAAAGAAGCTCCTTCCTTTAATCATCAAATATCATATAAATTGCTCAACAAGTAAGGGAATTATACTAAAAGTATCATGATTTTCAATTAAAAAAATCAACAAAAGTTAAAAATATAACTTACAGCAGCGTCTCAAGTCTTCATTTTGATGCTTTCAACTGTTAAGCTTCTTTACATCTCATATTACACATAATACAACATATCAGAAATTATTGGGAATATTAAACTTCTCTTTATGCAAAATATTACTTTACCTTATGGACTGATATCAGGTTAAAAACAGAAATATTCTCTTACAATTTATCCAAGTTAGTCATCACCTAATGAGTGAAAAGACACTAAAGTACAAGTATTTATTATCAATTATTTAAATAGAACCATTAGACTAAATCACAGATAGAAGGACAAGCATTGCATAACTAGAATTGAGGGTAGGGGATATGTATAAGGATTATGACATTATTATTATTAATTGTCCCACCCATCCCTGGATATTCCCCAAACCAAATCATGAAATCTATATAAAAATAGGTATACAACAATTGCTGGTCTTAGATGATACACACAGTATATGAAACCTGATTCTTGAGTAATAAAATTTTATGACCTAAACAAATTGGATTTAAAGGTCAAAGGACAGTGGGGTAGATTAGCAAGATAATTATTTATATAAAAAACAATTTCAAATAACTTTAAAACTAAAAGGAAATATTTTGGAGTGTTTATGAACTATATATAAATTAAGGGAGCCATTCCAGCAATTGCTTACATAGTTAGTTATCCTTTTTTTAGCGTCTTTTCAGTCTCGCTTCTAGGAGGTAAGACGTGGACCACCATTCCCCTCTATCCAGAGCCATCTTTCTCTGCCCAAAATTATTGGCATATAAAATAGGCATATACGAGGTAAGATGTGGACCGCCATTCCCCTCTATCCAGAGCTATCTCTCTCTCCTCGGATTAGGCTTTATAATGGGTATGTCAACCCAAAAAAAATTTATTGGCATATAAAATAGGCAATATTAAAAAAAATAAAAAATACAAAAGGAAAAATAAATGCAACTCCAGCATCTGAGGGGGACAAATGCCCCCCTCAAATATGAAGCCAGTACCTAAGAAAAGTGTCCGCAAACAGCTCTGAGTACAAGGAACAAGCAGTAACCCTGCTTATCTCAGTACTGGGACGGGTAATGTACACAAAAATCTTATAGTCACTAATGTACTGAATAGTCGGGGGGGAGGGGGTATGACATCAGCGAGGGAGCATTCCATCAGATGACCTAATGTCATCTGATGTGGACCTAGCCCCCACATTAAGGGCTAGGTCCATCGCAAGAAAAGTTGCAGGATAATGGCAGGTCACTTAGATTTCCTATCACATCTTCTTTGGTAGGCAGGACAAATAGATGACCCGCCATGTAGTTAGTGAGGAAGCGCGAAACGCTGGCCTGGCTACCCAATCCTCACACACTGATTCCCTGCAATGTCCAGGAACACACCAGAAGGTAATCTTGACATCCATGTGAACCAGAGGTGCAGAGATTCTAGTGCTCCGAGAGCACTTTGTGAGTCACTAAAGATCACAGTATATTGCAACCAGCTCAGCCATGAATGCAGTGTTTAGTTGAGCCCCAATGCCTTCAAATAGAGAGGAAGTGTGGAAGTGGACCTCTTTGGATTATCAGCCATCCCTGTACACTGACATGGTGTTCAACAAAGAATCCCTCCCAGTGGTGCAGAGGCATGGTGACAAATGTTCAATGGAAGAGCCACCTAGCACTAAACCAAAGAGGCTTATGGTATGACTGGTATCTCTCAGCAGCATTTAGACCAGTTGGGGATGCAGTACTAGCACTGGCACAGTTCCAGCGTGACACAAGGTGAATGAGCACCCTGCCGGCTCATACAAGCACATAATGCACTGTGTATGGCACATACCACGTGGCATCTCCCTACCATTGACATGTATGCTCTCCATGGAGGACATTACATAAATCTGATACATAAAACTTACACCCATTGTCAAACATGAATGCAGAAATGATTGGTAGAAAAGCATGGTAGTAACCCTATTAGAATCCCAAGTGCTGAATGTCCATGGTATGAATACAAATATCAGCATCTGAGCCACACAAAGAGAAAAGAGAGATATAAAGGTCATCTACATGGAGCACTGACCATTGATGCTCTGGTCAAGAAGGCCAGGAAGAGAGCAACCCCTTCCCCCCCACCCACACATGGAATAAAAATATGGAGGTATCCCTTCACCCCCATTGCGTTGAGAGCTCCCATAAAACTCTCACCCCGCAGTATCACAATCCTTCTCCAGATCAAAAAACAATGTGGGATAGTGTTGTCTATGAATGAAGTCTTATGCAGAGTATCTGGTGTGTAACGGAACTTTCAAAAGCTACACTGTGCTGAAGACAGGTGGCTTTAAATGTCTAGGAATAAGGTTAATCTAACAATTTCTCCATCAACTAGCAAATGCAGGAGGTTAGAGAAATTGGGAAGAAACTGACTGGGATATAGTGTGATATCTCTGCAGTTTGTGAGCACAATAGCCATTCAGCAGGAGTGTGGGAGGATACCCAGATCCTAATGCATAAATCTTGGAAAAAGGCCCTGTCTCGATCACCTGGGGGTTAAGGCATGGTATACAAGACATCGTCCAGACCAATAGCAGTGTCTGTGTACAAAGTGAAAATAGAATGAAACTCATAGAAAACCTGCGGTTGAAGGGTTCTCACTTTTAGAGGGAAAATCCATACTAGATACTGCTTTCTTGAGAATGTGGAGAAACAGTCCAGAAAAAAAATCGGAGACACCTGGCCCTCATTCCCACATGTCCAGGAACCCAGCAGAAGATAATCTTGACATCTGCCTAGCTTGCCAAAACTGTGGCATCACAGATATTGTGAAACAGGGAATGCGGAGATTCCAATGCCCCGAGAGCACTCAGGGAGCTTTGTGAGTCGTTATAAATCAAAATCCGGTCTTTAAACCGAAACATCACAATCTTCTATACCAAATAGAGTATTACCACCATATCAGTCATGAAGACAGACGCAGCGCCTAGCAGAGCCCGCTGACTTCAAACAGAGGGGAGCCATCCGTATATACTGGCATGGTTCCAGCATGACACGAGGTATGCTCCAAAAAGGTCAAACACAATACTCCCAGCACTGTAGAAGCTTTGGGAGCAGGGGCCACCAGCCGAAGAGCTATACCTAGCTCTCGAAGGAATTTCCTAGCCCTAACATAAAGGGCTTAGGGTTTGACTGACGGTATAGGGACCATCAAAATCAGCTGCAGATGCAGTGAGAGCTGTTGGAGACTGAAGGAGACACCGGGCTCATGTGTACAGGTGAGTGATGTACTGTACGAGGCGTAGAACGAGTGGCATCTCCCCAGCATTGACCAACAAGCTCTCAATGGGGGAAGTGCAGAAGGCACCAGTTGCCAGGCGAAGGTCGGTGTGGTGGATCAAGTCCACATTCCGCAATACATGCTCAGCTGCAGATGCATAAAACTTGCATCCATAGTCGAGCTTCGAATGCACAAAGGATCAATAAAAATGTAAGGCAGTAGCCCTATCATCTCTCCAAGCACTGAATATCACAGAATGAAGAATATCAATGGCACGGGTACAAGAGACCCTAAGGCTGCGAATATGAGCCTCCCAGATGAGGCGTCGGTTAAATACAAGACCAACGAAAAGGTGCAATTTAACCACTTTAAGGCATACCCCATTGAGAAACAAGTCTGCGTCAGGGTGGAGCCGTGGATGGCAGTAGAAGTACACCACCTTAGTCTTGGCCAAGGAAAACCGAAACCTGTGCGTTTCGGCATAGTGAGACATGGTCAAATGCATGTTAGAGTTGACATCTGGGCCACATCAAAAGAGATTGAAAGGTCGTCCACTTAGAGCATAGGGAGAACATCTTCTGGCAGCACCGAGGTGATGCCATTGATACTCAGGGGCAAAGAGTGTGACATTGAGGACACTGCCCTGCAGGACACCCTCTTCCTGCTCCATTGGGCCGGAGAGGGCTCCCCCCAATCCATACGCGGAATGAACAATCTCGCAAAAATTCAGATATAAAGATTGAGAGGCATCTCCTCTCCCCCATCATGTGGAGAGTCTCCATGATACTGTATCACCATGCAGTATCATAGGCCTTCTCCAGATCAAAAAACACAGTGGCATAGTGCTATCTACGAAGGAAGGGCTCACAGACAGCATTTTCCAGTCAGAGCATAACATCCGATGTGGAGTGGAAAGTGCGGAAGCCCACTGTGCATGAGACAGATTGCCTCGATTGTCCAGAAAAAAATGCTAATCTAACATTTACCAATTTCTCCATCAACTTGCACATGCAAGAAGTTAGAGAGATTACGTGGAAACTGCCGGGCTAGGGTATTGATCTCACCCCAGTTTGGGTAATTCGAGCACAGTAGCGATTCGCCAGGAATCTGGGAGACCATCTACCCAGATCCTGTTTAACAAATCTAACAGAAAGGCCATGCCTCGCTCACATAGGTGTCGAAGCATGGCGTACAGGACATCGTATGGACCTTGGGCAATGTCTGTGCAGAAGCAAGAGCAGAACGCAACTCAATCAGAGTAAACATGTCGTTGAATTTGCATCCCGGCTAGAGAATGCAGAGGAAGTGGTCGTGAAGGATTCCACCAATCTGATAGGAAGAGATAGAGCAAGTTGTAAGTTTATGGAGTGTTTTGAGGATAACTTTTTGAACAAATTTGATAATAAGCCGCCAACAAGGGGTGCCAATATATTAGATCTAATTCTTTCAAATGATGATCACTTAGTTCAAGGATTGAGTGTAGGGGAATCATTGGGAAACAGTGATCATCAGATGGTTCGGTTTAATTTGCAAATAGTTAAGGGTAGAACAACGACAAACTCCACAAAAATTCCAAATTTTTAAAGGGGAGATTACGATAAATTACGCAGCATGCTAAATCAGATTAGGTGGGATATAGAATTTTATGGAAAGAATACTTATGAGATGTGGGATATTTTTAAGACTATATTAAACATGGTTCAGGAACAGTGTATTCCAATGAAGTCTATTAGGAAGAAATGTAGGAAACCATTATGGTAGAATCAAGACTGGACCAGCGAAAAGCTGGTCCAGTCGCAGAGTCCTCGCAGGCTCGTTGGTGCCCTCATCAGCGCGCTCATTGCCCGCAATTCCTACATGTCCAGGAACCCAGCAGAAAATAATCTGGACATCTGCCCGGCTCGCCAAAACCGTGGCATCACAGATATCGCGAACCAGGATATGCGGAGATTCCAATACCCCGAGAGCACTCAGGGCACTTTGTGAGTCGCTATAGATCACAATCCGGTCTCCAAACCGGGCACATCGCGTAAACTCCCGTACCGAGTGGTGTATTGACACCAGCTCGGCCAGCAAGACAGACGCAGCGCCCCACTGACTTCAAACAGAGGGGATAGAGCATGGAAGCCGACCCCCTCTTAGGACTTGGAGCCATCCGTATACACTGGCACGGTTCCAGCATGACATGAAGTGTACAAGCTTTGGGAGCAAAGGCGTGGCGACAAATAGCCAAATTTGGTACCCTCCAGGGTGGCGTCCTGAGCAGAACGCAGGGTAACACCAGCCCGAGAGCTATATCTAGCTCTCGAAGGAGTTTCTTGGCCCTAAACCCAAAGGGCTTAGGGTATGACTGAGGGAGGCGCCGAGCTCGCACGTAAAAGCGAGTGATGCACTGCAAGTGGCGCAGAGCGAGTGGCATCTCCCCAGCAACGAACAACAGGTTCCCAATGGGGGAAGTGCAGGAGGCACCGGTCGAAAGGCGAAGGCCGGTGTGGTGGATCGAATCCACCTTCCGCAATAAACGCTCGGCTGCGCATGCATAAAACTCGCATCCGTAGTCGAGCTTCGAACGAACAAAGGATCGATAAAAAAGTATGGCAGTGCCCCAAGCGCTGAACGTCACGGAACGGAGAATATCCATGGCGCGGGTACAAGAGACCCTAAGGCTATGAAGATGAGCCTCCCAGGTGAGGCGTCGGTCGAATACAAGACCAAGCAAACGGTGCGACTCAACCACACCCAGGCGCACCCCTTTACAGAACAAATCTGGGTCGGGGTGGATGGCGGCAGAAGTGCACCACCTTAGTCTTGGCCAAAGAAAAGCGAAACCTGTGCACTTCAGCATAGCGAGAGACGCGGTTCAATGCCTGTTGGAGTCGACGCTCCACAGTTGGCATCTGGGCTGCGCAAAAAGAGATGGAAAGGTCATCCATGTAGAGCGTAGCGAGAACATCTTCCAGCAGCACCAAGGTGATGCCGTTGATGCTCAGGGCAAAGAGTGTGACACTGAGGACAATTCCCTGCGGGACACCCTCTTCCTGCAACTTTGGGCTGGAGAGAGCTCCCAAAAATTCCGATGGGGGCGTCCCCTCGCCCCCATCGTGTGGAGTCTCCATGATACTGTATCGCTATGCGGTATCATAGGCCTTCTCCAGATCGAAAAACACCGTGGCGTAGTGCTATCTACGAAGGAAAGCCTCGCAGATGGCATTTTACAGTCAGAGCAGAGCATCCGACGTGGAGTGGAACTTGCGGAAGCCGCACTGTGCAGAAGACAGATGGCCTCCGCTGTCCAGGAAAAAGGCTAATCTAACATTTACCAATTTCTCCATCAACTTACACTCCGCCTGTGGAGGTAAAGTCTAGCCGGCGGCCTTCTGCAACATCACGACGTGCATTGAATGCTGGCAGAGCAGCATCCCGGCTAGAGAATGCGGAAAAAGCAGTTGCGAAGGATTCCGCCACGGACACGAGGTCCGAGATTGCGGTCCCATTTTCCTGGAGAACGGGAGGGGGGTCCTGCGAGAACTTGCCCCGAATCCTTTTGACTCACCTCTACACCTCTGCTAAATGGGTCTTTCCCGTTAAGTGAAGACACGTATGCCCGCCAAGAAGAGCGGCGGGCGTGCTTCGGGCGGCGCTTATAGCGCATGTAGGCATAACGCTTCTGTTTGAGGGCCAGACATTCTAGGAATAGTAGTCAGGCCCGCGGCGATGAGGTTGCCGGAGAAGAACTTAACAGCCTCATCTACCGACCTAAGCTCCTCGACTGAGATAGAGAATTCAGTCATTTCCTGAAATGCAGGACACCGCGCCCGCGCCAAGCACCACCGAAGTGGGTTCTCATGCGGCAGTTGCCCTGAAAATGATATTTGAATGGGAAAGTGATCACTACCATGGAGGTCATTGACCACCCGGCAATCAAAATCAGGCTGTGCATCCAAAGAGCACAGAGATAGGTCCAGGCAAGCAAATGAAGCGGTTCTCGGACATTGATGCGTAAACTCATCCACGTTTAGGACACACATCTCAAGCCCTTCAATAAGATCGGCAAGGACTTGGCCCCTGGGATTTATTGAGTAATGTCCCCAGAGAGGATGACTGCGGTTCAGATCTCCAAGCAACTGAAGTCCCCCGCATCGAAGTCATCTGACGGTGGAATGTACGCAGAAATGATAGTATACCTCCTATCCAGGTGCAGCTGCACAGCCACTGCCTGAAACGAGGTATCTAAAGAGAAAGGAAGAATGGAGATATCATGCCGGGTGTAAACCGCGCATCCCCCAGCCCGGCCATCCCGCGGTGGTATGGTCGCGAGACCCTTAAACCCTGGGAGGGCAGGCAGGGGGCACGCACATAGCATGGTCTCCTGCAAAAAGATAGCTAACGGGAAAGGGATGAGACGAGCCTCTGCAGCTCCTCCCAGTTGGCCCGGAGTCCACGGCAATTCCATTGAAGGAATATGCCCTCCAGGCCTAGCTAGGAGGAGAAGCGGGGACCCTCCTCAAACAGAAGACCCTCATGGGAATGGACGTACGCTTCCCGGGAGCTGTTGGCCAAACAAAGCACTGAAAGCGCTGTCGCCTTCGAGGAGTTATTGGGGGAGGTTGGGCTAGCCATGCGAGTCTTTTCCTCCCTCCGCCTCAAAACCTTAAGCGGGCGTTGCTGCTCTGGAGGTGGGGAGCCTTCTTTTTGAGGAACCACCATCTCCGAGCAACTCCCTCCACCACTAGGCGTGGGTGAAGGAGTCGAAGCTCCTTTGTTGCTGTCCTCCTTTCAGGGGACAGCTTTAGGAACCCCGGAAGATGGCCTAGTCACCAACTTCAGGGGTGTTGCCTCCTGTGAGTCTAACAACTCGGTGGAGGGGCGTGGCCATTTCACCTTAAGGGAAACGGTCATGCTGGGGAAGAGGGAAGAACCCTGGTTTTAGCCGGGGCTGGGTATGAACCCTTTTTGCCGCCAGCTTTACCAGGGAAGCGCTGGGTTGGGTAGAGCCCACAGAAGGGCTCCGAATGGGCGTGGAAACAACCGTGCTCGTTGGCCTTGATGGGCCATGAGCAGAGGGTGCTTTTCTAACTATTGAGGCATATGATGTCCCAGGCAGCTCCACCTTGGACACGGCATAAAAAAGATAGATTGTGAAGAGAGGAAAAGGGATGTGAGGAAGGTATGGGTGGGGATGAAGCAGGTTGTTAAAAACCAACCACCCCAGACTGGAACTCAGGGGTTAGGGAATATTGTCCCCTCCTCCCTCAGCCCCGATCCGGGACGGTTGGCTGAGAAGAAGGTCAGCATTTACCCTGTGAAATTAGAGGCTGACCAGAGAAAGTTGTGGGAGAGGTTGTATGAAAAGCAAGGAAACAAGTGTTTTGAAGGAAGAAGGAAGGAAAAGAGGCTAAGCTGGGGTTGGATGGGTTGCTAAGTCCCGTCAGCACGGCGGCCAGAATGGCAAATCGCCGAGCCACTTACGGGGAGCTACAAGAGTAAGGAGGTCATCCTTAAACTATACAACTCTTATGTCAAGCCACATTTAGAGTACTGTATACAGGCATGGTCACCACATTTTAGACATGATATAAACTTATTAGAGTCAGTACAAAGGAGGGCAACAAAAATAATACCATCCCTGAAGCACCTTGAATATGAAGATAGACTGAGGGTATTAAATATGTTTTCATTTGAAAGAAGGTGTGTGAGGGGAGATATGATTGAGCTTTTTAAAATTTTTTCTGGGATGGATAAATTGGATATAAGCAAGTTATTTGAGTTAGAAGGTAGTAATAGAACTAGAGGTCACCACTTAAAGATTCAAAAACGGGTGCAGACTGGATAACATAACATAATTTCACAGATGACAAAAGCCACAAGGGCCTATCAAAGGTCATCTGTATCCATCAAATCCCACCCACATAATGGATGTTAGAAAATATTTTTTCACTAACAGAGTGGTGGATTATTGGAATAGTTTGCCACCTGAGACTGTAAACAGCCCAAACTTGCATGTTTTCAAGCGCAGATTGGATGATTATATGGGGATGGAGGGTTAATTTCTTACTTTTTGGTATGTGGATATGTTTCTTGACTCATTCTTGTGGATGCAGTTTCTTTTTGTTGTATATTTTGGGGGACTTTGATTTTGTTTTTGACAGACTCCTATGGAGGCTTTAAATTATATATTGTAGATGCATGGTTGGACATAATCCTATGGATTGTTAAATTGTATATTGTAAATGCATGATCTGACAAAATCCTATGGATGCATTATGTGGGTGGGATTTGATGGATACAGATGACCTTTGATAGGCCCTTGTGGCTTTTGTCATCCGTGAAATTATGTTATGAAACATGTTGAAAGGTAAGTTTACTAAATGGAAGCATTTTAGACTCACATATGATAATGAAGATGAAAGGTTATATAAAGCTGAATGAATGCACTCAGAAACTTAACAAGAAATTTAAGAAAAGAATTTGAAAAGAAACTGGCTAGTGAGATTAAGCATAACCCCAAAGCATTTTGGAAATATGCTAATAGTAAACTCCAGACAAGATCTAGGATTGGTGACTTGGACTGTGGCAATGGTAACATAGCAAGAAATGATATTGATAAAGCAGCAACATTAAATGACTTCTTTGGTAGTGTTTTCATTGAGGAGGATCAAAGAAATATACCACAGTTAGAAAACAAATAGGTTGGCAGTAACCCATTAGATCATGTGGTAAATAGTGAAGAAAAAGTGAGAAAGAAACTAATAAAACTGAGAAAAAACAAATCAGCTGGACCAGATGGTTTTCACCCAAAAATGCTTAGTGAAATAGCACCTAGTATAGCCTACCATTATTACAATAAATCTCAAGAAACTGGTGAAATTCCACAAGGCTAGAAAGATGCCAATATCACCCCAATCCATAAAAAAGGAAGTCGACGACAGCCTGGAAATTATAGGCCAATAAGTCTAACAGCAGTTGTGTGTAAGATTATGGAGACAATAGTAAGAGACGATATTGCCAAACACATGATTGATAATGGTCTTTTTGCTGATCAGCAAAAAGACTACCTACTGCTGCGGAGGGTAGTAGGTAGTCCAAATTTAAATGTATTTAAGAGTAGGTTGGATGAGTTTATGGGAAGGGAAGGTTATGATGGTTCCTAAGTTTTGTATATATTAATATTGTTTGTATATATCTATAGCTGCATGGTTTAGTTCTTGACAAGCCTTGATTGGTGATACCCTTGTTTCTGGATGCAATCCTCTGGATGTAGTTTTCTTAGGAGTTTGGGTGCCTTAAAAAAGAGGCTGTTTGACTCAGATGACCTATGATGGGCCCTTGTGGCTTTTGTCATCTGTTATATTATATTGTGGGGGACTTTGATTTTGTCTTTCCCTGGCGATGGTGCTTTTTGTGGGTAGGTTTTGACGAATGTGGATGACCTTTGATAGGCCCTTGTGGCTTTTGTCATCCGTGAAATTATGTTATGTGATGTTAATGGCGGGGTCCGAGATTGCAGTCCCATTCTCCTGGAGAATTGAGGGGGGGGGGGAGGGCTGCAAGAACATGCCCCTAATCCTTTTAACTCACTTCCACAACTCTGCTAGAGGACTCTTCCCATTAAGTGAAGAAACGTATGCCCGCCAAGAAGAGCGGCAGGCGTGCTTTGAAATATACCAGAACCTAGGCCAATGAAATTCGCCAACAGTTAAATCATTCAAGCGACGCTTATAGGGCATGTATGAGACAGCTTAAGGGCCGTCTTACACTCGGCTGACCACGAGGGGAGTGGTCGGCATACAAAACCGTCAGACCTTCTAAGAATAGTAGTTAGAGCCACGGCGATGAGGTTGCCAGATAAGAACTCAACAGCCTTGTCTACCGACCTAAACCCTTCGACTGAGATAGAGAATATAGTCATTTCCTGAAAAGCAGACCACTGCACCCACGCCAAGTACCACCAGGCTGGGCTCTCTGGCAGCGGCGGCCCAGAAAATTATATTTGAATGGGAATGTGATCACTACAATGGAGGTCATTGACCACCCCAAATCAAAATCAGGCTGTGCATCGGGAAAGCACAAAGATAGATCAAGGCAGGAAAATGAAGTGGTTCTCAGGCAGTGATGTATAAACTCATCCACATTTAGGACACCCATCTAAAGCTCGCCGATCAGGTCAGCAAGGACTTCTGACCACAGGGATTAATCGAGTAGTCTCCCCAGAATGTACGCAGGAATAACAGTATACCTCATATCCAGGTGCAGCTGCACAGCTACTTCCTAAAGGAGGTATCTAAAGGAAAGAGAAGAACAGAGACATCATGCCGGGTGTAAATCACACATCCTCCCCCGCCTGGACCCCATCCTGTGGTGGTGGGATTGCAAAAACCTTAATACCCCGGGCGGATGGGAAGGGGCATGTGCCCATCATGGTCTCCTGCAAAAAGATAGCTAAGTGGGAACAGGAGGAAACCAGCCTTCACAGTTCCTCCCAGTTGGCCCAAGTCCGCGGCAATTCCATTGGAGGAATATGCCGTCCAGGCCTAGCTCGCAGGAGACGGGGCAGAACCTTAGGCAGCTGGGGGAGGACCTCTTTTTGAGGATCCACCATCTCCATGCCACCACTGGGCATGGGAAAAAGAGATGAACCTCATTTAGTGCTGTCCTCTTTTCAGGGGGTGGGGGCAGCTTTAGGAACTCCAGAAGATGGCCTGGTAACCAACTTCAGGGGTGTTGCCTACTGAGTCTAATGACTCGGTGGAGGCGCGCGGTCATTTCACCTTACAGGAAACGGTCACGCTAGGGGAAGGGGAGTCTGTGTTTTAGATGGGGCTGGGTGTGGACCCTTTGTGCCACCAGCTTTACCAGGGAAGCGTACAGGGTGGCTAGAACCTGCATAAGGGTTCCAAATGGGTGCAGAAATGACTGTGCTTGTGGGCCTGGAGGGACCAGGAGCAGAAGGTGTCTTTCTCAACAGTGAGGCATAGGACATCCTTAGCCTTGCGAAATGAGAGACAATCCTGAGCCTGAACAGCCAGGATTTCCTTCTCAAGGAGATAAGCACCACATTGCTTTGAAGAAGCGACGTGCAGCTCTCCGCAATTGACACACTTAGCCATACACTAGTTGGACTATTGTGAGCAGCCTTGGAGCAATTTACACATTGACAGGAGCGATTAGTATGGCCGAAGTGGTAACAGGAATAGCACCTCCACGGCAATGGCAAGAATGCCTTCATGCGGTATCAATACCAACCGGCATGCACCGACTCAGAGAGCTTGTCACAGTCAAACGGGACAAAGAGTGTATGGGCGAGTCTCGAGGCCCCTCACTGTTTTCTCATCACACGTTCGACCTTGACCGCCCCATGGTCGGCCAGCTCTAAGGTGATGTCCTCAATGGAGTAGTCAATGAGTTCCCTCACATAAACTACTCCTTTTACAAAGTTCATGGTAGAGTGCGGCATCACACTCACCGGGGTGCCATGAAGTGTCTGAAGAGCACTTATCTTGGCCGCCTCTGCGGGATTCGCCAGAAGGCTCCCATCCAAGAAACGGGTCACCTTCGGCTCTCTACCAATTGCACTAGCTAATCCTCTCCTCTGATGGATCATGTTGCCCTTGGCCAACATGGTGCCATCAGTGGATCGAATAACGAGGAAGCGTTTGAAGACAGCGGGCTCAAAAATGCCCTGTGCACTTTTGGTCTTAGTCAGGGGCTCTGCGACCAGGGTAGCAGAAGGGCTGGATGTGCCGATCTTGGCTTGGTCACTTGCCAAAGTGGCAGCAGACCCATCTGTCCCCATAGCCCCCGCGGACAGAGAGGAGCCACGAGTCTATTTGTCTTTTTCTCTTTTGGAGAGGAGGGCAGGGAATGAACCCGCTTCTCACCTCTGACAGAAGGAGCCCCCAGGCCAGATGGAACGGCCTCAGCCAGGTCCTTCTCCGAAATGGAGAAGGTCCCCTCCCCTCCTTGTACTGCCTCAGAGGCCCCAGCCGTTTGCAGAGGACCTTGCATTGGGGTGGATTCGGGTTCAGTGCTTGGCGCCGAGCCTGGATTCACCCCCATGGAAGGCCCTACCATCTGAGGCTGGGTTTCCTCAGAAGACCATGTCTATCACAGGAGGGGCCTCCAGTTGGCCATCCCCTCCCAGGACATCGCAGGTCCCCTTGGCAGCGTCACCAGTCTTGTTTGGGGAGGCACAGGCCTTGACCCTGGGAAGGTTTAAAATTCTTGCCAGCAGGTCTTTTGAGGGTGGCGACCAAAGGGGCCTGGCTTCCCTCTCCACCCTAAGGGGGTTTGCCCTACCGAGCCGCTTTGATGTGGAGCGGCTGGCTAAGGGCTGCCTGCTGGCTTTCTTGGCAGTCCCCTTGGAAAGAACAGAGGGGACTGCCGCTGGAAAGAGGGATGTGCCCAAAAGCACTCCAGAGAAGGGGGTGAGGGGGAGTCCCCTACATCCGTAGACGAAGGAGAGTGAGTCTCCTCCTCGGTTAGAGAGATATGGGGGGGGGAGCCTCCATTTTTCGGTGGAGCTGCCCGAGGGCGGCTCCTTTGATGTTACAGGGGAAGTTAGGGGTTGGGGGGGGGTTATATTCATCATTGGGCATGGTGAACCTATTTGTATCACGGGACGCAATCACGCATCACCTCTCACAGTAGCCCGCACTGCAAGAAGGTGCTTACAGGCCCAGCAGAGCCAGGCGCCGCCATTTGGGACCACCCCTCCCGCCTGGTGGCCTGGCAGTGCATCGGCATGGCGGCTCCACCTTGGACACAGCATAAAAAAGATAGATTGTGAAGAGGAGGGGAAAAGGGATGTGAGGAAGGTATGGGTGGGGATGAAGCACATTGTTAAAAACCAACTACCTCAGACCAGAGCTCAGGGGTTAGGGAACATTGTCCCCTCCCCCCTCAGCCCCGATCCGGGACAGTGTGCTGAGAAGGTCAGCATCTACCCTGTGAAATTAGAGGATGACCAGAGAAAGTTGTGGGAGAGGTTGTATAAAAAGCAAGGAAACAAGTGTTTTGAAGGAAGGAGAAGAGGCTAAGCTGGGGTCGGACGGGGTGCTGAGTCCCGTCAGCATGGCGGAAAGGATGGCAAATCACCGAGCCCCTTACGGGGTCATGCGCCCCAAAATTGAAGTATTACCTCATTTACGACCTGGCCAGTCCATTATTTTAGAGGACCCACGGATGGAGAACCAACTTTTTTCCTGCTATTGTTGCTAACAAGGTCAGTAATCGATTTTTGCGGTTGGATTGACTGGTTATGGCAAAATTTCAACATCGATAATTTGCATTGAGATAGGAAGTGAGTGCTGTTTCGGTACCACTGTTTCTGCCTCAGGGAAAGTTCTACCGGTAAATATGTAGATTATCGACGCGAACGATGGGACGTACTATTTTTGGTAATTGTGTAGACTATGGGCCGATGCGACTCTAGTTCCTTTTTGGGCTATTTTCATTGTTTTTCTGCTATCGCACTGGCCAATCACAGATCTGGATTCATTTTCATAAATGACCAATCAGAAAGCTCTATTTGTTTCAAGGCTTTTTGTGTTTTTTATAATAATCAAAAATTGGTTTATCTTATATTTTAATGTTTTTTTCCCCCTTGTTTCTTTTCTATATATCCTACCTACCCTATGCCTGACATTCTTTAGTGTTTTTATTTAATTTCCCATTGTTTAATGTTCAATTAAACCATATTTCGGTGTTGTTAATCAAGTGTCACGTCTTAATTCTGACGAAAACACGACTTTTTCATATTTTCTGTTCCGTATTGATTTCTCTGCTTTGATTTGTTTAAAAGGTTATTTTAAGACCTTCATTTTGCTTATTGTTCCAAATTGATGCGTGCAGTATTAGTGTTTTTATTACTATATATGTGTAGTTCAAGAAACACAAATGGTCAATTCCAGTAAAAAAAAAAGTCACGAAATTTCCGGGAACAATGCTCTACTTTTCCGTCCGCATCTCTCATATTTAAACGACCACCCACGCCGTTTCCCGCTCATTTGTCAAATTTTCATTTTCGTGTTAAGTTTTTTTGTTACCTATTCAACGTTTCGGTGCTATTTTAACCGACAATGAGAAATATGTTGCGTTTCTCGAAGCCCATGGGCCGTGTAGTGGAAGGGCAGTGGGTTTTGGGAGGGTTCGAATGTGAAACAAAGAGAATTTTCATTGTTTCGGTGGCAAATCGAAATCGAGAAACCCTCCTCGCAGCGATAAAAAAGTGGATTTTGCCGGGCACGACAGTCGTATCTGACGGATGGGCAGCCTATTCAAATTTGTCATCTGAAGGATACGAACATCTTACCGAATTCTGGCTTGCTGCCGGTAAACTCTACCCACCCGTCTGGCGTAAGTATTAACCATTATTTTGAGCGTCGGCTCGTTGTTGGGTACGGCTCGCCGCGGGGATAACACTGCGATGACCCTGAGTTTCAATCCTTTGGGGGGGGTCTGGGGGGCACAGCCCCCCAGTATAAAAACGAAAATCGCCATAAAATTATTCGATTTCATCTCTAAAAAACTAACAACGAAAAGTAGCCCAAAATAGCCCCAAAAAAACTAGGCCTACGATCGGCCCATAGTCTACACAATTACCCTATTTTTTCCGTGTTGCAAAATGTTTCACATTTTGGGAGTACATTCAAGTTGACGGCTCATATGGGGGTAAACACAATGGGGGGACTACACTACGATGATCCTGAGTTTCATTAAATTGGGGGGGGGGCAAAGCCCCCCAGTATATAATCCTAATTGTTTATAAAATAATAATTCGAAAAGGACTCAAACGCGCATGAATATTCCGGGCCGCTAATCTACATATTTACCGTTCTACCAAATAACTCATCATTTGCCTTTTAATCTTTCCATGTCAGCACTACCTCGTTTGAGTTTCGCTGGTGGTCTGACAGGACAAGGGCGTTTTGAAGTAGCAGATGATAGGTGACTAGTCGGGACAAACCTATTTACTAGGGGATCTAAAATTTTAGTGGGTGAATATCTGGTCTGGACTCATGTGGTCAGGTTCAAAATCCCAGTTGTATAAACACTGTCATCTCTAATAAAGGTAACCACAATAATGCCAATATTAAAATATGTCCAGTTGATCACTTAATCACTTATCTAATAAATAAGGAAAAAATTTAAGGAGGCTTTAATCTCGGTAGTTTAATAGAAGTAGACAAATTTACAGATTGAAGGTTTAAGTATATGAACTACGGGATTTAATGTAAAGAAAAATGTCCTTCAATAAATTGAGAAGTTTATTGGTTAAAGAAATGAATCTGAATCCATTGCTTCGAATCGAATTAATTGACTAGATAAAATTACATAAACAAAAATTCAAAATAAACTCAGCCATATTGTTTATGAAATATCAAACAGGATGGCCAACATTACAAAGTTAAACAAATATTAGATGTCAGATTTCAGATTAAATTTCCCCTTTTGTCTTTTTAACAACAGTGCGTTTTCAGATATTAATTTTTCATTGATAACATATCCTAAAATATCACAATTCCTCTACTAGTGGATGTTATCTTATTTTTTTCATTCTCTGTCTGGGAGGCAAATATAAGAATATCTTACATTTCATTGATATTTTTATACGCAACGTTTTAGCATGATCCCTTAAAATCTTATATATATGGGCGGGGGGGGGGGGGAAAGAGGAAAGGATCTCTTCGTTGGTCACCAGATATATATATATATATATATATATATATATATATATATATATATATATATATATATATATATATATATATATATATATATATATATATATATATATATATATATATATATATATATATATATATATATATATATATATATATATATATATATATATATATATATATATATATATATATATATATATATATATATATATATTAAAAAATATATATATATTCCACCTCATCTTGTGATCCTCTTTGCTATTGCGAAACGTTGATCGTTAAACCGGATTTGGGTGATACAATATCGTTCCGAGAAATTATTCCCGAACTTCACAAGGTAATGATTAATATTTTAGGCTGGGCTATAAGCAGAAATTCTGATATGATTTTGTCTTCGAGAAAAACAGTGATGAAAATAAGAAGACTGCAGTTCTATTTATTTATTGGCTTTGGGTAGCAAATGGAGGAGTAGTTCGAATTAGATTGATTATCGATTTCACGAGCTTATCTTTGATGATGCTTAAATTCAACTTTCTTAATGTTCGTGCTTTGGTACGATAAATGAATAAGACTTGTCTTGGTGTAAGATCAGTTACGTAAATGCTATCTCTCCCTGCGGAGTAAATGACTTGATGGGTATGACCCGCGAGCGATATGTCAAACTGCTTCTCAAATCTCTCAGATGCCCTCTCTCGAAATGATTTCTCTCGAATGATTTCTTTTGAATGATCCTATCTCCTCCCCGAGTTGCTCGTTTTATACTTGCACACATTTACAAACATACAGATATATATACATATACAATACTTTTGAAGACCTTTTCTCTCGTGAGAAAATTTATTGAAACGGTTAAATTTGGTCAAACGCTTTTTTTTCTTCTTCCTCAACAAAAATAAAAACATAATATTGTGATTGTAATTTGATGCTCACCGAGTATCGTTACGATCGAGCTAACCCATTTTAAGGTTCCCTTTTCTTTTCTCTTAATGTTTATTTGTTTTCAAAACGTAACCACAGAATAATTAGTCTCATTTCCAGTTTACCTCTTCACCGCGACTTTGTTCTTCTCAGGAAATCAAAATGGGAATGGTTCTAAGATATCATGTTACAATGTTTCATTTGAGTTTCTTTTTGTTTCGTTTCACACACATAAATATATTTACATTGGTTGAGTGTACACATTACTACTTCATGGTTTGTGTGTGCAAATATTGTGAGCACCACAGCATGCACATATATTATATGCACCATGTGCACCACAGCATGCACATATATTATGTGCACCATGTGCACCACATCACTTTCCTGTGAGAGAGATACTTAGTATCTTTAATATAGAATATATACATATCATATATTAATTAACATATTTACACATATATACAAGCATAGTTCGGGGTTCGCCAGTTCGACTAAGATAATATAGTTGTACAAACGGATGTGCACTTTATATTTAAGTGCGTTAACAAACCATATTCTATACAAAAAGGCACTAGGGATAACTGTCATCACCAAATTGAATTTGATCAATACCCCCAATAATATGGATCAGGTCCTTCTCGAGGTATTTAAAGCATGCCTCAACGATTGGAACTTTCCAGACCAGTTCAAAAAGCCCGTATGCTATTTGAAATTAAAGCCTGGCAAGCCGAAGAAAGAGATCAGCAGTTATAGACCAATCTATGTGCTAGAATTCATGGGTAAACTTCTGGAAAAGCTTCTGAACAACAGACTTAGGACTTTTCTGGAACTTGACAACCTATATAATACCCAACAACACGGCTTCCGGATGAAGCTTGGCACATAAATGGTTCTGGCTATGATCACGGAAAAGATGGCTCTCGGAAAGGCCAGAAATGGCAACGTCGACTTTGTACTTCCGGATGTAGCTTCAGCCTTTGAACCGTGTGGCTACCGCGTCTGAAAAAGAAAATAAGTGAACTGGATATGGAGCAAAACTTAACGAGGATATTCTGTGACAACCTGGAAGATCGGGAGGCAGTCATAAGAGTAAACAACATCGAAGGGGAGCCTTTCAACCTAGAGGCATAAGTGCCACAAGGGGGTTGCTTCACCCCTACTCCATATGCGATATATACCGGAGACCTGCCTTATCCTGACCAAGACTTCACTTAGTACGTCCAGCTGGCGGACGACATAACACAGGGCATCACCAGCTTGTATAAAAACCCTGTGGGCATCGCTAACAGGACAAGCTGGGAGATCGGAATCATCAACAATTTCGAAAAATTTAGCAATATTAAAACTAATATTCAAAAATTCAAGATAATACCTGTGGGCCGTCGGAAAACAGCGGAAGTGTTAGTGCAGGACGAACATTACGATTATTCGAGAGAAGGTCGGGTACTTGGCTTGAAATTGACCTCAAGTGGTTACAACGCCTATTACGAAGATAAGGTCGCTGAGGCCTCAAGGAAATTAAGGGCCCTCTACTGCTTCAACGACTCTCAATAAACAACAAGAGGAAACTTGACTTGTAGTTAGTAAGGCCAAACCTCCTGTATTCTGCCATAACCCTCCATACTCTGAACAAGTCCGCCATCAGAAAAGCACAAGTTTTACTGAACCAGGCAATTCGCTTTATAACCAACGTAACCCTTTGGACCACAACCCTTCAGAAATCCTACATGAAATGGTAGATATAGAACACATCAACGTCAGCCTGAACAGACTTGCAAAAACCTATGGCAGAGTATTTATCAATTAATCCCTGCTGAAGTACTAAACGTTATCAGACTACCTAACTTGACATTTAAACAATCTTTCAAGTGTAGTCAACTGCTGGCATTGCAGGAGAATGGCCCGATTTGTGGAAAAACCTAACAGAAGATTTAACAGTATATAATAATCAAAACTAAAAGACAAGCTAAAAACAAAATATCCGAAGTAGACACAATCTACAGAAAAGAATAACTTAAGTCTAAAAGATACGAAGTGGACAAACTTATGTTAAAAGTAAACAATAGGGGGAAAAATAAATAAGTAATAATTTCTAGTAAATTTGAAAATAACAAGCGATCAAAATGAAGAACGAGACTGAAAAACAGCAAAAACGGAAGTTTAACATCAAGTCTAACATATATTACGAGATATCATATATTTTATGACAAAGGCTTGAATGCTGAATAATCAAAAGACAAAAAAAAATGACTTACAAAAATAAGCATTTACTAAGGTAGCCGGACAACCTGGCACACATATCCTACTAATACAAAAGCACTTTTTTATCTATCTCCTACGTTCTATCCACACACCTATCTTTTAAGATCGTTGATCCTTCACCATTCTGACGGCGCTTCATTCCGAATAGAGATACTCCAGACTCAACGAGATATCTTACGAAGTCCTACTTCTCAACGGTTCAACTTCGAGATTTTTACCTAGGCGAAGAAATCCTCTACGCATCAAAATCACTGACGTCACTGCCCTCGTTTCTAGAGTCGGGGACGTATACGCGAGCGAGGATCCCTCGTCGGAAGGCGACGATTTTCGCATTGGAATTTGCTTTTCTCCATACGACAACATCACCTCTCATTCCTGATAACTTATCTGTCAATCGAGGCCTGTAGAGACCACAGGTTTCTGTCGTGTCCGAACCCCAGAAGGAAGCCCTACGGGCGCGCAAAGAAGGGGGCCCTAGTAGGGAAAGGAATGGACAGGACTGGCAGGTGGTCCATCTTTAGACCCTTTCTTTTTTAGGTAGGGCAGAGCAAGATGGAACGAGTTGATAGTAATAGGAACACTGTTTGAATAGGAGCTTGGTAGGCTCCGTGGAAAAGAAGCTCCTCTAGTGGGCCGTCATTGACGAACCCAGAGGTGAGGAAGGGATCCCGCTCTGGGTCAAATAGCGCCACCCCAAGCCGCCGAGGGAGAAAGTCTTCGAGACCATTTTGGCCACCATTGAGGTTGCACTACGCCGTCTAGTGGACCAATCTTGTGGCTATCTGGCTATATGCGATAGCAACCTAGAAGGTCGTCAAACTCTTAAGTGAAAACTACCGCTCAAAACTCCACGAGATCGGCTTGTCGACAAAGGTACCACTACATGTGTCTGCCAAAAGGTCAATTATCTGCCGTCGCTTTGACCCTTGGGTCGGGTCACACAGTGCAGGAGAAATAAAGGTGGAAATCGAGGAGAATCAAAATTGTACAAAATTCGATGAAATTTAAGTTTAAAAATCATGATGGAGGGGAAGTACACTCAACTCTTCAAAGCAACTTTCCAGACAACTGAGATGGCCATCAAGGTGTAAGAGGCAGGCTTAATTATGTTCTGCACCAATATTGCAGCTTCGTGCATTGAGAGAGACTTTTGTTTCAGTAAGGTCTGCTTCTCGGGCTACGCCCTGGAGCAACACACGATGAAAGAGTATATATTCCAGGGCAAAGTATGTTCAGGGTGCGCCGGAACCGGGCACACCTGGAAAGAGTGTACTAATGGGGGCACAAAGAAGTGCCTAAACTGCGGAGGCCCTCACCGCACACTCTCGATGTCTTGCGCCATGAAGAAGGCCCTAGTCATTGAGAAGAAGAGGGAACTGCAGGAGGAAAAGACCCGTAAGGCGAACCCTAACTACGCTCAAGCGACACAAAACCAAGAGAAAGGCAAAACGCTACTACAACTAGACCCAGGAATTAACCTGGACCTGGTTATGTGCGTAGTTCACGCCCACTTCGTGAACATAGCCAAACCGGGAAGCTACGCCACCGAATTAAACAGGATGCTAACCTACTCAAAACAGAATGAAACCAATGTGGTTTTCCGACAGCCCTCCCTCGACTGAACTCTACCTAATGCAGACGGGAAGCAGGCCTAACCTGACTTCAAGGAAGAGATCAAAATCCAGGGACTCCTGACTGAACATACGTGACGAGCCCGCAACATCGGAGACAATGGAGACCGATCAGCCGGCCCAAAGGGAGATGCTTCACAATGGGTGAGCAAACAAAGTAAGTCCACCAAAGAGGTTAGGCAGACGGCACCCAGGCAAAAGACCACAGACTTAAACATGCGAATATATGCCTCCACTCCCGAGACTAGCAAAAGTCAAAGATATAATCGAGGGATAAATCAAAGGAAAGTTAAAGTGTGATTTTGACTGCAATGCCACCGGAGGAAATGCTTTCGGCACTCAAAAGAGCAAACATCGAAATTTGCACCGAGCCATGCATTTTTAACCTTTCGCGCGAACAATTTAAAAAGAAAAGGTCAGGGATAGTAAGGTCGCCAGCATGCGAAGAGCCAGCAAAGGTTTAGAACATTCAAGTCGAATAACATCGCTTGTAATAAAATGCTTATTAAAACAATGAAGATCTTTTCACTAACACATATGTGAATACATTGGAAATCTAGAATTACAATGTTATTTCGACCAGCTATTCAAATGAGAGATAAGATAGCGTTGCAGTCGCTGTACGGAAGGGAATCAAGTACAGAGAAATAACAGACCTAGAAGAATCTTATCTTCTCATTAAAATCAACACAACCATTGATGACCTTGTCATAGCTGTTGGGTACCAACCCCCAAGATGATCATATCTTCCCATAACTAATTTCATACGACTGTTCAGGAGGAACACCTCTACCATCCTAATTGGAGACCTCAATTCCCGCTGCAGAGAGGCAGGATACACGACAGGGTTCAACGGATCAGAAACCTTCCTGAGCCTCTTTATTGATCGTGATTTGATGCAAAGAGTCGGCCCAGAATTCCCCACATACCTTACAAGAATGTCCTCAACGACTCCTGACATCATCCTCGTCAACTTCAACTTTGCCCTGAACCACGCGACAGTTCTTGGCCCATACACCCCTTCGAACCATGTAAGTATGGTCACTACCGTGTCAACGTCCGCTATACAAGTCAAGATTCCATCTCGTAGGTGCTTGCCTAAAGCGAACTGGGAAGATTACAGGATTATCAACTGAATCATCTGGACGGGTCGACATTAGAAGACCCCGACAGTCACCTGGGGGACATTACTGAGATACTAAAGGAGGCGGACAGGGTAGCTATCCCTAGGGATGGTTACAAGACTCTCCCAGCACCACGTTGGGATGAGACTATCATACAAAAGAAGAACAGGCTTGACGAACTGGTCTTGGAAATAAGTCAAAATAGAAATACAGCACACCGCTACCGGGAGCTCCGCAACCTCCGTTGGAGATGTAGTTCCTGATAGGTGAAAAGTCGAAATCGACTTGGAATGGAATCATAGATGGGATAGACATGGAAGATGACTCCAGGAAGTTTGGGAGCCAAATTAAGATACTAAGTGGCACACTCCCCGCCAAAACCAACATTAACATCATATTGGACGGGAGAAAAATCATACATGACCAGGAAATAGAACACCTATTCAGAAAAGATTGGAGATGAAAATTCACCATGACAGATGAAGAGAACGAGGACTTCGATACGGAGTATGAGAAAGAGATTTTCGCGGACCTGGAAGCACGAGGGCCGGTCTTAACTCCCTTCCACTTCGTGGCTGCCACTAAACAGAGAGAAGAGGAGGGTAGACCCTTCCCCCAAGACCAGTTTGTGGCAGCCATCAAAAGCTTCAAACATAAAGCTCCAGGCATCTCAGGCATTACTAAGGCACATTTAACAAATGATCCGGCGAATATCAACACGCTGATCTAAAACTTGTTTAATGCCTGCCTTAATGTCGGGTAATTTCCCGACCAACTCAAGAGGGCAAGAATGATTTTTCTGTTAAAGTCATGAAAACCCAAAGGAGAAGTACAAACCTATAAGCCCATATTACTACTAGATTTCATAAAGGAGAACTAGTCAATGAGAGGCTGAGGTCCTATCTTGATGCAAACGGTTTCTACAATGAACAACAACATGGTTTCCGGAAGCACCTGTGAACTGAGAAAGCCCTTGCCCTGTTGACTGAGCACATTGCTGTTGCTAAGGCTGAGGACAAAATGAGTAGACATAGTACTCAGGGACGTTTCATCGGCCTTTGATAAGGTATGGATCCCTTGACTAAAGAAGATCTGCGACCTACGAATGGGTACGAACATCACCAGGCTTCTTTGTGCCTACCTCGTGGGCCCGGGGAGATCATAAAAATCAACGACGTCGAAGGGCAGCCATTTCCCATGAGAACCGGTGTGCCTCAATGCGGCTGTCTGAGTCAGACGTTGTATACGATTTAAACAAGCGACCTACCCTTTCCCACCTATTATTACGCAGCCTATATCCAGCTGGCTGATGATATCTCGCCGCTGATCACAAGCGAGACTATCCCAATCCAATAGACATTTCGAATAGAACAGAGGGGGAAATAGACAACTTCAATGCCTACGAAGCTGGTAGCAAGATCCGCACACACGTGGAAAAGTTTAAATTCTTCCCCACCGGACGAAACAAAACTGCCGATGTTTTAGTGCGAGGCGAATTCTACCGGTACACCCGCGAAGCTCGAACCCTCGATCTAAACATAACATCAGCAGGATATGGCTCACAATCAATGTAAAGGTCGCACAAGCTAAAAGACACTTACGTCAACTCTACAGATTCAAGAGACTCTCCCCCCGGAACAAAAGGGAACTGTACACGGCCCTGGTGAGGCAATTCTGCTATACCCTGCTATTCCGATGCACATAACGAGCAAGACTCAGCTGAGGAAAGCACAAGCAGTACAGAACTAGTCACTCCGGTTTATATTTAATGCATATAGACTTGACCATACTCCCTTGATCAGGCTTCACGCTCTCGCAGAGATGGACCCCCTGAACGTAACCCTACACAATAGGAAAAAATCGATATGGAGGAAGGTCCACGAAGACCTACAAGAGAGAACTCCAATGATTACGACAACCTGAACTTGACAACCAAATCATACATCACCGTTGTGGATTCAACAGCAGCCACCTGCTGAGCGTGTGATAACCCTTTTTCGATAGCAAACCGAAAATCTCCAAGGAAATCACGAATAAGACAATGAAATCAACTTTCCATGAATGCTTTCACGTATATTTAATAAAAAAAGATATGTAGTGGATATAGCAATGCCCTCTGGGCATTCCTATAATAAAAACCTCCTGGGAAACTTAAATATATATATATCATCATTTATTATGTATAAAATTCATATCATGCAATTCTTTTACTTAACTTTGTCAATTAATTAATTCATTTATTTTACTTAACTTGCCAATTCAATTAGTTTAGCCATAACTTTTTGCAATTCAATTATATAGGGTCTTTTAACAAGGACGCTCGACTTTGTCAGGTGATAGTGGCCATGTTGTTAAAGCGACATCTGGCAACCTCACTGTGAACTGTTCAGTAGTACTTGGCAAGTCAAGATGGAAGGTCATAGCGTTGAACAGCGTGTGCAAATCAACAAATGTTATTATCAAAATCAGTGCTCCGTTCGACAAACGTTCCGCGCATTACGTGATTTCTATCCTCGCCAAAATCGTCCTGCCGAGTCCACTGTTCGACGCTTGGTAGCCAAATTCGAGGCAAAAGGGTCGATCAACAATCAGCCAACACCCGTACGTCGCCGAAACGCAAGGTCTGCTGAATACATCGCTGCCGTAAATGAGTGTACGGGAAATCCGAGGCAGTCAATTTCTGTCGTTCACAAGAACTTGGCCTTTCCGCGCCTTCAGTTTGGCAAATCATGCGTAGGAACTTGGGTCTGCACCTGTACAAAATCCAATTTACCCAGGAACGACCATAGACAACGCCGTGTGTTCGCTGATTGGGCTCTAGAGCAGTTGGAAGTTGACCCAAATTTTACCCCCAAAATCATCTTCAGCGATAAAGCCCATTTTTGGATGAATGGATTTGTGAATAAGCAAAATTGTCGGATTTGGGCCGAAAACAATCTATATGAGATACAATAGCACCAATTGCATCGCGACAAAGCCACTGTTTGGTGCGGATTTTTGTCTAACGGAATCATCGGTCCGTATTTTTTTGAAAATGAAGATGAGATTGCCATAACAGTCAACGGCGAGACCTACAGATCGATGATAAGCAACTTCTTGTGACCTCAACTGGATTATATGCCTGATATGGATACTGACGACATGTGGTTCGAACAGGACGGCACTACGTGTCACACTACGCACGCCACGATAGACATTTTTCAACAGCAATTTCAGGGCAGGGTCATCTCGCGTGGCGGCGACGTCAACTGGCCACCGAGATCATGCGATTTAACGCCATTAGACTACTTTCTTTGTGGCTACCTTAAATCGCAGGTCTATGCGAATAATCCCCAAACAGTTGATGTCCTCAAAGTCAACATAACGAACCTCATCCAGCAAATTCAGCCAGATTTATGCGACAAAGTCATCGAAAATTGGGCCTCCCGAATACGTTCCACCAAGCGAAGCCGTGTCGGACATTTAAACAACGTCATATTTCACACTTAACGCCATAAACTGTACTTTCAAATTTAAAATTAATTGAGTGCATATATCACACACAACTCGTTTTATTTACATTTAAAAATCGAGCGACCTTATTGAAAGACCCTTTATTATGTAACGTTTAATAATTCAAATATTCTATGAAGAAAAACTGATTTCATTTAATGTACTACTGGTTCAAACAACATCTCTTGAAATTTCACACACACAAATAAACGCACGCTTTCAGCTCGACCAAATTGAACACGAGATAGCCCATTCGACTCTCGTCATACTCCGCATAAAGGTCGGTAATAATTCCTTCTACAATTAGTCATTTACCTCCAAACAAATCATACTTAGTTTAATTCCACATCCTCTCACAATTCTCTGCAAACTGTTATACGAGAGTAGGTCCTAATTATATTTACTTCTTGTATTGCAGACTCCAATTCACAGTCCAGCGTAGTCATCTTTTATTTCATATTTATTTCACTTACTTCATTTCACTTCACATCTTGTTACTTTAAATCATATTTTACCATATCTTACATTGTATACCTAATCCAATTTATCTTATTGTGCATTCGTTGATTCTATGAATATATTTATATTTGTTTAATTGTTTTTCTTAAAACCTAGTTCAGAAGTTCAAATTTATTTGGCTTTAGTCGTAGGCCTAAACATTAGCAGACTACTTTCATCAAACAAATTTATGGGAATGGTTTTCCAAACGCTATTTAGGCTGATTTATTAACCAAAAATAAATTAATTAATTACCAAATACTATAAAGTGGTGCCCAAAGTTTAATAATCTCCCGTCAATTAATAAATAAGTTTGTAAACGTTAAAATAGTTCTTGAACTCCATGCGTCAATTTTCTCAAAGCCTCGCTTGAGCATTTTCGATTCACGTGCTCATTTTTTTTTATATCGCGTGTTATCTTTAACACCCTTCTTCCAATTGTCATAATTCATGTCATTTTAATTTAATACTATCCCCTATATACAACGAGTGAACAATTTCCTTTATTTCTCATAATTATTTTTCATTTTTTCACATTCCTGTGTTCATGAATAATTTCCACACACACACACGTGCACACAGCCACATCTACTCCACCCACGTCAACACATTCATTCAACTAACACAAGTATACATAAAACAGTGACTATGATGGACCAAACATACCAAGTAAGGACATCTGTAAGCGGCCAACCCGATCGTCATGACCCACCGTCTTCCTCGAACCCACAGTCCGCGCACAGGCAACCACATGCGTACATCTCGCTTCCCGTTTATGATTCTGCAAACCCAATTGCATGGTTGGAAGTCTCTTACCTCCTCCTTAAACTTCAGAACATCCCCGATGAAGAGAAAGTAGCAGCCATTTTCCAACGGTTGCCCATAAGTATCTTTATTCAATCAGGGAAGTGCTAATTAACGGGGAACAGGCTGGTGTTCTAGACTGCCTGAAGGAGGCTTTCCTCAATAAATACGGTAGGTCCCAAATAGACGACCTGAGAGAGCTCCTGAATACTCAGGAAATAAGAGATATAAGTCCTACTTCTTTTTAACTCATCTGAAAGAACTTATCAGGGTAAAAGGTGCTCAAATCGAACTTTTTAGCCCTCTCCTCACTGAGATTTTCATGAGAGGATTCCCCAATGGAATCAGGCCATTAATCCTAAGCTCGAACCCCACTAGCATTGATGAGGTTGCTGCAGCCCCAGACAAATTGTATAAAAGTCCTTACGTGAATTAGGGCAACGGTCAAACTCACGGCCCATTTAACAATCCTTCAATTTCTCAGGTTCGAGGAACGTCGAGCCCCTCTGACGACCGAGCCAAGCATTTAAAGGTTCCATCTTCTCTATCAAGGGACCTTGCCAAATACTATAGTGGACAAATTAGAAAAAATAAAGAAAAATAATTAAATACCAAAAAATATGTAATAGACAATTAATCAAAATAAAATAAAGTAATAATTATAAAAAAGTTAATTAAAAGATCCGTAGTGGACACATGGAAAACAAATGTTTCTTATGTAAATAAAGTTTAAAGCAAACTGAACTGACATATATGACGCCTTCGAATTATGAGTATGCTCTACAGCCCAAACTCCAAACAAACTAAAGTACAAAGGCTTGCATGCTTACCTTTTCACCTGGTACGCTAGGGAATAAACAAAAACACGTGAAGACATTGCCAGTCAAGCTGGCACATATTCTCTTCTACTTTCACAGTTTTTCTCACTATAACCTCTTTTACTATCTTACACCCATTTTTTCCTATCTTTTATGATCAATCAATCAATCAACGTTTACTCAGAACAAAGTTGATACCCGATAAAGGAGGTAGAGGAAAGGAAAGCGCCTTCAAAAACGTGGATTTTTCACTTTTCCTACAGGGAATTTAAAAAGAGAAAAATACATTTGGAACTGTGAATAGGTGGCACATGTCTGCCTAAACCCCCCTACTACCCCGTCTGAGGGGTAGCCAAGCGGGCGTGAACTGGATGGCCATTCATTTAGTCTCTATCAAACTGTGTCGTTCTCTGTGATATATATGATTGGGAGCGCCAAGGAAAGCAGGTTTGAGGAGTAGCCCACTGTGGAATTTTGCGTCTGATACACCCAGACAAGGGGCAGAACTGCAACTTCTGGGAGTGAGAAGTGAGGTCCCGCTCTCACTTTCCCACCCTGGGAGCCAAGCCAGGACCATAGAGGTAAGCAACACTAGTCTATATGTATGCCGGCTGCAGCACTGATACCCAAACCATCGAGGGGCGGCACCCCCGGTTTGCGATGTTTGATTCCGCGCTAACCAATAAAAAGTCCGCCATACAATCACATCTCGTGAGAGCTACCCCGGGTCCACCCATCATCAGCATCTCTCCATCCGGCAATCTATGTTCCTTAACGTTGCGCTGCTACAAGGAGGAGGTTACTCAGTGACAACAAATTTAATGAGAAATCACAGCCCCAAAGAAGAAGACTCAAGATATTCAACCATCGTCTAACCACTTGCAGAAAAAGAGAAGGAGCAAAAATCAGAAAGACCCCGTGGGGCCTCATTGGGTGCAAAATAGCCAAAGAGAATACCACAAAAGAATTCCCCTGCGAGTTATCAACGGGAAGAACAAGCTCTACAGGTTGAAGGTATTTGAGCTAATGTTCGGAAAACAACATCGCTCTTGTAAGGCTTTTAGACGTCCCATCTGGGTACGTCGCGATCTGCAAACGAGAAAAGGAGGTAGAAGCTATTACGAAAGAAGAAGCTCTGGGAATCCTAAGAACTATTGGACTACAGCCTGCTATCCCTCCACAAATACAAGCTCATCGCAGTGTCGTTTGCAGGAGACTCGATCCAAGGATCGGACAAAATAATAGAGAGGAAATTAAAGAAGGAATCGAGCTCAGACAAAAATCGGCTAAAGTATCAGATATCATCAAATTCAAGAACATGCGGGACAACAGCGACTACACCCATGTATTTAAGATTTTCTTCGCAGAAACCTCGTCGGCCAAAAAGTTAAAGAACAAGGCTTGCTTATGTTCAATGCCAAGGTGAGTGGAGACCAGATAGAGAGAGAAGAATTTATTCCACTCCAGTTTTGCTTCCACTGCTACAAAATGAAGCAGCACTCAACCAAAGACTGTAAAGAGCCTGAGGAAACGTGCTCCAAGTACAGCGAGAAGGGACACCATTGGAAGGCCTGCCGCAACAACTATGAGAGATGCGCAGAGTGCGGGCAAGGCCACAAATCAATGGCTATGGCATGCACAGTTAAAAAAGAAATAATAAACAGAAAGAAAAATGACAAGTAACAATAAGAGGTACACAGATCAAACACTACTTACGCACAAGTAGCTAAAGCCACCTACAACGAAATAGACACGAAGAAAACATATTTGAAGATAGAGAACGAAGAGTCTACATTTAAAAAAAAAAATATTATCTCATCTGGCGACTGCCTCCTAGGGCATAAGTCGCCGTACTCAAGCTAGCCTAAATCTAGGCTATATTAATAGCCAAATTTAAAAAACAAAACAAATATACAAACAAAAAGCAAAGGAAAAACAAACGAATTGAAAAAATATAGAGAGAGTTCCATCAACGGGGAAAGGCTTGCCCTCCCCCACCGAAGAAGACCGCGATCCATATTTGAATATTAAATAACGGGGAGAAGGCCGGCCTCCTATAAAAAGTATAAAAGTCCACAGTTCGGTGTGCACGAACCCGTCCCGAGTACAATGGAAAGGCGGTAACGACCCCACCCATCCCGGTACTGGGACAGGTAACGTGCGCGAAGATCACCCAGACTGGGACATTCGACAAGAATGTGCCAAACAGTCTGGGGGGCGACGCAGTCATCACAATAGGGCGCTGACGAGCGTTCCATCAAATAACGATGCGTCACACGAGTGTGCCTGATTCGGAGACGACAGAAAGTGACCTGAAGCCGTCTCGGCGTTGGGTGATAGGTCCATGGGAACAGTCGCGGCGCAGTGGAACGCAACTTTAAGTTCCCTTCGACCGTCTCCCATCTTATTTGCCAAGCAGTCCGGAGACCTGCCCATATTCCTGCCATGTAGTCAGTGTGAGGGAAGAGCGAAACACTGATCCGGTCGCCCGGTCCTAGCGGACTCTTTGGCGCCCTCATCGGCGCGCTCATTCCCCGCAATTCTTACATGTCCAGGAACCCAGCAGAAGATAATCTCGACATCCGCCTGGCTCGCCAAAACCGTGGCGTCACGGATATCGCGAACCAGGGGATGTGGAGATTCCAATGCCCCGAGAGCACTCAGGGCGCTTTGTGAGTCGCTATAGATCACAATCTGGTGTCCGAACCCGGCACGTCGCGTAATCTCCCGTACCGAGTGGTGTATTGCCATCAGCTCGGCCGTGAAGACAGACACAGCGCCTGGCAGAGCCCCGCAGACTTCAAACAGAGGGGATATGGCGTGGAAGCCGACCCCCCTCTTGGGACTTGGAGCCATACATATACACTGGCACGTTTCCAGCGTGACATGAGGTGTGCTCTAAAAAGGTCAAACGCAATACTCCCGGCGCTGTCAAGATTTTGGAGCAGAGTTGTGGCGACAAATAACCAAATGTGGTACAAAAGTCTACAAAAATTCTAACGTACATCCTCTATGCTCACGTTAGGAATCTAACCCAACCTGGTTGCTTCGCAAAAGAACTCAACCAAATGCTGGCCAAAAACGGAATGAGCCTAATGTGGCTCCGGGACGACCCACCGCCAGGAGACGTCCTCCAGCTGCAAATGCTTCATAATAGTGCAAATGAGATGGACACCAACAAGGAAGAAATAGAGAACGAAAGCCAGGACAATAAAGCTGCTGCAGCAACACCCACACAGGCTCAACAAAATAAAAAATTCACGAAGAGAAGCGAAACGGTAGAATCGGCATCAACGAAATCCACTGACTCCTCGGACTTTTCCGACTCAAAAGGTTCTAACACAAAACCAAAAAGGGAAGAAAACCAAAACATCGCTCGACGCGGATAGGATTAATCTCACCATTTATGCGTCAGAGAAATTCCCCTTCCCTGAAAATATGGACGAAGCAAAAATTCTAAGGGGAGTAAATAAGAAAATATACAAATGGGAGTACGACGCATCGCTAGAGGTTGAAGTGGTTGAGGAGGGCCTACTACGCCATAACATTACTCTGTACGAGGACTCATATGAGCAGGTCCCAACACAGAATTTAAAAAGAAGAGGAACGGAAGAAAAAGAAACGTCACCCAGAAACACCAGTAGAGAAAGACCAGCATGGGGAACGTGAACAATAGATTGAAGATTCTGACACTCAACGTTAATGCATGGGAGGGGAAAGCAACGGCATATAGAAACATATACCGTGTGTTTGACCCCGACATAATACTGATAACGGAGCACAGTAAGAACACCAGAAAGGGTCAACTCAAAATACTGGGATAGAGAGTGCTCATGAAGAGTCACTAAGAGGAAAGGTTCGATGGCGCTGCAATGGCTGTTAGAGAGAACCTCCCGTTCAAACGTCTCCCAGAATTGGACGAATCCTTTGTGGCGATACAACTTCCCACATTGGTGGGGAACCTCACGATAGCTGCAGCCTATCAACCTCCTATCTACCCGTCACAAACTTATGCACAAAATCTTTCCGACAATATTTCCCGGCCGATCTGAGCAAGGCTACATTGGAGGAGATCGACGAAGAATTAGCAAGAGTAACGACATCTATAATCGAAGAAGACCGCGAGTGCGATCTCCAAAAAAGGTACAAAACGCTACCTCAGCCCAGATAGATAGATGATAGAAAGAGGATCTCACATGTGATAGAGAAGTGTAAGAGGAGATCAGACGGGAAGGTTCAGGCTGGGAAAGAAGCGCGCTACTACGCTAGCTAAGCTCCGAACAAAAGGAGGCAATAAACATCCAACAGGCTAAAATCTGGGACAGCCTTATAGTCGAAGTAGACAGTGAGATGAGCCCTGCCAAATTATGGCACCTAATCAGGAAATTGAATGGTTTGCAAAGAAAAGAAAAGGGCCGGACCAAAGGACGAGAAATATATAGAGGCCTCCGTGGTTCTGGAGGAAAGATTCAGAGCATACTGGGAGAAAGTCTTCTCTATCACCGAAGAAAACAACGAAGAGTTCGACCAGGAATTCGAGGGCCGTCTGATTGACGATCCGAATCAAATAATACACCGCACGCATTCACACCACCATGCGGACATGGGAAGAGAGATGGTTGACCATGGTCGTCCAATAACAACAGAAGACGTCATGGCCATTGGGAAATCCTTCAAACAAAAGGCACTAGGCTGGACTGGCATCACCAAAAACAATTTGGTAAATGTCCCGTAGCAGATCATTCAAGGAATCACCAACATCTTTAACGCTTCCCTGAACACGGGATACTTCCCCGACGATTTAAAGATGGCCCAAATCATCTTTATACCCAATGCTGGTGAACCCCCAGATCAACTGGTAAATTACAGGCCAATCTCTCTTCTCGAGTTCGTGGGTAAAATCTATGAAAAAATCCTAGCAAACCGGCTTCAAGAACAACTAGCCGGACTGGGAGCTCACAACCCCCGGTAGCACGGGTTCCGAAAGGGGGCGAGGAACGAAAACTGCACTCTCACTCCTAATGGAGAAAATAGCCCAGTGCAAAGCAGAGGGAAAATACGTAGATGTGGTTCTGCGCGATGTACAGAAAGACTTTAATAAGGTTTGGCTGAGGGGTCTACAATTCAAGATCCTAAAACCTCCAGCTGGATTCACTCCTGGAATGGGTCCTCTGTGACTATATCATGGAGAAAAAAGCCCAAATCTCCATCGAGGGCTTTTCAGGGCCCGAATTCGAATTCAAGGCGGGAGTTCCACAAGGCAGCTGTCCGAGTTCGTTGCTGTACCTCGTGTACAAAATAGACCTCCTTGCTCCGGTGCGGGACGACACGATGTATCTGCATTTTGCAGATGACATCACACAAATCGTTCCTAACTCATAGGAACGCCGGAGTTCAAGCAAGAGATACAGCTGCCCAAATAAACAACATTAACATATATGAAAGGATGTCGAAAATTAAAACCAACCGCCAAAAATTCCAAATAATCCCAATGAACCGCCGAAAAATAGATGACGTCATCGTGAACGACGACCTATACCCGTACTCGAAAGAGGGTAACGTCCTGGGTTTACGGTTTACCAAATCTGGGTACAAAACTCACATCAACACGAGTCTCCCTAGCCAAAAGGCAATTTCAGAAACTATACAGATTCCGGAACCTTAACGACTCAAACAAGAAGAAGCTATACACTGCCTTGGTACACTCCGTCCTGGTGTACCCGGCAGTGATAACGCAGATGGCAAATTGTACTTCTCTCAGAACGAGGCAGAGAGTACAAAATAAAGCCTCCCTGCTAATAGCTGGAGCTAGAAGAAACGACCATATTAGGCAAACTGACCTGCACGCAAGGGCAGGGCTTAAGCCAATTAATACGGAAGTTCAAAGGCTTGGGAGATGGACTTAAAAGAGGCGAAGAACCCATCAAAAGAAAATGAAATAAAAAATATAAACTAATGTGAGAATAAAATAAAAAATAAACAAAAGAGGCTAAGTGCTCACAAAAAGAAAGAGAAATAAAAATAAAATAATAATAAACGAAAATGAAAACAAAGGAGGCAAAATGCCCACAAAAATAAAATTGGGCTAAATAAAGTTAGGTAAATATAAACTCGAAAGGCTAGAAAGCTACGACGGAGGCAAAAAAAGGCAACAAAAGAGGAAAAATATGTTAGTAAAACGAAGGCGATGCCCTTACAATCAAAGTAACTAAAACTAAAAAAAACTTCTTCACCTCAATCACACCTACCACATATTTCACCACCTAGCTTATCAAATCAAATTCACCATTCCGCTCCGAACATGACCTACTATTAGGTCGAAAGACGTCTAGGCAAATAAAGTTATGCCTCTCCCGAGCAATTTTCAATTTTCCTCGCCAAGAGCCATCTGTTGAGACTATAGTCAAAGCTATAAGAAAGCTGCAGCCAAAAGTAAACAATGCAGCCGTTGATGTCGACTTCAATGAAGCCTGCATAAAAAATGGCCTCCTTCCAATATATATATATATATATATATATATATATATATATATATATATATATATATATATATATATATATATATATATATATATATCCATAACCCTATATTTTAAGAGCGAGATTTTTTTAAGGTGTTCGAATAAGATTTTTCTTTTAATGCAGGTGTCACCTAAAAAAAAAGAAAAAAGAAAGAAAGAAAAAAAGAAATAAAAGAAGAAGAAGAAGAAGGTATTCAGGGTGTTAAAATAAAGAGTCTATAAAGGGGATTAAAAAAGGCGGTTAAGATTAGCAAATAAGGCCGTAGGCCACACCCCGCAGGGGTGCCTGTGTAACCAAGCTCTTCCTGTTAATGAAAAGAACAGCGGCTTGTATTATTTAAAAAAACAAAACAAAAAATAAATATCTGCGTTTCCTTAAGTCTCCTCCGATCTTACGGGTGTCTCACGAGCGAGTGAGGAGACCCTTGTGGCGGGTGGTTTTCAGGACCGTCCGCTACAGCGGTATCAGACCCCCAGATCAACAAAACACTCGTATAGCGCTGGCTATACCATAAACCTCGCAGATGGCATTTTCCAGTCAGAGCAGCGCATCTGAGAGTGGAACTTAAATAAGTTCCACTGTGCAGAAGAGAGGTGTCCTCCGCTGCTCAGGAAGAAGGCTAGTCTGGGAGGATACCCTCTGTTCAGATCCTGTTGACTAAATCTAACCTAGATGCCGAAGAATGGCATATGGGACATCGTCCAGACCAGGGAGAGTGTCTACGCACAAAGCAACTCACTCAATGCAGACCTTTCGTTGAAGGGTTCTCCGTCTTTGGACGTAAATCCCAGTCGGCGGCCTTCAGTGATATGCCGACGTGCATTGAATGGTGGTGGGGCAAGATCACTGCTACAGAATACGGAGAAAGCAGTCGCAAAGGACACTGCCACAAATACTGGGACCAAGATTTGGGTACCATTTTCCCGGAGAACAGGAGGGTGGTCCTGCCAAAACTTGCCCAGAATCCTTTTGAATCGCTTCTACACCTCTGCAAAAGGGCTTTCCCGTTAATTATGCCCACTGAGAAGAGCGGTGTGTATGCTTTGAAAGATAATGGAACCTAACTCTACGAAAATGACTGACATTGAAATGTTTTGGCCGGCGCTTATAGTACATGTAAGTATACAGCTTTTGTTAAAGAGCAGTCTCACGCCCCACTGACCACCACGGAAGCGGTTGGCATGCTAAATGGCTTACATTCTAGGAATAGTAGTCATGCACAGTTTTAAGAGGTTGCTGGAGAATCCGAATGTCATAATCCAGTGACCTAAACTCTTTGACGGGGACACAGAAATTAGGCATTTCCTGAAATGTGGACCGCCATTACTGGGGTTCCTTTAGGTAGCAGTGGTCCATAAATTTTTTTTTGAATGGTAAAGTGATCCCTACCATGGATTTAATTGACTACTAACCACACAAAATCAGGCTGCGCATCCGGAGAGCACGGAGATGGATCAAGTCAGAAAATTATGCGGTTTTTAGGCAGTGATGCGTAAACTTATCCACATTTAGGAAACCTAACTCCAGCTCTTCGAACAGACCGGCAAGGACCTGACCCCTGGGATTGAGCGAGTAGTCTCCCCAAAGGGGCTAAAATAACAAGTTATTTTAGCGCTGCCTCGGCAACCATGCCATGAATCGGCGGAAGTTTCCGCCTCAATGTAGGCTGATGCTAGAATGTACGCAGGAATAAACATATAGTTCCTAGATAGGTACAGTTGCACTGCTACTGCTTAAAAAGAGGTATTTAAATTAGAGGGAAGAATGGAGACATCATGCCGTGTAAGAAATCAAACATCCTGCTGCCTGGCCCCCATATCGTGGCAGTTGGGTCAAAAATCTCTTATACCCTCGGAGGGTAGGCAGGGAGTATGCGCACAACGTGGTTTTCTAACGGGGAATAAATAGAAGAGCCTCCTCAGCTCCTCCCATTTGGCGCAGAGTCAGCAGCAATTGCATTGAAGGAATATGCCCTCCATGTCTAACTCGCAGGAGATTTGGGGCCGTCTTCATGAGAAAACCCTCATGGGAATGGCTGTTGGCCGACCAATCCACTGTCGCCTCAAGGACATTATAAGGGAAGCTTGTGTTCACGATGCGAGGCGTTTCATCCATATGGTTTGAAACCTTCTGTAGACGAGGCAGCTTGGGAGGCAGGGGTCCCTCCTTTGGAGGATATACAGACTGATTCACCCAGCCAAGATTTGAGTGGGGCCGTAGAAGACGAAGCTCATTTTTGTGTTGTCATTCTTTCAGGAGGCGACACCTTTAAAGGCCCTGGAAGACAACCATATTTAGGGGTATTGTGTTGTCTCGTGTAAATCGTGAAGCTGGGGAAAGGAAGGGGGGGGAGAGGAGCTCTGGTTTTGAGCCGAAGCTGGAGCCATTTACGCTACGAGCTCAACGAGGGGGGCACCCAGGATGCGTAGAACCCGCATCAGGGTTCCAAATGGACATGGGAACGAACATGCTCGTATGCCTGGAGGGTCCAGGAGCACAGGGTGCATTTTTTGGAAAAGGAGGCAGAAGACATGCCAGGCAGTGCCGAGCAGGCCAAAACCAAGTCTTTAGCCTCGGGAAATGAGAAAGTCTGTAGCCTGAACGGCCAGAAGTTGCTTTTACAGGAGAGAACCACCGCATTAGTGGACAGAGCAGGGTGCGTCTCGCCGCAATCGACACACTTGGCGACATCATGTATAGCCTTAGAGCAACCTATAGAGACGGGGTGAACCCGACTTTGCCCATCTACAGAAGCAGTTTGGTGGTGGTAGTAACATCCTGGGAGCCGTGGCAAGAATGAATCCCCCGCAGCAGTGGGACGAATGAATCCAGTAGCAGTGGCACGAATGAAACCCCGCAGCAGTGGTACGAATGAATCCCGACAGCTGTGGCACGAATGAATCTCCGCAGCAGTGGCACGAGTGAATCACCGCAGCAGTAGAACGAATGAATCCCAGAAGCAGTGGCACGAATGAATCTCCGCAGCAGTGACACGAATGAATTTCCGCAGCAGTGGCACGAATGAATCTCCGCAGCAGTGGCACGAATGATACCCCGCAGCAGTGGCATGAACGAATAAATCACCGCAACAGTAGCACGAATGAAACCTCGCAGCAGTGGCACGAACGAATGAATCCCCGCAGCAGTAGCACGAATGAATCTCCGCAGCAGTAGCACGAATGAAACCCTGCAGCAGTGACACGAGTGAATTCCTACAGAATGGCACGAAGGAATCCCTGTATGCGTGGCACGAACGAATCCCCACACGAGTGGCAGGAATGAATCATAACACTAGTGGCAGGAATGAATCCCCACAGCAGTGGCACGAATAATTCCCCGCAGCATTGGCACGAAGTAATCCACGCAGCAATACCACGAGTGAATCCCCGCAGCAGCGGTACGAATGAATCCCCGCAGCAGTAGCACAAATCAATCTCCGCAGCAGTGACACGAGCGAATTCCTACAGAGTGGCATAAATGAATCCCCGCAGCAGTGACACGAATGAATCCCCGCAGCAGTGGCATGAATGAATCCCTGCAGCAGTGGCATGAATAAATCCCTGAAGCAGTGGCACGAGTGAATCAAGCAGCACTGGCACGAAAGAATCCCCGCAGCAGTGGCACGAATGAATCCCCGTAGGCATGGCACGAATAAATCCCCAAATCAGTGGCACGAATGAATCCACGCAGCAGTGGCACAAATGAATCTCCGCAGCAGTGACACGAGTGAATTCCTACAGAGTGGCACAAATGAATCCCCGCAGCAGTGACAAGAATGAATCCCCGCAGCAGTGGCACGAATGAATCCCTGCTGCAGTGGCATGAATAAATCCCTGAAGCAGTGACACGAGTGAATCAAGCAGCACTGGCACGAAGGAATCCCCGCAGCAGTGGCACGAATAAATCCCCGTAGGCGTGGCACGAATGAATCCCCACAGGAGTGGCAAAAATGAATCATCTCACTAATAGCAGGAATGAATCCCCAAAGCCGTGGCACGAAGGAATCCACGCAGCAATAGCACGAATAAATCCCCACAGCAGTGGTATGAGTGAATACCCGCAGCAGCGGCACAAATAAATCCCCGCAGCAGTAGCACAAATGAATCCCTGCAGCTGTGGCACGAAAGAATCCCCGCAGCTGTGGCACGAATAAATGCCCAGAGCAGTGACTAGAAGTAATCTCCGTAGCAATTGCATGAAGGAATCCCAGCAACAGTGGCACGAAGGAATCCCCGCAGCAGTGGAACGAAGGAATCACCGCAGCAGTGGTACGAGTGAATCACCACAGCAGTAGCACGAATGAAACCCCGCAGTATAGGCACGAGGGAATCCCCGCAGCAGTGGCACAAATAAATCTCCGCAGCAGTGGCACGAGTGAATTCCTACAGAGTGGCACGAATGAATCCCCGCAGCAGTGGCACGAATGAATCCCCGCAGCAGTGGCACGAATTAATCCCCGCAACAGTGAAAAGAAGGAAGCCACACAGCATTAGAACGAAGGAATGCCCATCGGTGACACAAAGGAATCCCCGAAGCAGTGAAACAAAGGGATCCCCGCAGGATCGCAAAAAAAATCCCTACCGCATTAGCAGGAATGAATCCCCGCAGCAGTGGCACGAATGAATCGCCGCAGCAGTGGCACGAAGAATCCCCGCAGCCCTGGCACGAGTGAATCTCCGCAGCAGTGGCAAAAATGAATCTTCGCAGCAGTTAGACGAGAGAATTCCTGCAGCAGTGGCACGAATGAATCCCCTTAGCAGTGGTAGGAATGAATCTCGGCAGCATCGGTACGAAGAAATCCCCGCAGCAGTGGCGCGAAGAATCCTCGCAGCACTGGCATAAGTGAATCCCCACGGGCAGTGGCACAAATGAATCTCCGCACCAGTGAGACGAGAGAATTCCTGAAGCAGTGGCACGAATAAATCCACGCAGCAGTGTTACGAATGAATCCGGCCAGCATTAGCACGAAGGAATCCCCGCAGCTGTAGCACAAATAAATCCCTGGAACAGTGGTACGAAGGAATCACCGTAGCACTTGATAAGGAAACTCCGCAACAGTGGAACAAATAAATCCCCGCGCAGTGGCGCGAGTGAATCTCCTGCATTAGTGGTATGAATGATCCCCGCAGTAGTGGCACGATTGAATCTCCGCAGCATTGGAATGAAAGAATCCCCGCAGCAGTGGCACGAGTGAATCCCCGCAGCAGTGGCACGAGAATCCTCGCATATAACGTGCGCGAAGATCACCCAGACTTGGTGATCTTCGACAAGAATGTGCCGAACAGTCTGTGGGAAAAAGAAGTCGTCACAATAAAGCGCAGACGAGCTCTCCATAAAATTACGATGCGTCCAATTCGGAGAAAACAGAAAGCAACCAGAAGCAATCGAAGCATTGTAGGATAGGTCGATGGGAACAGTCGCAGTGCAATGGCACCTAACTTTAAGTTCCCCTCGACCCTCTCCCATCTCTTTTGCCAAGCTGACCAGAGGAGTGCCCGTATTCTTGCCATATAATAGGTATTCAGGAAGAATGAAACGTTGTTCAGGTCGCCCACTCTACGCGGAATCTCTGGCGCCGTGAGCACTCAGTGCGCTTTTTAAGTCGCTATAAATCCCAATCCTGTCTACAAAACGGGTATGTCCCGTTATCTTCCTTACCGAGCAGTGTATTGCAACCAGCTCGGCAGTGAAGATAGACGTAGTAGCTGGCAGAGCCCCACTGACTTCAAACAGAATGGATACAGCGTGAAAACTGCCCTATTCCCTGGACTTGGAGCCATCCGTATACATTGGCACGGTTCCAGCGTGACACGCAGTGTGCTCCAAAAAGGCCGAAAGCAGTACTCCCGGCGCTATAGAAGAATTGGGAGCAGAGGCCTGGCGACAAGTAATCAAAGGTGGTACCCTCCAGAGCGGTGCCCTGGGCAGAACCAGGAGCACCACCGGCCCGAGAGCTATACCGAGCTCTCGAAGGAGTTTCCTAGCTATAACCCAAAAGGCTTAGGGTTGACTGGCGTCTCTCTGCGGCTTTAGCACCGTCGAGATTAGCTGCGGATGCAGTGAGAGCAGTTGGTGTCTGAGGGAGGCGCCGGGCTGGCGCGTACAGGCAAATAATGTATTGTGCACGACGTAAAGCGAGTGGCATCTCCCCAGCATCGACAGGTAGGCTCTCAATGGGGAAAGTGCGGAAAGAACCGGTCGCCAGGCGAAGGCCGATGTGGTAGATCTAGTCCACCTTCCGCAATACACGGTCGGCTGCGGATGCATAAAACTCGCATTCGTAGTGTAGCTTCGAACGAACAAAGGATCGAGAAAAAAGTAAGGCAGTAGACCTTCAGCGCCCCAGGTGCTGAACGTCACGAAACGGAGAATATCCAAGGCGCGGGTACAAGAGACCCTAAGACCGCAATTATGAGCCTACCAGGTAAGGCGTCGGTCAAATACATGACCAAGGAAATGGTGCGAGTCTACCACTTTCAGGCGTACCCCATTGAGAAACAAGTCATGGTCTAGGTGGAGCCGGGGATGCTGGCATAAGAGCACCACCTTAGTCCTGGTCAAGGAAAACCGAAGCCTGTGCTCTTCTCCTCAACGAGCGATACGGTTCAATGCCAGTTGGGGTCTCTGTTGCAAAGTTGCCAAGTGGCCACCGAGGTGATGCCGTTTATGCCCAGAGCAAAGAGAGTGACACTGAGGATACTTCCATCGGTAAACTTATTCCTGCTCCATTGCCCAGAGAGGGGTCCCCCTACCGTCTGCCGAATTCAGATACAAAGATTTGAACGCCTCCACTCACATCCATTTTATGGAGTCTCCATGATACTGTATCCACATGCGGTATCATAGGCCTTCTGCAGATCGTAAAACACCGTGACGTAGAACACTCTAGTAAGGAAGGCCTCGCAGAGGGCATTTTCCAGTCGGAGCAGAGCATGCGACGTGGAGTGGAACTTGTGGAAGCTGCACTGTGCAGACGACAGGTGGCCTCCACTATCCAGAAAAAAGGTTAATCTAACATTTTTCCAATTAATCTATCAACTTGTACACGCAAAACATTAGAGAAATTAGGCGGAAACCCGCCGTGCTAGAGTGATCTCTCCGAGCTTTGCGAAAAGCGAGCACAATAGCTATTCACCAGGTGTCTGGGAGGATACGCTCTACCCAGGTTCCGTTGAACAAATCTAACAGAAATGCCTTTCCTCGCTCACACAAATGTCGAAGCATGGCGAAGCGGACATCGTCTATACCAGGTGCGGTGTATGCTCACGAAGCGAGAGCCGAACACAACTCACTCAATGTAAACCTGTCGTTGAAGTGTTCTCCGTCTATGGAGGTAAAGTCTATTCGGCGGCTTTCGGCATCATTACGACGCGCATTGAATGCTGGGGAGCAGCATTGCAGGTTGATAATGCGGAGAAAGCGGTGGTAAGGACTCAACCACGGACGTGGGGTGCGAAATTGCGGTCCTAATCCTGGGCGTGCTTCAAAACATACCTGAACCTAGCCCGACAACATTCACCGACAGTGAAATAATCTCCTACTCGGCTGACCACCACGGAAGCAGTCAGCGTGCATAACGGCCAGTTATTTTAGAAATAGTATTTTGGCACACGGCGATGAAGTTACCGTAAAACTCAACGGGATCATGCACCGACCTAAACTCCTAGATTGAGGCAGAGAAATTAGTTATTTCCTGAAATGTGAACCAACTTGTCCGCGCCAAGCACCAGCGGGGCAGGCTCTCAGCCGCCAGCGGCACTTACAATATTTGAATAAGAAACTGAACACTACCACGGAGGTAATCGACTATACCCGCCGCAGTGAGAAATGGACGATGGAGTGTGGCAAGCATTGCCACATGTGATCCACACTGTTGTCATATATCCACAGATCAGCTGCCCGGCTTCCTTTCTGACCCCGTTTCCACACCTTACTCTATGTATCTTCCTTTCGTTCCCTCTCTCTCTCTCTCTCTCTCTCTCTCTCTCTCTCTCTCTCTGTTTCTAACAAAATTGGTGTTTACCGAAATTATTTTAACTTTTGTTCCACATCACTAATGAGCTAAAAATGTTGGCCCGGAGTACACGGCAATTCTATTGAAGGAATAAACCCTCCAGGCCTAGCTTGGAGGAGATTAGGGGGGGGGGCTCTTCGCCATACCCTTCCTGGAGGCAAAGCTCCGGGTGCTGTTGGCCTAAAAATTCGCTGAAGACGCTGTCGCAGTCGAGGACTTATCGGGGGGAGATTGGGCTCGCCATGCGAGTCTTTTCTTCCCTCTGCCTAGAAACCTTAGGTAGGCGGGGCGGCTTTGGAGGCGGGGTCCTTCTTTTGGTAGATCCACCGTCTTCGAGCCACAGAGCCTACTACTGGGTGTGGACGAAGGAGAATCAGGTCCTTAGTTTCTCAAAATGAGAGAAGATACTGGGCCTGAACGGCCAGGAATTACTTCTCAAGGAGATAAGCACCACATTGCTTCGAAGAAGCGGGATGTGGCTCTCCGAAATTGACACACTTGACCACACATTATTTGGACCTATCATGTAGGGCATTGGAGCAACTTACACAAACTTCGGGTAACCCCCAATTGCTCGTCTACAAGACCAATTTGTATGGCGGAAGAGGTGGTAATAGAACCACCTCAGGGAGCTTTTCCACGAGTTCCATTAACCACTCCTTTCAGGAAGTCCAGGGTAGAGTAGGGTGTAATACTCACCGGCGTGCAGTAAGTTTCCGAAGGTCACTAATCATGCTCCCTTCGCAGGTATTCGACTCAATCGCCAGAAGGCTCCCTTCCTAGAAACAGATCACCTTCGGCTCTCTACCAATCAAGCTAGCTAGTGCCCTCCTTTGATGGATCCTGTTGGCCTTGGCTAATATGTTACCATCTGTGGAACGAGAGACGAGAAAGAGTTTGAAGCTAGTGGGCTAGAAAATGCCAGGTAATCTCTGAATGAGGGCACCTGAAATAGTCGAGGCTCCACTCTGCGCACTTGCAATTTTAGTCTTTGTCTGGGACTCCCCACCAGGGTGAGTACCGGAGCTGGACGTGCTGATCTTGGTTTGGTCGCTTACCGAAATAGCACTAGAGTCGTCCATCACCGTAGCTCCCACTGAGGGAGGGGAGCCCCGAGTCCTTTTTGTCTTCTTCCTGTGCCTTTTCTTTTTTGGAGAGGAGGGTGGGTAATGAACCCGCTTCTCTCCTCCGCCGGAAGGAACCCCTAGGCCAGATAGAGCGACCTCAGTAAGGTCAGGTCTTGGCTGTCACAGGGACACCAACCGAGGCAGGAGATCTCCCCTCTCCTTGTGGATCCTCGGGGGCCCGAGCCGTCCGAGGAGAAACTTGCACAGGGTGGACTCGGGTTCTACTTTTGGCATCATATCCTAGGGGTTGTAAAGCGAAATTCACACAGAAGAGACCACGAGAATTTGCAGCTATTTCTCAGAAGATTGCTATTGGGAACTCCAGTTATTTCCAGGAAGAGGGTGGGTCCCCCCTCCTAAATACTATTAGAATTGTGTATAGTCGCAACAGTTATTGTACAAAGCATGTGGCCATATTTAGACAATTGTACCATTTTTTTCCTAATTTATATACTTTATATGTGGTTAGAGATTGAATTTCGATTGGATTGATTTTTTGTCATTGGCAGCATTCTTGGTAAGTGTTTTTTTGAGGGGGTTCTTTTACCATTTGTATATAAAATTAGATTTTTCTGTATAAATAAAGGTTAAAAACTATCTCCTCTCACACTGGACATATTAAAATAGAACAACGCGAAATTGACAGATTAAAATAAGATAACTACAATATAATAAATTCCGATGTGGAGAAAATTAAATAATTCAATAAATTAATATAAAAAGATTCGAAGTGGACACATTAATTAAAATCTATTAAAGCATTAGCACAAAGAAAGAATCCAAAGAATAAAAACTGCATAAACAAGTTATCCAAAAATAACAACTGTTTTATTTACTAAAACAAAAGCTTGAACGCTAGGGCGTTTTAATACAAAATAGATCATAAAGAAACAGAACTAGTAAGTTTGCTAGACGACCTGGCACATATTTCTCTCTCTCTTAATTACACATAATTCTAACTATTTTTCTTTTAACTATCCCACACCAATTTCTCTCTTTAAATATCACAATCCTCCCACACTTGCTTCAGATGACTGCGTTTCGTTTCTAAGAGCTAATTTACACTCGCTTGAAAAGAGTTTAAAGTCCTACTTACTTTCTCATCCTATTTCGACGTGAAAAGTAGGTGAAGAGTTTTTCTCGCTCATCAAGACCGCTGACGGCTTGTCTCTGGCCCATTGAAGAGGTCGCGGGTGCGCCTGCGCGAGAACGGGGGAATCCGGGCACCGAACGCTAATTTCCGACTTGCGATTGTTCCTCTCCTAAGAACAGCAGCACACCTCGAGTCCTGATAACTTCTTTGCCGATTAAGACCTGTAGAGACCACCGGTACCTGGCGTGTCCGAAGGAAACCCCACAGGGGGCGCGAAGAAGGGGGCCCCATTCGGGGGCGGAGTGGTCAGTACCGGCAGGTGGGTCCTACTAGACACTTGATATAGGTAGGGCAGAGAAGGTGGATTGAGCTTAGAAATAGAGGCAGATCTAAGATATGTGCCTGGTTGGCTCCAAGTAAAGAGCATCCCTAGAGGGCCGTTATGAACGCCTCCAGGTGACAGAATAGGATTTCCCTCTGGGTAAAAGAGAATTGACCAAAACCCTCGAAGGGAAAAGGTGTTGCGACTATCTTCGACTAAATAGAGGTTGCGCTATGCCGTTTAGTCGACCAAACCTACGGCTATCTCGCAATCTGCGACACAGACCACGACGTATACAGGCTTCTCAATGGGAAAGCACGAACGAAGCTTCAGGAGATGAACTTGACCCCCAAGATCCCTCCCCATGTCTCTACTCAGAGATCCATCATTTGTCGTCGCCTGAATCCATGGGTTGGTTCCCACAGCATCGAGGAGATAAAAAATGAGATAGAGGCAAATTAAAGCTGGGGAAAATTCGAAGAAATATATAAATTCAAAAATCGTGAAAGAGGCGAATATTCCCATCTATTTAAAGCCACCTTCTAAATCTCAGAGGGAAACCTTCGTATCAGTTCAGGTGTGCTTGTGGAACAGCAGGCCACTAGAGATTACACATTCCAAGGAAAGGTCTGTAGTGAATGTGCCGGAGATGGCCACACCTGGTGAGAGTATACGAACGGGGTTACCAAGAAATGCCTCAATTGTAGTGGCCCTCACTGTACACTATCGATGTCATGTCCCATTAAAAAGGCACTAGTCAATAACAAGAAACGGAACATCCAGGAGGAGAAACACCGCAAAGCAAACACCACCTATGCACATGCAACCAAGTGCCACGAGAAGGAGAAGACTCTTCTACAATTAGACCCTACAATAACCTGGACCTCGTTATGTGTGTTGTACACGCTCACTTCGTTAACATCGCAGAGCCTGGAAGCTAGGCTACCGAGTTGAATCGTATTCTGACGCAGAATGGGATGAAACCGATGTGGTTTCCTGATGATCCCCCCTCAACCAAACTCTACCAAAATCAGACAGAAAGCAGGCCTACTGCTACTCCAAGAAAACGCCCAAGATCTAGAGACCCAAGACTGAACTAACCAAGCACGTCTGACACCCCTACAATAATGGAGACCGACCAACCTGAACGGGAGGATAATGATTTCCAAAATGCGGGCCAGAAAGCCAGGAGCCTCAAGGAAACCAAACAATCCTTGCCAACTTACAAGTTTACTGGCCTAAACCTACGAGTATATGCTTCCCCATCGGCCCCACTGCCAAGAACGGCAAAGGTTCAAGGGAAAGTACAAGTGAGATTGCGATTTTGACATCAGTGAGGAAGAAATGCTTTCGGCACTCAGGCAAGACAGGATCGAGATATGTGGCGAATCATGTCTCATCCTATCCCACGATCAATTCCAAAAAAAGAGATCCGCCAGAGTGAGGTTGCCCGCACGCGTTGAGCCAGCAAAAGTATCAAACCTTCACGGGGAATAATATGAACTACGCGACGAGCTTCATCAATAAATTGAAGATCTTTTTTGTAAATCTAAATGGCTGGGAAGGCAAAAAAATTATTTACCACAATATAATCTGTGAGGTAGACCCAGATGTTATCCTCATTTCTAAACATGGACTTAATGCAGAAACCGACTCTATAAAACTACACAACTACATCACCATCGTGACTAGCCAGTCGAATGGAAGATACAACGGCGTCGCTCTCGCAGTGCGCATGGGCATCAAATTCAAGTAAATTAGTAACTGGGAGGAATTGTACCTCGCGTTAAAAATTAGTACGCTAATCGACGATATAGTTATAGCAGTAGGGTACCAGCTACCAAAAAGACCATATCTGCCTACACCTAATTTCTTCCGCCTGTTCAGAAGGAACTGTTCAGTAATTCTCAACGGCGACCTAAACGCTAGTTGTAGAGAAACAGGCTACACCACGGCGTTCAACGGGGCAGGTATCTCCCTGAGGCTTTCTATGGAACGCGGTGTGGTAAATAGAGCAGGCTCAGATTTCGTTACATTCCTAAGGAAGAGATCCTCTGCCACTCCCGACATTACACTAACAAATCCCAATTTCGCTGTGAACCAAAATACCGTCCCTGGCCCTTATTCTCCATCTGACCACGTTAGTATGATTACCACAATTTCAGCCTCACCTATCCAGGTCAAAATCCCGACCCATAAATGCTTGCCCAGGGCAGACTGGACCGAATACAAGAGAGTTGTCCAAGAATATCGAATAGAACCGTTGGACAGTTCCACCCTCGAAGACATAGATTGACACTTCGAAGACGTTATCACCAAGATTAAGGAAGCAGATAGAGTAGCTATCCTGAGGGTTGAATGCAAACCTCTGCCGGCTCCACTATGGAATGAGGAGATTACATCAAGGAAAGATAGGCTGGAGGAACTTATTACTGAGATAAACGAGAACGGGAACACGGCGGAACGATACCGTGAACTTTTAAACCTGCGCATGGAAATCAAATATCTTATTGGCGAGGAATCTAAGACAATCTGAGACGGCATCATTGATAGAATAGACCTGAAAACCGAGCCCGCAAATTTTTTGTCTCAGATTAGAAGATTAAGTGGCACTCAGAAAAATAAGATCAATATTACCATCACAGCTGAGGGGAGATCAGTCACTGAGGATCAAAAGATAGAACGCCATTTCAGAGAGCACTGGAAGAAAAAATTTGACATCACGGAGGAGAAAAATGACGATTTTAACTGGGAATATGAGGAGAAAGTCTTGTAATCCCTGGAAGAGCGAGGTCCAACCATAACACCATACCACTACGTCGATAACACTCGACGAGAGAAAGCCTAAGGAAAACCTTTTACACTTGAAGAGTATGAGACAACCTTAAAGAACTTTAAGCAGAGTTCCCCGGCATATCTGGCATCACCAAGGCGCACTTAGTGGAAGCCCCACCGAACATCATTGAAGCCATACTAAGTCTCTTTAATGCCTGTTTAAATGTTGGCTACTTCCCACATCTACTTAAAAGGGCCAGAATGATCATCTTAAAACCAGGGAAGCCAAAAAGGAAAGTAAAAAGTTATAGGCCCATATCTCTACTTGAATTTTTTGGGAAATTCCTAGAAAAACTTCTCAACGATAGGCTAAAACAACACCTAGAAACAAGGGACGGATACAATCTGCAGCAACATGGTTTCCGTAGACACATCGGTACGGAAACTGCCCTTGCCCTAATGACAGAATTTATAGCAAATGCAAAGGCTGAAAATAAGAGAGTAGATGTCGTACTCAGGGACGTGGCTTCTGCATTCGATAAGGTCTGGGTATCTGGATTAAAGAAGAAAATATGTAATCTTGAGATGGAAACCAATATCATCAGAATCCTATGTGATTATCTAGAGGATAGAGAGGCAACCATAAAGATCAACGATCACGAAGGACAACCTTTTTCGATGAACGCAGGGGTGCCTCAAGGGGGATGTCTAAGCCCAACGATGTATACCATCTACACGAGTGACCTTCCTTTTCCTACTCAAGATTACGCTATCTATGTGCAGCTAGCCGATGATATATCGCAAATAATCACAAGCGACTACTGAGCTCCTATAGACGTCGCAAACAGGACGGCTGGTGAAATCAATAATCTCAACCCCTATGAGAAACGAAATAAGATCTGCACGAACATGGATAAATTTAAGATTCTCCCTATCGGACGTACCAAAACGGCCGACATTCTAGTGAACACCATCCATACACCCGAGAAGGCCGAGTTCTGGGACTAAAAATCACATCAAGTGGTTATAATGACCATATCAAGGAGAAGGTCTCGCAAGCCAAAATAAGACTAAGGTAACTATACAGATTCAGAAAACTCTCCTTCTGCAACAAGGATAAATTACTTATGGCCCTAGTCAGACCGATCTTGCTATTTTCCATCGTTCCATTACATCTGGCAAGCAAGACGCAAACTCGAATGGCACAAGTAGTACAAATCAAGCACTACGCCTCATCTTGGACGTCAGTTTACTGGACCACATACCATCAATTAGGCTACATGATCTCGCGGGAATCAAGCCCCTGAATGTATCGCTACACAACAGAGCGACAGCAATATGAGGAAATATTCATGAATATTTACCAGAAAGGATTATACAGACCATAAGAATACCCAAATTTGACCACCCGAATAGACGCTACCGCCAAGGTTTTGACAGCAGCCAACAGCGTTACAAGAAGAGATTGAACCAATTTATAGATAAATACTCACCGGAAAAACGATTAACATAATATCCAAGTAAATAGGATGTTAAACTAAACCTTAAAAAAAAGAAAAAAAAGATCCGTAGTGGACACTAAAATAATTAAATTGAACAAAAAGATCCGCAGCGGACAAAGATAATCAAAACAAAAATAAAAAGATCCGTAGTGAACAACATCAAATCAAAGCGACAATAGAACAAATATAAGCGATTTAGACATTCGTAAAGAAGAGAAAACTTATGTACGAATACTCCAGAAACCGAGTTAGCTCTATCTATACGAAAAAAGCAAAACTCGAAAACAAAGGCTTGAATGCTCTAATCACCATGCACGGAAGCATCACATAAGTGCATGCAAAGCCATAGCCAGACGTACTGGCACACCATTCTCCTACTAAAATAACACTTTTTCTAACTTTTACCTATCTTACTGTCACACCCATTTTTCTCTCTTTGAAGTTCATAAATCATAATTCCTTCAGATACTTAGATGGAGCAGGGAATGTGAGTGGAGGTAATCTGTGGCGTGCTGCCACACCATTATCATCTATAACAGGTTCTTGCTTCTGCACAATATTTTGAGGAGAGTCAGAATAAAAATATTAAAAACCAAACTTTTATTATAAAATATACTTTATAAATTCCATTTAAGAGAGTTAATGCTCCATAGTTCATATGGAGTTAAATTATTTGACTGGTTAAATAAACATCCACATTAATTATTTCTAGGCATAGACTCAATTGCTTATCAAAGATTTTGTTCAAGTTTGCTGGTTTTTGTTTATACAACCAAATAACCATCAGTAAACTTTTTCTTGTAGTATTCTAATGATCAAATTTCACCAAAAATAACTAAAAAGAAAGAAAGTTAGTGCCTGAACTTTTAATGGAAGAAATAACCATTTATACGATAAAATATCAAAAAGGATGCCTCCTGTCGCGATTTTCCTGTTTAATTTTTAATTAGGAACTTAGGCACTGGGAACAATTTGAACAAGAAACTGCGAGAAAAATAATTAAATTAAATTTTAAATTAAAAATAATAGATGTAAAATAAACTTAGTAAAAGAATAAAAATCACCACTTACTTGTTCTAATATAAGGTGGTTATTAAATATCCCATTCACAGTTTCTAAGTATAATTATGCCTAAAGGATCCTAATAGGTAGCTATTATTAATAAATGACAGCTAAATATATACTTAGCCTGTGAAATGGTGATTATCCTTGATCTTGGAGCGAGATAATGGCTTATTTATCCATTAATATTCGAGACTTAAATCAAAATAGCTAATTTATTATCATACGGCCTTGCACTTCGTATGAACCAAAACTTTAGTAGATATTTAACGGGATCTGTATTTACGTCTTGACACCGAGTCGTAGTAGCAGAAAAGAAAAAGACTGCTTCTCGGTACACCCGGAGCTTTGCTAGGTGGCAACTCGAAACAATACACTTTCGTAAAACGCAACGACGACCACTTATTAAAAGTTAATTAACACAAACCAATTATTATTACTAATCCCAACTTACTTTAATATAAGAAGGAAACTAAATTAAAAGGAATGTCTATTTACAATTCCCACTTTCGTTTCCGGGAGTAAAAAAATTACGATATCTTGCGGACTAAGACAAGAATAAAAATTTTTGTAATAAATTAATCATGCGTCTCTTTAATTTTTCATTAATTCAATCTTTGATCCCATTAAATATTAACATAATAAACACTATTAACCCCATATTTTATTACCCCCATCCCCCCTTTTTACGATTCGCAGAGTCACGGAAGAATTATTCTAAAGCTTTTTCTCCAGGGCAAAAGAAAACCAGTTAAATGTCACCAAAGTCTTTCAGTGTTTGCCACTGTTGTTGCGACTTCATGGCGGCACATTGCTGCTTCCTTTTGTCCTTACGGGACTCTTGGGACAGTGTACTTACTGGTCCCTTCTTATTAAAGGTTTTGAGGTCTGTATTAAGATTTTTAATTCAGAATGTTTGGTATTAGGCGATTCATTTTTTGTTATTTTATCATTACAGCTAATTTCTAGTCGGCACAATTTATTAATGGTGCGTATTACGCTAGCTGATCTAGTTTTTAATTTACCTGTTCTTACCGCACCATCTTGGCCCTTATATATTTCCTGTATTAAACCCAACGACCAGTTTTCTCAATTTTTATCCGAATGTATCAACACTACTTCCCCTTTATCAATACCACTAGTTATACCATCATACCCACCTTTATTATTTACTCGATTTATGAGAGAGGTTAAATAATTCTGTTTCCACTCTTCAAACCATTGTTTTAAAATTTTAGATAAATTATAGTATCTTCTAATCAGTGGAACAGTAGAGGCCTGTAGAGACCACCGGTTTATGTCGTTGTTTAAAATAATCTTTTATCAAAAGATTATATTTTGAAAGAATAGTTTTTAAAGTTAAATATTTAAAGAATTATTAATGCTGAAAATTGTTTGGATATACATTTAGAGAGAGTGGAAGCTTGGACGGACTGCAAGAAGGGTTCTCTAGACGAGTGCTCCGCCCAGCCCTGAGACGGAGGGCTTTCATACCTCGCTAGACACCTGAACTACCACACCCGCATTGGCTGACAAGCCTGCCTCCTTTTATGTTAGCCTACTACCACCCACCTCCAGCACACAAGTGATAGCGCGTGCCCGTTTACGGTCGGTTGTTGTTGTTTTTTCATTTCGTTGTGTAGATATATTTAAGTAAATTTGTTCTATTCGCCCGTTATAAAATTATTTTGGTATCTTGTTGGGATTGGGGAATTTGGCCTCATTTTGAAGTGTGCACACTTCCCTTGTAAATAGAAATTATTGTAATTATCATTATACATTTTTTGTAAGTAAAGGGACTGTATATACAATCCGTTTCATTCTCCTTCGATTTCTCACGTCCGGATAGTGCAGGAAGCGGGTTGGATCGATTGGGAGTTAGTTTAGATTTTCGGCCCGCTAAATTGTGTCCGAACACCAGAAGGAAGCCCTACAGGGGGTGCGAAGAAGGGGGCCCCAGTAGGGGGCAGGGTGGACAAGACCGGCAGGGGGGCTCTGTTTAGACATTTTCATTTAGATAGGGCAGAGCAAGGTGGAACGAGCTGATAGCAATAGGGAAATTACTTGAATAGGAGCTTGGTAGGCTCCGTGGAAAAGAAGCTCCCCCAGCGGGCCGTCATGGACGACCCCAGGGGTGAGAAAAGGATCCCGCTCTGGGTCATAGAGCGCCACACCAAGACGTCGAGACCATTTTTGCCGCCATTGGGGTTGTACTATGCCGTCGGGTGGACCAATCGTATGACTATGTAGTTATATACGACAGTAACTTAGACGTTGACAAAGTCCTAGGTGTAAGCTCCCGCTCTAAACTTGAAGAAATCGGCATGTTACCTAAGGTCCCACCGCATGTGTCTGCCCAAAGGTCAATTATCTGCCGTCGCCGTGATCCCTGGGTTGGGTCACATAGTGCAGAAGAAATCAAGGACAAACAAAATTGTGCAAAAATCGATGAGATTTATAAGTTTAAAAATCGTGTTGGAGGGGAGTACACTCAACTCTTCAAAGCAAACTTTCAGACAACTGAGATGACCACCAAGGTGTAAAAGGCAGGCTTAATTATGTTCTGCACCAAAATTTTAGCCTCGTGCATTGAGAGAGACTTTTGTTTCAGTGTAGGTCTTCTTCTCATTCTACGCTCGAGAGCAGCGCACCACGAAAGAATGTACATTCCAGGGCAAAGTATGTTCAGAGTGCGCTGAAACCGGGCACACCTGGAAAGAGTGTACCAATGGGGGCACAAAGAAGTGCCTAAACTGCGGAGGCCCTCACCGCACACTCTCGATGTCTTACCCCATGAAGAAGGCCCTAGTCAATGAAAAAAAAGAGGAACCTGCAGGAGAAAAGGAGCCGTAGGGCGAACACTAGCTACGCTCAAGCGACACAAAACCAACACAAAGGCAAAACACTACTACAACTAGACCCAACAATTAACTTGGGCCTGGTTATGTGCGTAATTCACGCCCATTTCGTGAACATAGCCAAACCGGGAAGCTACGCCACCGAAATAAACAGGATGCTCACCCAAAACGGAATGAAACCAATGTGGTTTCCCGACAATCCTCCCTCGACTGAACTCTACCAAACCCATCCGGAAAGCAAACCAAACCTACTTCTAGAAACCAATCAAAATCCAGGGACCCCTGATTGAACAAGCGAGATGAGCCCGCAACACCCGAGACAATAGAGACCAATTTACCGGCTCAAAGGGAGAGCGCTCCTCAAGGAGCGAGCCAACAAAGCAAGCCCGCCAAAGAGGACAAGAAGACAACATCAGGCAAAAGACCACACACATAAACATGAGATTATATGTCTCGCCATCGTCTCCACTCGCGAGACTGGCAAAAGTAAAAGACAATCGAGGGAGTAATCAAAGGAAAATTCACGTGGGATTTTAACTGCAATGCCACCGAGGAAGAAATGCTATCGGCTCTAAAGGGAGGAAGCATCAAAATTTGGCCCGAGTCATACTTTAACCTTTCGCACGAGCAATTTAAAAAGAAAAGGTCAGGGAGAGTAAGCTCGTTCGTCAAGGTTCAAAACATTCAAGTGGAATAACATGGCTTCTTCTTCTTCTTTTCTTTTTTGTAGAAAGTTGTGAAAAAGAGGGGGTGAATAGTAGATAAAAATAGGGGGTGGGGGGGAAGGCGTGGAAATGAAAGAAGCATTAGGTTAATAGTGTAGTTGCCCGGTGTATGGGCCATCTCCATTGTTCAGATTCTTAAGTGGGTTTTTGAACTTTTTTTATACACATATGTTAGATTATTTATGCGTATGTGCGTATATGAATATATATATATATATATATATATATATATATATATATATATATACTTTTTGGTATTTTTTGTTCATTCACTTGAATCTTGGTGCTGGTTCTGCTCTTTTGGTTTTTGAGAGGTAGTTTTTGTATTCTCTCACCTCAGGATCGAGAGTGTCGAGTATCTCGTTAGGGAGAATACCTTCTAGTTTCTCCCAGATGCTTTCTCCTCTTTTGTAGAGGTACAGGTTTATTGGCTTAATTCCTGTTTGCTCATGTAGGCTCCTCGAGGTACGGAAGTCGAACCACTTGGAGCCAGTGATAAATCTGAATCCTTGGTTCTGCATTCGTTAAAGCATAGACATGTTCCTGTTGGATGCAACGTTGAGTGGTATGCTGGGGTACACCAGCTTGGACCTAACCAAACTGATGTATAGCTTTTTTTTGTTTGCTATTGTTAGGTTTCTAAATCGATGGAGTTTGTCAAGTTCGGTTTTTGCATGTCCAATTCTGGTCCTCACGTGCTTGCTCATTCCGGAACTGGAGAGTCCGAAACCACGAATAGACGCGCGAGGAGAGTAGTCGAGTTCAGTGTTTCCTATATTGAAAGGGACGGTGCGATGTCTTCCTATTGCAGTTGCGGAGAACTTAGCCACATTAGTTTGTATCTTCCAGCGTCTTTCGAAGCTGGAGATTTTTTCGGCTTCTGCTTACGTGGCTCTAGCCATCAGTCTTGCCGATTTTGTCCTCCGTACTACAACTTGGGTGACATCATCCGCGTATTGTATATTAAGTGTTCTCCCGTCGACTGGTTTAGGGATGTCTCTTGTGTAGATGGTGAAGAGAGTGGGGCTAAGGCATCCTCCTTGTGGAACACCCGTGGCGAGGTCAAAGGATTCCCCTGTGTGCCCTTTAAAGGCTATCACCACTCGCCTATTGGTTAGATAGCTGCAGAGGATTTTCTCGAAGTGGGGAGTGAGTTTCAGCCTAGAGATTTTGTATTTCAGGCCTTCGACCCAGACTTTGTCGAAGGACTTTTTTACGTCTCTGCATACGACGTCAATCCAGCAACCTCTAGCTCGCCATTGCTGTCTCGGTGCCTCGGTGTTCTCTAAATCTATGTTGTTCTTCGTTCAGAAGGTTCTTTTCAGCTAGGGGTTTAGCCAGTCTGCTGTTGAGGATTTTTTCAAAAACCTTCATAACGGTCTCCAGCAGTGAGATGGGTATATAATTCATGACCTGGTTAGATGGTTTACCGGTTTGGGTATGAAGATCATTTTGGAGGTCTTCAGGCCATCCGGGAAGTATCCCATTGCTAGAGACGCATTGAACAGGTTCAGCAGCCTTGTCTTAAGTCTTTCCGGAGCTTCTTTTAAATGCCTGGTGGTAATTTGGCTGAGCCCCGGGGCTTTAGACTTAACTGAGGAAATGGAATTCAATAGTTCCTCCATTGATATTTTCTGTCCATCCTGAGAGTTGCCTCGAAACCGGTGGTAGCATGTGGTTCTATAGGTGTCAAACCTCCCTTCTCTCCTCTCCATATACTCGAGAACCTGATCCTCGAAGCCTAGGTCAAAGTCTTCTTCTTCTTCCTCTGATATCTTGAAGACATTTTCCCAGACTCCGCGGAACAGCTTATCTTTCTCCTTGGGAGTGACCGCCTTAGTTCTTTCATGCCTGATTTCAGTTTGGCTTGGGGTGCGAGCGTTTCCCTTTAATTTGCTGATGGTCGTCCAAAAGGCCTTCGGGTTTCTCTCAGTGTCTAACTTTTCTATTAGACTATTCCATTTGTTACGGACTTCAGTTCCTAGCGTGAAATTCAGCTGATTTCTTAGATGCTGAATGAATCGAAAATCCATGGGTCTGGCATAGCCCAAGTTGAGGATGGTCTCGTAGACTCTGGAGAATTGATGCTGTAGCACCACTCTCTCTTGTGTGGGTTTTGTGGGCATGATTATTTTTTGTGACGTTATTGGGATAGCTATAGCGTCGGCGTTAGAGATGCTGTCGTTAATAACAGTCAGTTCGTCATCCAGATCTTCTTCGTATGCGTCCTTTAAATCAGGGATAAATTCTTGGAATGCTCTCCTGTATTCTTCCCACTTTGCATTGCAGAAGTCTTTTCTTGGGATAACTGGGACTGGGATAGGGGCAGTTGCAATAGTGATCAGCATGGGCAGATGATCACTTGATGTTACAGGCCCTGGACAGATACGTTGGTGGAAATGGAAGTTGGGGTTCGTGAGCACGACGTCAGGTTTGATGACTGACCCTGGATAGAAAAACGTGGGGAAGTCCGGTCCAATGCGCTCTGCAACGCCCCTTCTAGTCAAGAGATCTAGTGATCTACCTCTTGAGTTTGTAGATGTATATCCCGCTGCTCAATTCCTGGCGTTAAGGTCCCCAGCGAATAGTATTGGGTGTTCTTTTGTGAAAAGGGTGTATAGGTCATGATAAGGAAAATAGGACCTGCGAGGGGGCTGGTACCCCGCGCTTAGTTCTATGTCACCCATAGGGCACCTTAAGATTATCGACAGAGTCGATTGATCCGTAGGATTACCTTGTCTAAACTGTAACTCCTTTTTCACTGCTATTAACGTACCATCAAATCTTTCACCTTTGCAGTTCTTTTGTATAACATTGTATCCAAAGCTCTTCTGTTTGTCTTCGTCTTTTACACTTGTTTCAGACAGCAGAAGAACATCTGGTTTTAGTTCTCTGTAGACATTATACAATTTGTTTTTGTTAGGCTCCCATCCTTGCACATTGTGTACCAAGATGGTTAGCCTATTTCTATACGCTATCCCGTTAGTCTTTATTATTCTTTGGCCGTTTGACGGCCAGATTCTAACTGCTTGTACAGTTCCTAGTCGTAGAGCCTAAAGTTCTTGTTGTAAAGCTTTGTTTTACATGCGAGTAAAGAGGCTCTAATTGTCTCCCCGGTAACTGGTGAGTCATAGCACCATTTAATCTGCCCTTTTCTGACTCCGGCTGCCACCTCTATAGTGGAGATCTCTTTTCTATTAAAGTTCTGAGAGTTTGGAGCCAAGGTGAGTCTGATTTCTCTGCCATCTAACTCGAGCTCATCCTTTTTTTGTTCAGAGTCTGTTTCCTGAACCTTCGGTTCCACTTTATTTTTCTTGGGTTTTTTTCTGCTTGGGCAAGCTAGGTGGAGGTGCTGGGACGTCAGTTTGTTGTTGTTGAGTTGTTGTCAGTGTAATATCTTGGGGTTTAGCAGTATCCGGACTATTCGCTGAATGTGCTGTCTTTATATTAGGGTACGATGCCGAGAGGACTTTTTCGGATTGTGGATTGTCCGGAAATTTAATTGTTTCCATGTTGTTAGCTGCCAGCATCTTGTTCATTTCTGTGTTAAATGAACCAGGGCAAGCTAGGTTTATTACGTGTGCATGTAGAATGCATGCCAGCATTTTGGTAGGGGTAGTGTCACTCAATTTCTTTCTTTCTAAGTTCTTCCTTCCTGACTGGGCACTGCTTGCTCAGGGGGCGGTGATTCCCTGCACAGTTAATGCAGATCTTTGTGTCGCTCACGCAGTGCATCCAGTCATGCCCGGTCTGCGAGCACTCGGAGCAGATCTTTGGCTTCCCAGAGTCAGGGCAGGCGCTGGTTGAATGATCTTCGACCTTGTAACAGTTCAAGCAGGTAAGAAGCTCGAAAAACCTTTCCCGCTCAACTTGATCAGAGGAAATTACCATAGAAAACAGTCTGAGGCCTGTTTCCTTGGCTTTTGCTGTCATTTCCAAGTTCTTAAATATTATTTTGAAAACATGGGAAAGGTTACGGAATTAGACTACTTCAGTCACTTCCGCCCATTGATGATTCCTCTCTATCTCAGTTTTTATTTCTTTGGCCGATCTTTCGCCTACCCAGGGGTCCACTCTTCTGCAAATTATTGCCTTCCTCGCTGCCAGAGCTGGGGATGGTAGTGGTTCTAGGCCGATCTTGCCGATTTCTAGCGCGCCTCCCGCTGAGGTTATTTTTTCAAGGTCATCTTGAGTATGACAAATGACTGTGTAGCCTCTGTTGGTCTCGATTAGACGTTTGAGGCCTATGCCGAATTTGTCAAAGATGGCTTCGAATACCTCCGCCTTTTCCGGTTTTTGATTACTGGTTAATTTCAGTGGGACTCGAAAGTCTACAATGTTTATTAGCAAAATTAAGATCTTTTCGCTAAACGTCAATGTTTGGGAAAAAATTTGCATATAACAACATCCTCCACAAAGTACACCCGGACATAGACCTAATCTCGGTACATCGGAACATGGCCTTAACACAGATGTGAACCCATTGAAAATATACAATTACAAATTTATTTCGGCCAACCATTCAAATGAGAGATACGATATGGTCGAAATAGTTGTACGGAAGGGCATCAAGTTCAGGGAAATAACAGACCTGGAAGAATCGTATTTGGCCATTAAAATCAGCATAACTATTGATGACCTTGTCATAGCTGTGAGTTACCAACTCCAAATACGATCATATCTCCCATCCCCAACTTCATCCGACTGTTGAGGAGGAACACCTCTACCATCCTAATTCGAGACCTCAATACCCGCTGCAGAGAAGCAGGTTACGCGACAAGGTTCAACGGATCGGGAATCTTCCTGAGCCTGCTTATTGATCGCGATCTGGTGCGAAGAGTCGGCCCAGAATTCCCCACATACCTTACAAGAATGTCCCCAACGACCCCTGACATCATCCTTGTAAACTCCAACTTTGCCCTGAAACAAACGACAGTTCCTGGCCTATACACTCCATCGGACCAGTTAAGTATGGTCACTACTGTGTCAGCGTCCACTATACAAGTGTAGATCCCATCCCGAAGGTGCTTGCCTAAAGCGAACTGGGAAGAGTAGAGAAGATTGCTACAGGATTACCAACTGAACCAACTGGACGGGTCGACATTAGAATACCTTGACAGTCGCCTAGAGGACATTACGGTGAGACTAAAGGAGGTGGACAGGGTAGCCATCTCTAGGGTCGATTACAAGACTCTACCAGCACCACGATGGGACGAGACTATAACACACAAGAAGAACAGGCTAGACGAACTGGTCTTGGAGATAAGTCGACATGGAAATACAGCAGACCTCTACCGAGAGCTCCTGGACCTCCGTTTTGGAGCTGAAACTCCTGATAGTGGAGAAGTCGAAAATGATCTGTAATGGAATCATGGATGGGATAGACATGGAAGGTGACCCCCAGGAAGTTTGAGAGCCAAATTAAGAGACTAAGTGGCACACTCCCGCAAAAACAAACATTAACATCACAGTGGACGGGAAAAGAATCTCATATGACCAGGAAATAGAGCATCAATTCTGGGAAAATTGGAGAAGTTTACCATCACAGATGAGGAGAACGAGGACTTCGATACGGAATATGAGGAAGAAATCTTCGCGGACCTGGGGGCACGAGGGCCGGTTTTAACCTCCTTCCATTTCCTCGATGCTACTAGACAAACAGAGGAGGGGGGTAGATCATTCACCCACGACGAGTGTGAGGCATCCCTCAAAAGCTTCAAACAAAAGGCCCCAGGCATTTCAGGCATTACTAAGGCACATTTGACAAATGCTCCTGAGAATATCAATACGGCGATCTTAAACTCGTTTAATGCCTGCCTTAACGTTGGTTATTATTCAGACTAACTCAAGAGGGCACGAATGATTTTTTTCTTAAAGCCGGGAAAACCCGAAAGGGGAAGTAAAAAGCTATAGGCCCATATCACTCCTACAGTTCATAGAGAAGCTGTTTGAAAAATTGGTCAATGATAGGTTGAGGTCCTCTCTTGATCCAAATGGTTGCTACGATGAACAACAACATGGTTCCCGGAAACACCTGGGAACTAAGACAGCCCTTGCCCTGTTGACTAAACACCTTGCTGTGCTAAAGCTGAGAACAAAAGGGTAGACAGAGTACTCAGGGACGTGTTTCATCTGCCTTTGATAAGGTATGGATCTCCGGATTAAAGAAAAAGCTCTGCGACCTACGGATGGGTATGAACATCACCAGGCTCCTTTGTGACTAGCTTAAGGACCGCGAGGCGATCATAAAAATGTGGGGTTGATTTGCCAACCGCGGCTGGCGATGTTAGAATATCATCGGCTTCCATCGGATCATGAGTAGGAGGGTGAGTGGGCGGAGGAGGCTATCTGGGCAGAGTACGTGGAACTGGATGGATTTATGCAACCGTTTTGACCGGTAAGGGGCCTACGTCCTGTGCATAACGGGACAGACTTCATGACAAAGAATATTGAGCATCAGGAGAAGAGTCCTTTGAAGACTCTCCAGGCTCAGCCTAGTTGGCTCCAAAGGAAACCCGATGACCCAGGTGAGGAGTCTTTCTTCTTACCACGGGGTCTGGTAGAGGAGCCATTACTGGTCACTAAATGGAATCCAATCAAATAACGTCAATGTCGTCAAGTCTCGCCCTCTGGAGTGGATGGGGGGGGGGAGCAACGCTAGTTATATCGGTGGGAGCGATGCATCGAAGGTATATCAGGAATACTTCTGAAGTTAGCGCCAGATGGGCGAAGAGATTTTCAAGATGTGTCGGGATTCGAACGTGATGGTCGGTTTCATCCAGCATCACGCGAAACATCCAAGACGGCCAAAAGGCGAAGTTTCTGATCGAACACGTTCAGACGTCGAGTCGCGGAAAGCGATGACCACCTTTTCGTTTAATAAGAATGGGCACATTTTCGACTCGCCGCGATGAGCACAACAGTTTCCCCAGCGAGGTAAAATGGTGCACTCAGAACCATGGTCATCAGAACCACAATTGACTTCACACAGAAATGAGGGTGCCGACAGATACGACCAACATGTCCAAATTGGTTGCTATTTAAGCAACTTCTGGCTAGTGAGACGTAGAGGCTTACCTGGACACGAAGGTACCCAGCTTTAATAAACTGGGGCAGTTCCTGGCCTTCAAACGTTAAAATCAATGTGGCAGTTAGGACTGGAGCAGAACCCTCTTTTGTAGTCACTGTGTGTACATGTGACGCGTTGGGCACTCAGCTTACTCTGGAGACGGGAAGATCTTAGTCCCTTAATTCGTTTCAACGGACGGAAGCTTTCAGACTTGGCTGAGACGAAACGGTTACCAGAACTTGGACGACTGACAAGAAGGGTAAGTTTTAGGTGTAAGATAAACCAGAGCAAACAAAATTGATTTCACATTCTCCGTCGGAAGTCACCACCAAGGAGCCATACAAGAGCCCGGCGCTATTGCAACTCTCGATTCGGTTGTGTCCGCTACGACCCCTCGAACCATCTTCATGGGCCAAAGAGACTGTCCGAGTTCTCATAGACGCGGAGAAAAAGGGGGCCAATGATTGGTTTTGCCTTCGTCATCGGCAAACGAAGGCACCCAACCCCCACGAAAGGGAGATCATAATCATTCCGGAAAAAAGCAGGCAACCGTCAGAGCCAATAGATAGGAGAAAGACGAGAGGAAATAAAGAGCATTAAAAGGAAAAATTAGCGAGGCATAAAAGGGGGTGAAATAGAGGTCATGTTCGCAGTACCATAGAATCCCAAAGGGCCCCTGGGCTGACCCCTTCGCCACGAACCAATCAGATTTAAGTTCAACCAAGTGGCAGAGTTTCCCTAATTTGCACAGGAGCCAAGAGGATGTGCAACTCCTCCGGGATACCAAATATAACAGGCTAACCCTCTGCGGGCGGGGTAAACTGCACCTCCATCGTCCCTCGCATTGTGGACGAGATATTCGCTTCTGAAATTCAACTGTGAATCCATCATAGTTCTGTGATGAATAATTGGCATTTCTATTCCATATAAAGTTTAGGCAAGCTACAGTAATTTTCCTTAAATTTATCATAAATTTAGTAAGATACTTGTCTGTACATACCAGCGTAATTTGTTTGTCAGTTCACGAGATCCTGAAAGCCCATTTTTGAGCATCCCGTTCCTTAAGTTACCATTCCTAGTTATCTTTCTCTTATCACGTTAATGAGAATCTTCTCTTAGTCTAATTTCCTTAGTTTTATTGTTACGTCATCGCAAATGGCCGCCTACGATTACAGGTAGGGTTTGTAGGAGGGTAAAAATGTTAATTACATCATATTTGGGTCCATCCTGTGCCTGATCCTTCATATCGGCATTGATTGGTCTGTCTTTTGGTTATGCCAAAAGAAGGAGACCCGCTTTTAGGTGGTCTCTTTGTTCCCGAATTCTCTTGTGGTCGATCGTTTTCTATCCTCTTAAGGCATCGATGCATTCCAAAGCAGTCAATGACTCCAGAGTATGAAGAGAAATCATGTTTGAAACAAAAATGAGGATAATGAATGAAGATACAATGGAATGTTTGTTTCTGCAAGCAATAACAATGAGTAAGAGACCATGACCCTGTTGAAAAAGAAGAGTACCACGTTCAGGGTGCTTTCAAGAGTACAAAAGTGTTGAATAACAATTTCCATCGAACGGATTTTGAATAGAATCTCGAAAGAAAAATGAGATTTCTTAAAGACAAATGTAAACATCCAGACTTTGTTTACGAATAGATAAAACAAATATAGTTGCTAAGAGACCTATTATTTGCAATGGACAGATATTATTAACAAGCTAAAACTCAATTAAATAAAGAAGCCCTAAATAAGTTTCCTGCTACAATGAGGAAGTAATAGCAACCTAATTAACCATCACATTCCACATTATAACATCTGTAACGATCGTTTAAATCCAATTAACAATGCTTTCCTGTGTATGCAGATGCCAAATGTCTACATTGGCAACAACGGTAGCATACCATCGCATGTTCTTCTGATATCAGAAGAACATTAGCACATACGAACAAACAAATCACTTCTCCTGACCTCATACATGCAAAAAATATCTACTGCTACCCATACACCAAACTGCCCCAAATGCTTAACACAGAAACACCATGCCACAAATCTCTTCAACTGCCCACAGATACACACAGACCTGGGCCTATTGGATATCTGGGAGACCCCGGGAGGCGGTGAGTCTGCTCCTGCGATGGTTCAGGGAGCTGGGATGGGGCCCGGAATAGGTGCGAAGGTCGCCACCCAGTACCGCCTACCATCGTATGTGCAATGATAAATATTCAAATAAATTCTTACTCCCAGATGTCATCATTGTTTTCTGTAGAGATAAAGTACAAGACACGTTAGATATTGCTTCACAATTCCCACACGTAATGGGGAAATAAGAATATCACCCTTTGAGGCCACTCATTTCTAAAATGTAGTTTTATTATTTTTTAATCGTGCCTATCTGGTGACTGCCTACAAGGGCATAAGTCGACGGACTCAATCTCAAGCCTAATAATAAGGGACATTAAAATAAAAAAAGGAAGCCCTCTCTGGCGTTGGAGGGAGGCACAATTCCCCCTACCGAAGAAACATGGGACCGACACCAAACAGAGCCAAATGAAAATGAGGCCAGCCTCCTGCAAAATGTCAGATAGTCACGCTTAAGTGTGTACACGAACACGTCCCACCACAAGGGACAAGTGGTAGTAACCACGTAACGTGGGGGAAGATCACCCAGGCTGGAGCATTCAACAAGAATGTGACGAACATTCCGGCAGGTTGCAATAAGGTGCGGGCGAGCGCTCCATCAAATTGCGGTGCGTCCCGCATCAGTCCAATTCGAAAACGATGGAAAGCAACCTGAACCCGTCTCTCCATGGGGTGGGGGGGTAGGTCAATGGGGACAGTCGCGGCCATCTCCCATCTTGTTTGCCAAGCAGCCCGTAATCTTGCCATGTAATCGGTGTGAGGAAGAGCGAAAAAGGTAGTCTGGTTGCCCGTTCCCCACCGAGTCTTTGGCGCCAACTCTAGCAGGGAAGAGCACCAGGCGAGTAGAAATCACAGAAGGGTTCCGAATGGGCCAGTAAACGACCATATTCTTAAGGACGGAGGGGACAGGAGCAGAAGGTGTCTTTTTTTCACATTGAGGCATAAGATGTCCCAGATAGCGACGGGCGTGCCAGGAACAAGTGCTTAGCCTCGCGAAATAAGAGATGATCAGAAGCCTGAACGGGCAGGACTTCCTTCTCACATTGCTTCAAAGAAGCAGGATGTGGCTCTCCGCAATTAACACACTTAGCGATACACGATAGCGACATATCGAGTACGGCCTTGGAGCAACTTACTCATACTACGGTTAAAACCGACTTTGTAGGTCTATAGGAGCAATTAGTATGGTCCAAACAGTGGGAGTAGTCGCACCTCCGCGGCAGTGGCACGAATGTCTTCAAGCAGTCGCCGCGATACCAACCGGCACGCACCGACTCAGGGAGCTTGTCATAGTCGAACGTGATGAAGAGTGTAGGGGTGGGTCTTGAAGCCCCTCCCTGTTTTGTCATCACACGTTCGACCTTGACCGCCCCATGGTCGGCCAGCTCTAAGGTCGTGATATCTATAGAGTAGTCCACGAGTTCCCTCGGATAAACTACTCCTTTCACGAAGTTGATGGTAGAGTGCGGCGTCACACTCTGCGGGGTGCCTTCAAGGGCCGAAGAGCACTAATCATGGCTGCATCGGAGGCCTCCGATGCCAGAAAGCTCCCACCCGAGAAACGGGTCACCCTCGGCTCTCTACCAATCAAGCAAGCTAGAGCTCTCCTCTGAAGGATCATTTTGCCTTTAGCTAACATGCTGCCATCACTGGAGCGAATAAAAAGAAATCGTTTGAAGCCAGCAGGATCGAAAACGCCAGGTAGCCACTCAATGGGGGATCCCGACATAAGAGGCTCCGCTCACAGAACTTCTTACTTTGGTTTTGGTCCCCCCCTCCTCGACTCAAAGGCACCTTGTGGTAGGATTTGCCAATATTGGGATGGTCACTTACAGAAACAGGAGCGAAACCGTTAGTCCTCTTCTTAAAAGAGACGAGGTCGGGGAATGACCCAGCTTCACTACACAGCCGAAGGAGCCCTTAGCAAGGATAAACCGGCCTCAGTAAGATCCTTTCAGAAGATGGAGGTCTTCAGCTTGGGGAGAAGCTTGCCCAGGGCTGGACTCGGCTTCGGTGTTTGGCACCGCGCCCGAGTTCGACCCCATAGAAGATCGTGCCGTTTGGGGCTGGGTCACCTCCGGGTCCATGTTCACCTCAGGAGGTCTGTGTGTGCCCGCCCCCATCTCAAAGGATCACGGATCCCATCAAGGTCAAGTCTCTGGCCGGCAAACCGAGGGGAAAAGAGTGGGGTGGTAACACTGACCCCGGACTTAAGGGGTCACGGCTTCCGCTTTCCCTCGCCTCCCCCCCAATGGTAATGGTCAATTTGGGGCAGGCTGCCTACTCTCTTGACATTCCCCTGTGATAGAATAGGGGTAACTGCTGCCATTCGCCGAAAGAGACTGGGATGAGGGGGAAAGAACCCCATTCGTAGGAGAGAATTAAACCTGATAAAACACACGGACACCTTTTCAGAGATGGAGCTCCTACACCGGTCGAAGGGGTGCCTAGATTTCATTCTATCCGCACCTAGTGTGGGCAGTGGTCGCCCACTATTCCTTTTAGTTGTCCCTTTGATGCAAAAAGGAGAAGGAACTCATGGAAAGGATATACTATGACCTCCCTCTAAGAGAGAAGTCTCCATAGGATCAGAAATTCCAGAATGTGATCGTTTAAACGTAATCGGTCGCGTCGATGGGCTTTGCCAACCCGGCCCGCCATTTTGACCATAAAGGCTGGTTCCGGCGTAGCCACCTTATGTGTGTGCACTGGTGGAAAGTGGGCAGTGTTGACTGTACAGCACACCTCGTACCTAATACTTGCCCTAGCCAGCGTGGGCTTTCGTTTGACCCTCGCAGCGGGTAGGGATCTCACGGTATACACTACTGAGGATGGGTAAGAGGAAAGTGCGCCGGGAAGCACGAACCTCTTTGGATGGGAGAGCGAGTGTGGAAAGGGGTAGGGGAGTATGTAATAAAGAGAAGTAAAGATAAGCGGGTCCACTAAAGAGTAGGGTGAGTGATCACCTATTATTATTATCATACCCTGGTGCTAGGTTATTCCAGGAGAGCATGCAACCCACAAAGGAACCATGGCTACCAGACTGAACTCTACAGGTGAAAATAGTCCTCCTGGTACAAAGTGCAGAGAGTAAAGGTTGAGTACAGAGCCCTAATGATAATACAAATAATATTAATAACTTAAACTAATAAGAAACTAATCCTAATAAATAATTATAATACAATAATAATAAAAAAATAATAGTATATGATAATAAATACTAATATAAAAATCATACTAATAATAATATTAAAAAATGATAAAATACTAATCTTAGTAAATAATTATAGTAAAAGTCACAATAATAATGCTAATAATAATAATTAATAAAAGTGTAAAGTAGTGATGCGTGGCAGCGAGAGGAAAGCGCACCGACAACTTTGCCAGGCGCCAGTAACATGGACCGACTGATTTTCACTCTCCATCGGAGGAGAATATTCGCTAGATTGATTGGTAAAGAGCCGATGGCGAGCTCTTTCTCGAACGGGAACCTTCTGGCGAATGCGTCGGAAGGGGTGTGACGCCGCACTCTACCATGAACTTCATGAAAGTAGTACTTTATCTATTGAAAGTCGAGGACTACTCAGAAGGTATCACCTTAGAGCTGGCCAAGGTCGAAAACATAGCGGGATCTCGAGACCCACCACTACACGCTTCATCACTGTGACAAGCTTGCTAAGTCGGTGTGTGCAGGTTAGTATCGCTACTGCGTGAAGACATTCGTGCCACTGCCGGGGAGTTGCTACTACTGCAACCGCTTCCGACATAAAATCGCTCCTGTAGAAGTACAAAGTCTGCTTTATCCCAAGTCTGTAAACGATAAGTCACTATAGCGTATGTCCAAGTGTGCCAGTTGAGGAGAGCCGCATAAGGCTTCTTAGGAAAAATGTAGTGCGATCTTCTGAAGAAGGAAATCCTCTGTTCAGCCTACGGACCTTTTCTCATTTCGCGAGAATATGTACTTGACCTTAGTGCGCCCGTCGATGATGGCTGGCAAGTCTTATGAATCAATTAATTTGAAAAAAAACAAGCCCCCTCTGCTACTGGCCTATACAGGACAAGCACTACTTTCTGCGGGTTCCCCCCCCCCGCTCCGAGGGGAAGGGTCCGCTGGTAGAGCGGAGGGTACACAGGCCAGGCTAAAACCCTCTCAGGGTATAAGGGTTTTGCCACCCCACCAACAAGGGATGGAGGCTAAGCAACGGGATGCGCGATTTACACCCAGCATGATGTCCCTGTTCTTCTCTTTGCTTTACATTCCTCCTTTCAGGGAGTAGCTGTGCAGCTGCACCTGAATAGGAGGTTTACCGTTATTTCCGCGTACATTCCGTCAGCCCACTTCGATGTGGGGGACTTCGGCCGCGTCGAAGCACGGTTACCGAGGCCCTTTCTACTCCTCAGGGATTTGAACGGCAGAAAACTCTTCTGGGGAGACTACCTAATCAGTCCTAGGGTCATGTCCTTGCTGCCCTGATAGAAGAGCTGAAGATAGGTGTCCTAAATGTGGATGAGTTTACGCATCACTGCCCGAGAACCGCTTCATTTTCTTGCCTTGCTTTATCCTTGTGATCTCTGGATACACAGCATGATTTTGTGTAGAATGTGAAAGATGATCTCCATGGTAGTGATCACTTTCCAACTCAAATAATTTCTGGCCAGTCACATGAAAGATCACCCCAGTGGTGCTTGGCGCGGGCGCACTGTTCAGCATTTCAGGAAATGACCGATTTCTCTATCCCAATGCAGGAGTATAAGTCGGTGGATGAGGTTGTTGAGTTCTTCTCTGGCAACCTCACCACTGTGGGCCTAACTACTATTTTCCAAGGACGTCTGGCCGTTTTCTACGCCGACCGCTTATCTGGTGGTCAGCAGATTAAGACTGACCTCACACACCCTGGTTCGCGTGATCCGTGATGCCATGGTTGCCGCACGACGGGTGGATGCTGAGATATCTTTTGTGGGCTTCCTGGAAATGTGGGAATTGCAGGGGACAAAGAATCCGAGATAACTGGGCGACCAGACCAGCGTTTCCCTCTTCTTCACAGCGATCACATGGGAGGAATCAGTGTTGCCTTTGGGCTGCCTGACAAATAAGATGGGAGACGGCCATTGTGTGCCATTAGGCCGCGACTATTCCCTTTACAGATCCCCCAATGCCGCGACAGGGTTTAGGTCGCCCTCCGCCGTCTTCGAATTGGGCACACTGGCGAGATGCCCCACCTTAATGTCACAACTGCCTTGTCTCCCGGACTGTTAGGCACATTCTTGTTGAATTTCCCTCTCTGGGTGATCTTCGCGCACGTTACCTGGTCCGGTACTGTGATGAGCGGGATCGCTACCGCTTGTCCCCTGCACTCAGGACGGGTTCGTCTACAGACTTCTGGTGTCAACATAGCCACCTGATATTATGTGTAAGTGAAAGAGCTGAGCAGAGTGGACGGCCCAGCAAGCTTTGGCCTTCGCACCAGATGGGGACTTTAATAACACTCGGCTAAATGAGGAGGAAAGTGCGCCGAGCAGTCCATCCCTCTGCGGATAGCACACCAAATGGGTAAGTAGGTATGTGATAAAAAGAAGTAGCGATAAGCGGGTCTACTAACGATTAAGGTGGGCGATCACTTATCATCATACAACGGCGCGAGGTGATCCAGGGATAGCGCGTAGTCCACCCAGGCACCATGTCTAGTGAAATGAACTCTGTCCTCACAAGAACAGTTCCGCCAGGTTAAAAAAGAGAGAGAGAAAACAAAAGAAAGAGAATGAATGAGAGAAGACAAAGAAAGAATGAAAGGGAGGGTCTGAGAGGGAGGGACCTACAACTTCCCCAGGTCGCAAAAGTGCGTTCCTCTCTCCCTCAAGCCATCGCCGATGTAGTCATTTGGCGTCCATTGATTTAAGCAGAACACGGTACAAATCGGCGCTAAACCTGACGCCAAAACAATAAAAGTGAGTCTTCTAAAAACAAAGCGAATAATGTTTAAGAGAAAATAATATTTAAATTAGCGAGGATCATTGATTTGGTTAAAAATAGATTGACAATAAATTTTGCCACAGAGAGGCGAAAGTAAGTATACCGCAACGGTAGTGTCATTATATAAGACAACCTTAAAAGCAAATAAACACAAGATAGGCAAAATAGCAACATGGAAGCGCGCTTCGGCGTGAGGGGTTAGCCCGCCTCTACCCGACGTAGGAACATGCGACGACCTACAGCAGAGTCAAATAAAGTGGAGGACGCCAGCCTCCTCCAAAAATTCATATAGTCCACGTGTACAGTAACCCGCCCCAAGTACAAGTGGTAAGGACACCGCTCGTCCAGGTACCAGGACAAGTAAGGTGCGCAAAGATCACCCAGACTGGAACATTTAGCAAGAATGTGATTAACATTTTGGAGGACAACAGTCGTCGTCGCAATAAGGCGTTGGCGAGCGTTCCATCAATTAGCGGTGGGTGTCAAGTGTGTCCAATTCGGGGACGACAGAAAGCAACCTGAAACCATCGTGGCATTGGGGAGGGAGGAAGGGGGGGGGTAAGGGGGGGATAGGTCCATGGGAACAATCGCGGCGCAAAGTTCCCGAAAACCGTCTCCCAACTTCTTTGCCGAGCTGCCCGGAGGGCTGCCCGTATTCCTGCCATGTAGTGAAAAAGCGAAAAAGTGTGTCTGGTCAAAAGTCTTCTCGGACTCTTTGGTGCTCTCTGTCGAGGTTTAGCGAGTGGGTAATCCCAGTCCCCCTTCCTAGACATATATTTTATTACCGCACCGAGGTGAAGCAGAGGTGAAGTGTATCCAATACACCTACCGTAGCCACTTGCGGTGAATAAGAATGACCCCAGTGCGTCCCTTTTGATCAAAATTAAGATGATGATCCCCTGAGTGTGTCCCCACTCAGTGAGAGCCAGCCATGGATGGACCAGGGTAATATTAAGATTTAAGCCGAGTGGATTGCTTAATAATTGCCAAAGGATCGTCCAAAATAGTTAAACACACAGATAAAAAAATAATCTTTAATGTACATGAATTTGAAATAAGCAACAGCGTATATAAATCTAAATAGAATTCATCTTTGCACTGAATAAATAAGTCTACAAAAATGTTGTGGGGATTACTTGCAGATTACTCTCTGGGATGCTTGCGTCTTAATGGCACCTGACGGCATGAATGGAATAGTATTATTGAATTAAACACTGAATTAAGCACTTCTAATACTCGAGGTTATGGGCTCGGGATGGGAATTCTAGTTCACAAAATAAACTGGTGAAGTTAGGAGAAGGGGATAATTCAATTTAACAATACCTTTGAGTTCATAAGTATTTTTGAGAATGACGGTGAAGATCTACGTCTGGTGACGATGATCGCACTTAGTCCAGCCGTACGAGGTTACCGAATGAGAAGGTAATCCGAGACCGGTGATATAATGATCCTATGCCGGATCACGAAGGCGAGCCAAACCATGGCTCAAATCGGACTTCTTCCTCGAAGTGAATGTCGGATTATTCGGCTCCTGGAGTGGGTAGCCAAAACCGATTACCTAGCTACGTCTAGGGTAATCCGCAGAGGGAGGTCCTATGTAACCTCAGACTCTGAATGGGGGGCCTGCGAGAAGTTTGGCACCTACAAATACCGTGACGGCAACAACCAATTCCCGGAGAAGTTGCCAGAAGCACGGCAACAGGCGTTTAAATCCCCGCCTAGCAATGCTAGCCTTTTGTGCTCGAACAGGGTGTAGAAGTTGTTAATCGGCAGGTATTGTCTCCTGGGCGGCTGGTAGGCTGCCGCTACCGTTACACCTCCAACCAGGGTTGGGATTTCGACAGCTACGAATGATTCATCTAAGTCCGGAAGCATTTTGAACTTTATGTTTTTCTTGATAGCGATGGCGCCTCCATCGAATCTTTCTTGTGTGTGATTATTCTGTATAACTGTGTAGTTGTGTATTTTTATAGTGTCAGTGTTTGTGTTGATTCCGTGTTCTGATATGAGAATGATGTCTGGGTCTTCTTTCTGGAAGATGTTTCCGTAAAGAATAGACTTTCTCTTCTATCCATTCACATTCAGAGTGAGTATTTTTAGAGCATTGTTTCTGTTTTCCATGTTTTCTTGTATTTGTGTTCTGGTGTTTGTTGTGTCTAGGGTGTAGTTTTATTTGCCGTTTCTCACTTGTAAGCAATGAACTTGAAATTGACCCAGACTTTGTACATACGTCAACCCAGGAACGTGGAAACTTCAGCCAATTAGAACTTAATGATTTAGTTAGAGACCTAGGCCTGTCAAAAGAGTTAACAGAAGTGTTAGCTTCTAGACTTAAAGAGAAGAATTTGCTGCAGGAATAAACAAATATAACTTTTAATCTAAACAGGGAGAGATATCTCTTGGCATTCTTTAAAACTGAAGAAGATTCTGTGTACTGTTGTAACGTGGCGGGACTGTTAAACGCGATGGGCGTTTCAGAGTATGATTTAAGTGAATGGAGACTTTTTAGAGATAGTTTAAAGAAGAGTCGAAAATGTGTGTTACTCTATAATAGAAACTTGTTGGGTGCGATTCTTATTGGTCACTCTGTGAATTTAAAAGAGAAACATGAACACATAAGATCTGTATTAGATTTGCTCAAATATGATGAACACAAATGAATCATATGTGTGGATCTGAAAATGGTAAATTTTTTACTTGGCCAACAAGGAGGCTATACAAAATATCCGTGTTTTCTGTGTTTATGGGAGGGACAGCTAGGCCAAGAACAAAGATTAGGAACAGAAACTCTGGCCAGTTAGAGAAAGTTTGACTGTTGGGGAGAAGAATATTATACACCGACCACTTGTTGAGTGAGAGAAAATCATCTTTACACCCTTTCATATTAAACTAGGGCTGAGGAACCAATTTGTGAAAGCTCTTAATGTGGAGGGTGACCGTTTCAAATTCATATGTACAATATTTCCTGGCTTAATTTATATTAAAATAAGGGCTGGAGTTTTTGTTTGGCCACAAATCAGAAATTTAATGGAAACCAAAACTTCTCGAGTTCGATGATTGACATAGAAAAAGGAGAATATGATTCATTTATGGCTGTGTGAAAGGATTTCTTGGAAACAAAAAGGCTGCTAACTACAATGATTTGGTATAGACATTACTTCATAGCTTTCATCGTTTAGGCTGCGACATGAGCATGAAGGTTCATGTCCTTAACAGCCATCTTGAGGAATTTCCTGCTAATCTTAGTAACATAAATGATGAACACGGAGAGCGTTTTCATCAAGATTATGGAGGAGAGATATCAAGGCCGATGGAACACAATCATGATAGCAGGCTACTGTTGGAGTTATTCAACGAGACTGTAGACATCAAACACTCCACACACTCTCGCAAGCGAAAATTCTTTCATGAATGTATAGGTAAGTGTACGATTGCTTGTGTTTTCTCCATTATATTAGAAAAATAACCTGTATGTATTTAGAAATAGGTGATGTTATCTTTCAATGCATTTATCCTTTCAAATTCTGTTGACATTTTGAGTTATGGTTTGAAGCTCTAACACTTAGGAAACCATCCTTACCCAGTGCGTCGTAAAATAGGAATATGAGGTAGAATGAAAACATGATGAGTTACAAATAAATGGATGCCATATTTGAAATCAGCACGTCCAAATTAGTTAAAAACAACCACAAAACATAAGTCAACCAAAAGTGTGTTGACCAGTGTAATCGAATGGATAAGTATGAAATCAAAATTTTAACACAATATTTTGTTCATACATATTTTAAGTTTCAAGTATATATGAGCAACCATAATTCAGATGAAATTTTGAGGATTACGTGCCCTTCCGGACCCAATGCATGTACTTGAAACTGCAGCTATATATCTTCTACACATTTTCTCTTTATCTACGTTCATCACTTTGTTTAAATTTTAAAATATATATAATTTCTACCTGTTGACTGGGAAATTTCACCATCACATCAGCTACCACTGATATGGGGATGGAAAATCATGATTTGCAACAACAGCGACAAAAGAAATTCCATTCAAATTCGCCAGTAAAAAATGATAAATGAATCCCATGCAATTAATGACAATTTCTCCTTAAGATGAGCCAGGAATTTTGTTCACATCACTTTCTCGCAAATATAATCTTTGGGGAAATATTGCTTTTGGTCTATTGATCCATGCAACTCCACCTTTTAATAGCCTTGACATCTATATCTATGATAAGGAAATCGGTGTGAAGTAACACAAAGAAACAATTGCGGGTTTTTAAATGCCAGAGATAAATAAATGAGAGCGGTGTCGGTTAATTGCGTGATTAATAAGAGATATAATTAAATCCAATTAATTCTAGTCAAATGAAAATAGTTTATGCGCTATTAAAGCGAAGTAAGAGCAGTATCAGGTGAGGCACTTCGCCAGATGGACTACCATTTCTGGTCAACTTCACGGCCGTTGCCATTCACTGTTGCAGACAGCAGCAAACCGCTTGAGATCAAAGACGGCAGGAACAGCAGTAAACCTACATCGACGGGAAATGCAGACAGCATCAAACCGCTTAAGATTAAAGACTGCAAGGACAGCAGTAAACATACGTCGACGGGAAATGCAGACATCAGCAAACCAGTAAGATCAAAGACTGAGAGGACAGCAGTGAACCTACATCGACGGGAAATGCAGACAACACCAAACCGCTTGAAATCTAAGACTGCAAGGACAGCAGTAAACCTACATCGAGAGAAAATGCAGACAGCAGCAAACCGCTTGAGATCAAAGACTGCAGGAAAAACAGTAAACCTACATCGACGAGAAATGCAGACAGCAGCAAACCGCTTAAGATCAAAGATTGCAAGGACAGCAGTAAACATACGTCGACAAGAAAAGGCAGACAGCAGCAAACCGCTTAAGATCAAAAACTGCAAGGACAGCAGTAAACATACGTCGACGAGAAATGCAGACAGCAGCAAACCGCTTACGTTTGAAGACTGCAAGGACAGAAGTAAACCTACATCGACGGGAAATGCAGACAGCACCAAACCACTTCAAATCTAAGACTGCAAGGACAGCAGTAAACATACATCGACGGGAAATGCAGACATCAGCAAACCACTTGAGATCAAAGACTAAAACAACAACAGTACACCTACATCGACGGGAAATGCAGACATCAGCAGACCACTTGAGATCAAAGACTGAAAGAACAATATACACCTACACGACGGGAAATGAGGACAGCAGCAAATTGATTGAGATCAAAGACTGCAAGAACAGCAGTAAAACTACATCGACAAGAAATGCAGGTAGCAACAAACTGCTTAAGATTAAAGACTGCAGGAACAGCAGTAAAACTACATCGACGAAAATCAGACAGCAACAAACTGCTTAAGATCAAAGACTGCAACAACAACAGTACACATATATCGACGGGAAATGCAGACAGCACCAAACCGCTTGAGATCTAGAACTGTAAGGACAGCAGTAAAACTAGAACGACGGGAAATGCAGACAGCAGCAAACCGCTTAAGATCAAAGACTGCAAGGACAGCAGTAAACCTACATCGACGGGAAAAACAGACGGGAACAAACTGCTCAAGATCAAAGACTGCAAGGACAGCAGTAAACATACGTCGAGGAGAAATGCAGACAGCAGCAAACCGCCTAAGATTAAAGACTGCAGGAAGAGCAGTAAAACTACATTGACAAGAAATGCAGACAACAACAAACTGCTTGAGATCAAAGACTGCAACAACAACAGTACACAAAAAAACGACGGGAAGTGGAGGCAGCACCAAACCGCTTAAGATATAAGACTGCTGCAAGGACAGCAGTAAACCTAAATCGACGGGAAATGCAGACAGGAGCAAACCGCTTAAGATCAAAGACTGCAATGACAGCACTGAACATAAGTCGACGGGTAATGCAGACATCAGCAAAACGCTTAAGATCAAAGACTGCAAGGACAGCAGTAAACCTACATCGACGGGAAAAACAGACAGCACCAAACTGCTTAAAATCTAAGACTGAAAGACAGCAGTAAACCTACATCGACGGGAAATGCATACAGCAGCAAAGCGCTTAAGATCAGTGACTGCAAGGACATCAGTAAAACTACATCGACGGGAAATGCAGACAGGAGCAAACTGGTGGAGATCATCAAAGACTGCAAGTACAGCAGAAAATTTTCATCGATGGGAAATGCAGACAGCAGCAAACCGCTTGAAATCAAAAAATGAAAGAACAACAGTACACCTACATCGACGGAAAATGAGGACAGCAGCTAATTACTTAAGATCAAAGACTGCAAGAACAGCAGTAAAACTACATCGACGAGAAATGCAGGCAGCAACAAACTACTTAAGATCAAAGACTGCAGGAACAGCAGTAAAACTACATCGACGAGAAATGCAGACAGCAACAAACTGCTTGAGATCAAAGACTGCAACAACAACAGTACACATACATCGACGGGAAATACAGACAGCACCAAACCACTTAAGATCCTAAGACTGCAAGGACAGCAGTAAACCTACATCGACGGGAAATGCCTACAGCAGCAAACCGCTTAAGATCAAAGACTGCAAGGACAGCAGTAAACATACGTCGGCGAGAAATGCAGACAGCAGCAAACCACTTAAGTTCAAAGAATGAAAGGACAGCAGTAAACCTTCATCGACAGTAATGAAGACAGCACAAAACCGCTTAAGATCAAAGACTGCAAGAACAGCAGTAAACATACGTCGACGAGAAATGCAGACAGCAGCAAACCACTTAAGATCAAAGACTGCAAGGACAGCAGTAAACATACTTCGACGAGAAATGCAGACAGCAGCAAACCACTTAAGTTCAAAGAATGAAAGGACAGCAGTAAACCTTCATCGGCGGGAAATGAAGACAGCACCAAACCGCTTAAGATCAAAGACTGCAAGAACAGCAGTAAGCATACGTCGACGAGAAATTCAGACAGCAGCAAACCGCTCAAGATTAAAGAATGCAAGGACAGCAGTAAACCTACATCGACGGGAAATGCAGACAGCAGCAAACCGCTTAAGATCAAAGACTGCAAGGACAATAGTAAACCTACATCAAAGGGGAAATGCAGATAGCAGCAACCCGCTTAAGTTCAAAGACTGCAAGGACAGCAGTAAACCTACATCGATGGAAAATGCAGACAGGAGCAAAACGCATGAGATCAAAAACTGCAAGAACAGCAGTAAAACTACATCGACAAAAAATGCAGGCAGCAACAAACTACTTAAGATCAAAGACTGCAGGAACAGCAGTAAAACTACATCGACGAGAAATGCAGACTGCAACAAACTGCTTGAGATCAAAGACTGCAAGGACAGCAGTAAACATACGACGACGAGAAATGCAGACAGCAGCAAACCGCTTAAGATCAAAGACTGCAAGGACAGCAGTAAACCTACATCAATGGGAAATTCAGACATCCGCAAACCGCATAAGATCAAAAACTGCAAGAACAGCAGTAAAACTACATCGACAAAAAATGCAGGCAGCAACAAACTACTTAAGATCAAAGACTGCAGAAACAGCAGTAAAACTACATCGACGAGAAATGCAGACAGCAACAAACTGCTTGAGATCAAAGACTGCAACCACAACAGTACACATACATCGACGGGAAATACAGACAGCACCAAACCACTTGAGATCCTAAGACTGCAAGGACAGCAGTAAACCTACATCGACGGGAAATGCAGACAGCAGCAAACCGCTTAAGATCAAAGACTGCAAGTACAGCAGTAAACCTACATCGACGAGAAATGCAGACAGCAGCAAACCGCTTAGAATCAAAGACTGCAAGGACAGCAGTAAACAAACGTCGACGAGAAATGCAGAGAGCAGCCAACCACTTAAGATCAAAGACTACAAGGACAGCAGTAAACATACGTTGACGAGAAAGGCAAACAGCAGCAAACCGCTTAAGATCAAAGACTGCAAGGACAGAAGTAAACCTACTTCGATGGGAAATGCGAACAGCAGCAAACCTCTTAAGATCAAAGACTGCAAATAGAGCAGGAAAACTTCATCGACAGGAAATGCAACAGCAGCAAACCGCTTAAGATCAATGACTGCAAGGACAGCAGTTAACATACGTCGACGAGAAATGCAGACAGCAGCAAACCACTTAAGATCAAAGACTGCAAGGACCTCAGTAAACATACGTCGACGAAAAATGCAGAGAGCAGCAAACCACTTAAGTTCAAAGAATGAAAGGACAGCAGTAAACCTTCATCGATGGGAAATGAAGACAGCACCAAACCGCTTAAGATCAAAGACTGCAAGAACAGCAGTAAACATACGTCGAAGGAAAATTCAGACAGCAGCAAACCACTTAAGATCAAAGACTGCAAGGACAGCAGTAAACATACTCCGACGAGAAATGCAGACAGCAGCAAACCACTTAAGTTCAAAGAATGAAAGGACAGCAGTAAACCTACATCAATGGGAAATTCAGACATCCGCAAACCGCATGAGATCAAAAACTGCAAGAACAGCAGTAAAACTACATCCACAAAAAATGCAGGCAGCAACAAACTACTTAAGATCAAAGACTGCAGGAACAGCAGTAAAACTACATCGACGAGAAATGCAGACAGCAACAAACTGCTTGAGATCAAAGACTGCAACAACAACAGTACACATACATCGACGGGAAATACAGACAGCACCAAACCACTTGAGATCCTAAGACTGCAAGGACAGCAGTAAACCTACATCGACGGGAAATGCCTACAGCAGCAAACCGCTTAAGATCAAAGACTGCAAGGACAGCAGTAAACATACGTCGACGAGAAATGCAGACAGCAGCAAACCACTTAAGTTCAAAGAATGAAAGGACAGCAGTAAACCTTCATCGGCGGGAAATGAAGACAGCAGCAAACCGCTTAAGATCAAAGACTGCAAGAACAGCAGTAAACATAAGTCGACGAGAAATTCAGACAGCAGCAAACCGCTCAAGAGTAAAGAATGCAAGGACAGCAGTAAACCTACATCGACGGGAAATGCAGACAGCAGCAAACCGCTTAAGATCAAAGACTGCAAGGACAATAGTAAACCTACATCGATGGGAAATGCAGATAGCAGCAACCCGCTTAAGTTCAAAGACTGCAAGGACAGCAGTAAACCTACATCGATGGGAAATTCAGACAGCAGTAGACCGCTTGAGATTAAAGACCTCAAGAACAGCAGTAAACCTACATCGACGGGAAAGGCCAAAAACGTCAAACCCCATGAGATCAAAGACTGCAAGAACAGGAGTAAACCTACATCGACAGGAAATGAGGACAGCAGCAAACTGCTTGAGATCAAAGACTGCAAGAACAGCAGTAAAACTACATCGACGAGAAAGGCAGGCAGCAACAAACTGCTTAAGATCAAAGACTGCAGGAACAACAGTGAAACTACATCGAAGAGAAGTACAGACAGCAACAAACTGCTTAAGATCAAAGACTCCAAGGACAGCAGTAAACATATGTCGACGAGAAATGCAGAGAGCTGCAAACCGCTTAAGATCAAAGACTGCAAGGACAGCAGTAAGCATACATCGACGGGAAATTCAGACATCCGCAAACCGCATGAGATCAAAGACTGCACGAACAGTAGTTAACCTACATCGACGGGAAATGCAGACAGGAGCAAACCGGTTGAGATCAAAGACTGCAAGAACAGCAGTAAACCTTTATCGATGAGAAATGCAGACAGCAGCAAACCGCTTAAGATCAAAGACTGCAAGGACAGCAGTAACCTACATCGAAGGGAAATGCAGACATCATCAAACCGCTTGAGATCTAAGACTACAAGAACAGCAGTAAACCTACGTCGACAAGAAATGCAGACAGCAGCAAACCGCTTGAGATCAAAGATTGCAAGGACAGCAGTAAACCTACATCGACGGTAAATGCAGACAGGAGCAACCTGGTTGAGATCAAAGACTGCAAGAACAGCAGTAAACCTTCATAGATGGGAAATGCAGACAGCAGCAAACCACTCAATATCAAGGAAGGCAAGGACAGCAGGAAACCTACATCGATGGGAAATTCAGACAGCAGTAGACCGCTTGATATTAAAGACCTCAAGAACAGCAGTAAACCTACATCGACGGGAAATGCCGACATCGTCAAACCGCATGAGATAAAAGACTGCAAGAACAGTAGTAAACCTACATTGACGGGAAATGCCACAGGAGCAAACTGGTGGAGATCAAAGACTGCAAGTACAGCAGTAAATTTTATCGATGGATAATGCAGACAGCAGCAAACCACTTGAAATCAAAGACTGAAAAGAAATACAGGACACCTACATTGAGGGGAAATGAGGACAGCAGCAAACTGCTTGAGATCAAAGACTGCAAGAACAGCAGTAAAACTACATCGAGGAGAAATGCAGGCAGCAACAAACTGCTTAAGATCAAAGACTGCAGGAACAACAGTAAAACTACATCGAAGAGAAGTACAGACAGCAACAAACAGCTCAAGATCAAAGACTCCAAGGACAGCAGTAAACCTACATTGAAGAGAAATGCAGACAGCAGCAAACCGCCTAAGATCAAAGCCTGCAAGGACAGCAGTAAACATACGTCGACAAGAAATGCAGACAACAGCAAACCGCTTATAGATCAAAGACTGCAAGGACAGCAGTAAACATACGTCGACAAGAAATGCAGACAGCAGCAAACCGCTTAAGATCAAAGACTACAAGGACAGCAGTAAACATACGTCGACGAGAAATGCAGAGAGCAGCACACCGCTTAAGATCAAAGACTGCAAGGACAGCAGTAAGCATACATCGACGGGAAATTAAGACATCTGCAAACCGCATGAGATCAAAGACTGCAAGAACAGTAGTTAACCTACATCGACGGGAAATGCAGACAGGAGAAACCGTTTGAGATGAAATACTGCAAGAACAGCAGTAAACCTTCATCGATAAGAAATGCAGACAGCAGCAAACCGCTTAAGATCAAAGACTGCAAGGACAGCAGTAACCTACATCGACGGGAAATGCAGACATCATCAAACCGCTTGAGATCAAAGACTGCAAGAACAGCAGTAAACCTACGTCGACGAGAAATGCAGACAGCAGCAAACCGCTTGAGATCAAAGATTGCAAGGACAGCAGTAAACCTACATCGACGGGAAATGCAGACAGGAGCAACCTGGTTGAGATCAAAGACTGCAAGAACAGCGGTTAACCTTCATCGATGGGAAATGCAGACAGCAGCAAACCGCTAAATATCAAAGACGGCAAGGACAGCAGTAAACCTACATCGACGTGAAATGCAGACAGGAGCAAACCGCTTGAGATTAAAGACTGCAAGAACAGCAGTAAACCTTCATTGATGGGAAATGCAGACAGCAGCAAACCGCTCAATATCAAAGACGGCAAGGACAGCAGTAAACATTCATCGACGGGTAATGCAGACATCAGCAAACCACTTGAGATCTAAGACTGCAAGGACAGCAGTACACATACGTTGAAGAGAAATGCAGACAGCAGCAAACTGCTTAAGATCAAAGACTGTAAGGACAGTAGTAAACATACGTCGACGAGAAATGCAGACAGCAGCAAACCGGTTGAGATCAAAGACTGCAAAAACAGCAGTAAACCTACATCAACGTGAAATGCAGACAGCAGCAAACCGCTTGAGATTAAAAACTGCATGGACAGCAGTACACCTACATCGACGGGAAATCAGGACAGCAGCAAATTGCTTGAGATCAAAGACTGCAAGAACAGCAGTAAAACTACATCGACGAGAAATGCAGACAGCAACAAACTGCTTGAGGTCAAAGGCCTTCAGGAACAGCAGTAAACCTTCTTTTAGGGAAAATGCACATAGCAGCTAACCACTTGAGATTAAAGACTGCAAGAACAGCAGTAAACCTACATCGAGGGGCAATGCACATAGCAGCAAATCGCTTGAGATCAAAGACTGCAAGAACAGCAGTAAACCTACATCGACGGGAAATGCATGACTCGCCCATCTGTCCAGCATGCCACACTGCTTCGTAAAACACCGCCCCCTTGGTACTAGAATATCATCAAACTTGAGTACAGGCAAGCGATAATTCCATCCACCACTGTAGTGAGACATTTTATAACTGACTATAAATCAACAGAGTGGAGGTGTGATATCTCTGCGACACGAACGAACGGAATAAAATAGGTTTGGATTCGGTTCTTGAGAAACACAACTGAATATTTATTCAAAATTTCCTTGATCAACCTTTTTCACTTTTCAGAGACCACTCCATGCTCTGGAGTTGTACACAATAACAAAATGTAGCGGATAGCAAACGCTACTATATCTTATCTGAAGCAATCCGCGTCATCCAATGAAACCAGCACAGAAACCTCTCTTTAAATGGCATCCATAGTCACCACCGATCACAGCTTCTATAAATATTATATATATTTTATATATATATATATATATATATATATATATATATATATATATATATATATATAATGTTTAACAGAAATCCCAAGGCAAGGAAAATAGCTGGTATCATCCTTTTTATTTACCGGCGACGTTTCGACCACAATACGGTCATCTTCTAAGGCTTAAAATACAAAAAACGAAACAAAATATTTTGCAGTATTAAGAGAGCACACTGTTAAATGTACATCTAGAAGTTTACTAGCTAGTATTAGCTTTAATTGGAAAATTTAGAGTTTAAGGAAATATTTCAAAATGGGGCTCAAATTTAAATTTGAGACTAGGGAAGGATTTTAAATATTCAAATTAGTTAGCGAGTGTATAATATCTAAAATCTATTAAGGGAGCGAAGATTTGATTTATGAATCTAATGATTATATAAAACTGTTAAAAGTTTTATATAATCATTTTGAAATATTCCATTAAACTCTAAATTTGCCAATCAAAGCTAATACTAGCCATTAAACTTCTAGATGTACATTTAACTGTGTGCTCTCTTAACAGTGCAAAATATTTTGTTTCGTTTTTTGTATTTAAGGCCTAAGAAGATGACCATATTTTGGTTGAAACGTCGCCGGTAAATAAAAAGGATGATACCAGCTATTTTCCTCGCCTTGGGATTTCTGCTAAACATTAAATTTAGGCTCTCTAGAAGCAATCCTCATCGATATATATATATATATATATTATATTAGGGTGGGTCACGGATATATAGTAAAAATTTGAGAGTGAACTTTTTGTTTTTGCACTCGTGAATTATTGTGAGGCTTCATGAGAAACTCCCAAATCCGGAGTTTCGTCCAAATCAAAGCATTTTGAGGGGTCGCATCGAGTGATCGAGAGTTTGTTTTGCTTTTCCCTAGCATAGCGTACCTACCTTTCACTGTGTTGTGGGCACTATGCCTTTAGATATACATATTGGTGATGTCAACTCGTTTTATGCATACCCAGACGTAGTTTTTGCTGTTATATAGCTTTGTCTTTATACTGTCAGACCCAGAACTAAGCTAAAAACATCCTTGTTTTCTCCTCAGGTCTAAATAGTGAGTTCAACTCGGATACAGACTGAGCTGTTTTTGTTGGGGCAGCCTCTTGAAGCCCTCAGGCAGATTGTCCTTCCAACAGGGAAAGATGTTCTGCGGCGACTCTTCTTACATGGATCGAACAGCAAGGACAATCGAAAAGCTGTCATCGACGAAGTCGTCAAAGTTTGGGAACGTGCCCAAATTCCTGTTTTTTCGCTGCGATCAATCATGAAAAAAACTGGAAACCCTCGTCGGGAAGTATGAAGTCCGTAAAAAGGCGAAAAAACGTCAATCCGAGGGGAAAAAGGTCTCCAACGCCCTTCTCCAGGGACACTTGTCGTCACTGTTTAACATCGCAGCTCCTGCCACTTCTTCCTCCATGATCCACCTCAACCAGGAGGACAAGAACTTCCTCGACGACCAAAGGGGCCATAGGGAAAATAGTCATGAGTATTCTTGATAAGGAGAGCGTGGCAAAAGAGTAGGAAACATGAAAGGTTGGTTGCTGAGAGAAGGAGGAAGAAGAAGGAGTTGGCTGAGATTTCGGAGAGGAAAGAGACGGTTGAGTTGGAGGACGGCAGTTCCACCGCCGCTTCTTTATCAACTTTTTCGTCCGCCACCAACTCTCCTGCTGGGGAAAGGGCCGCTGCTTCTGTTTCTCCTCCGAAAAGGCTCACGATCACGAAGGAGCTTGCAACAACGGCTGATAGGGTCAAGTTGACCCCTCGCGGAACCCACCACGTCTTCTCTACCACCGCTGCAGACCAGGAAATGCTGAGTCCGTCCACCTCGTCCATTCGCCGACATCGGAAAGTGTTGCGGAAGGAGACAGCAGAAACAGCCGTCAAGGATTATCAAAACCAAGTACAGGAGCACGACGCGGTTCTCATCCTTCATTGGGACAGGAAACTCTTGCCCGGATCAGAAAGTCAAGGTCATGTCGATCGCTTGACCATCGTTGTCACTAGTCCGTCCCTCGAAGGAGACAAGCTCCTGGCTATCCCTGCCTTACCATCCGGTACCGGAGAAGCAATGGCAGGCAAAGTTGAGGAGACCATCAGAGTTGGGGGGTCTCTGCTTTGACAACACTGCTTCAAACACAGGGGTCCATGCTGGCTGTTGCACACTCCTCGAACAGAATTTGGGTCGTCCGTTGTTGAACTTGGCGTGCCGCCACCACGTTATAGAGCTCATTTTGGCCTCAGCCTTCAAGGCCACCTTTTGCGACGCTACGTCTGGCCCAGCCATTCAACTATTCAAACGGTTCAACAAGAAGTGGCCCACTCTCGTACATGCCAATGCTACGATCATCAACGACCCTCGGTTGGCTGGCCAATGACGAATGGAAGAGGACGACCCTTGAGGCTCTTGCCAAGGCGGCCGAAACGACAAGAGACGATTATAAAGACTTCGCAAAATTAACGGCAAAGGCCATCAAGGGGGAGGTTCCCACCACCTTCCACAACCAGGAGCTCACCACCACGCGAGATGGATGGCGAAGGCGATCTACATGCTCAAGATCACGATGTTCAAGGACGAGTTCGAACTCACGCCGAGGGAACTGCGTAGCCTCCAGGAGATGAGTGTGTTCATTATCCTAATCTACGCCTGTGCCTGGTTTGATGCTACTCGTACCTTGGCCGCAGACGCTCCTTTCAACGACCTCACTCTCTTCCAGGATCTTCACAACTACAGAGACCTCAACTTAAAGATCTCGGAGGCCACGGTAAAGACCTTCAAGCGACACTTTTGGTACTTGGGGACGGACCTCATCAGCCTTGCCTTGTTCAGCGATAAAGTCACGATCAAGGAGAAGACCAAAATGGTAGAGAAGCTGGCCATTGACAATGATCTCGACAAGAAACGGTGGAAGACAGCGCCCCAAGATCCTTCTTCGGTGACTTTGAGTGACCTTGTCACCGAGCAGTTACTTTTCTCCTTCACGGGACCGAAGTTGGATGCCTCGTTTCTCCAATATCCTGTGCTCAGTTGGAAGGAAAACGAGGCGTACAGGCAGGGGAAGGAGACCGTCCACCATCTGGCCGTGATCAATGATGCACGCCTGAACGGGCGATCAAACTGATTTCTGATTATTCCCAGATCCTCACCAAGGACGAGAGCGATCGACAAACTCTCCTGCAAGCTGTCGAGCGCCACCGACGGCTGAACCTATACCCTAACTGATCTTACAGAAGAAAATACAAGTGGTTTTAATCGTTATTTCAGCCATTTTCAGTTATATTTTGAAGAAAGTGCTTTTTTGTGCTTTTTTCCTTGTTATTCCTCACAATAATTCATGGGTGTCGTAAGAGATTTCAAAATTATATTTTTTTCCCACCCTAATATATATATATATATATATATATATAAATATATATATATATATATATATATATTTATATCACATGGGATCCGTTGAAGAAAGAGTTTTCGTAAAATTACCCAGACTCCATATCTACTGCCAATACATAGACGACATTTAAATAAATATACAATCGGAAGAAGAAATACCAACACTCTAACATGTATTCTAAGAATGTTCGTCCGTCAATTATACAGTTGAAAGAGGCCAAGTCAGACAACTTTCATTTCTCGACACTTTAACTACTCAACAGAATGGTCAGATTACGACCAGAAAAGCAGAAATAAATGCCCAGAACGATATAAGAAAAGTGTAATTAACGCTTATATCAACCGTGCCTTAACCCACTGCCAAACTTGGAAAGATACACACAATGAGATTGAAGTACTCCTCAACAATGGATTCAACAACTACGATGTACAGGTAGCCATCAAGAATAAAATGGATGAATTTTACTTCATAGATCAGGATAGAAAATAACTTAAAACTCTTCTACAAGAACACGATGAACACGACGTACCCAACAGACCAAAGAATTGTTAGGGAAATTATTAACCGATCTATGCCTAAAAAATACAGAACTAAAAATATCGTTAACTATATATTATCAAATAGACGCACCGCCAGCCTCATCATGAAAAACAATCAGAAGCTCATACCAGAACCTCTTTCTTTCTTTGTATATGTGTATTCATTCATCGATATATAAACCAATGCTCTACTCCTTTTATTTGTATTTTTCTTTTATCTCTGAAGATGATACGAGAGTACCGAAACGCGACAGATAAATAAAGTGTTTTCTTAATGGAATCTTCTATTTTCTCCTTTAATATTGATAACGGGGTTTGAAATTTTTAAAATCAAATTGATGATCCTCTTTTTCTCGATATTTTACTAAGGCGCTGTTAAGGTTACCCAAATGAAGATCTCGTTTATGTTGTTTAATTCTTCTATTAAAATCATACCTATGTATTTTGGGAGGACAGTCCGTACAGAGGATTGTATATACGCAACCTATACTGGGTTCGGATTTACGAGGGGCGGTCAATAAGTTTTGCGAATCGGTAAGTCAAAACAGAGGAAGGGGGATGGCTGTTTGTGGGGGCGTTAGGGCAAGTTATGACAATTCAGGGCCTGTAGCAGCACGCTCCTGCCTCGTCTATTTAAGAAGCAGTAGCTGATCGCGGATCGTCAGTCACAAATGTTTCGACAATGGAGAAGGTTGAGCACCGCGCAGTGATCAAATTTTTGCTCAAGAAAGGCAAGAATGCAAAATGGATCCATGAACGCATGGTTGCAGTGTACTTTGACACCGCCCCTTCCTATGCAATCCTTGCTCGCTGGAATAGGGAGTTCCGCCATGGTCGAGAGTCCATTGAAGATGAGCCCCATCCAGGACGCACATCAGACGTGACCAACGAGGTCAATGTGGCCCGTGTGGAGAGGATGATCCTCGAAAATCGACGGGTGAAGGTCGAAGAAATCGAGCGAGAACTTGGAATATCACTTAGAAGTGTTATCAACATCATCCACGACAATTTGGCCATGACTAAGATCTCTGCCCGTTGGGTCCCTAGAAACCTCACGCCCCATGATCGACTTCAACGTCGTCAAAGTCCACAAGGCCAGAGTTGCACAAGCTGCCCTGCGCGAGTGAGGATTCGAGGAGCTCAACCATCCCCCTTACAGTCAAGATCTGGCCCCTAGCGACTACTTTTTTATTCCGCCAGCTCAAGGCTGCACTGCGTGGACGCCGGTTTGGGGACGATGAACATACCCAGCTGGCCGTCCAGGAGTAGATTGAACAGCAGTTGGGAGATTTCCGGTTGTCGGGAATTCGAAGCCTCAGGGACAAGTGGCGCAAGTGCATTGAAGTCGAGGGTAGTTATATTGAAAAATAATAAAACACTTTTCCTCATATCTCGTTTCCTTATATCCGAATTGCAAAACTTATTGACCGCCCCTCGTAGTTACTTTGTGCCTAAGGACAAATGAGACAATATTGGAACAAGATGGAACTAATTTAATTTTAATTGATATGTATTTTCTAGAAGTATCAAATACATTAATAGTAAATTTAAGAAATTGAACCTGTTAGTGCCATAATCAACTTTCCTAGCTTTACATAAATCCTCTTCAATAAAAGTGGGATCACCAATACGAAGGGCCCCATATATAATATACCCATGTTAACACTCTTTTTAACGGCAAAAGAAAACGCATGTACATATTGATTGGGTAGGCCTCTACAGATAGTCAGAATAAGCCTACAGATTATGAGCGATACCATGTGGTATCTCAAAAAATTGTGGTCTCATTTGAAGAAGGTCATCTTTTTTTCAGGACCACGACGACACCATACCAAAATCTAAATTGTGTCGCTCTGCAAATTCAATACACATAAGCCTTGGTGTATGATCTGGTGGGTGGCGTTGATCCAAACGCAGTTGTAACGAGTAGATTTCTCTGTCCTGAGAGGTCCGTGGTTTCAGGGTGGATGGCTTCCACTAACACCGTAGCTGCTCTTTATCGCCGCATATGTCAAGGAGATGAGTACAATTGTAAGGAGGAGCTTGAGATCAATGAATGTTCCGCAAGGGACTACAACATTTACATACCTGTGTGAGAATGCTAATCTTCGTAAGCCCTGTAAAAACTGTTGAAGTTGAAGAGAGTGTACATTCGCGAAGAAAATATAACAAGGGTGGAGTTCTTCCACACCAGTAGGTATTTGGCGTGGTGTGGCGAGAAAATCGTGGGTGTTTACTCAAGGATGTATTTAGGCCTCCATTTCACCTGGCTATACAATAATGCGTGACGTGTGGAAGGCGTACGAACATAGTGCACATATTTTTTAGTATATCACCAAACATAAAACCGTCAATCATGTTGTTGAGTTCGTTTCAGAAGAAGCACATCATCGCACTCAGCAGATTGAAATTGCCCGGAATTGTCTAAGACGTCTAAAAAACGCCCTTGTGTGGAAGACACCGTTCCATATTTATGTGAATTTGTATGGCGGAGAAAATACGAAAATACAGACTTATTTAAGAAGATTTTGAGATTCATTTCTAAGTTTAAACCAAAAACAAATAATTTAATATAAAATCTTTAAAAGTTTTTAAAAATAAATGATATAAATATTATTTTCATCATAATGAGCTAACCTAACTTTACCTAAATTCACCTAATTTTTAAAATAATAATTTCTAAAAAAAAAAACCGAAATACAGATTTGTAATCAGCTTAAAAACTAAATCAGTGTCGAAATTCACAAAAAGAATGGAAGAATGTGTGCCAACCTTAAAGATCCGCATTTACTAATATAAATTAGAGATCAATGTTCGAGAGGAGATGGAGAATAGGGCAAACACACACCGAAATTGTTTCAAAATGATAAATAAACGCTTCAATTCAGTCGTTGCCCAGAATTACTTTAATTGCAAAAACACACAAACGTGGAATAGCCAACCTAACCGAATAGTTGAAAGGACGTCGGTTAATATGTTAAACAAACGACTTTGACGAGTATTTTGAAAGTGTAATTATTAAATGGTAAGTAATAGGTACAGATGCAAACATCCTCTATCAGAATGGTGTGAGAAAAATAAAAAAAAGAATGAGAAAGAAAAAATGATACCATATAAAGCATGTGTACGAATGCATTTTCCGCATTCTTTTGTCCTCAGTCTCACTATATTCATTCTTTACTTCTCCCGCAGGGCCTCTTTTGCGGGAGAAGAGAAAGATGTCCAATCATCCCTTTTGTAAGAATGAGGGTTTATCCTTGAGGCAGAATAGAACCTCGCAGAACTCATAAATGGTCACCGTAGTTTGAGTAATTATAAAAAGAAAAGGAAAAGGCATAGTTTTAATTAACATACAAGTGAGTATCAGCCGTCTACTACTAAGGGTAGATCATACTTAGAGGATGGTTGATCTGGAAGTCATTGGTTTGGTTGAGTAGCAAAGTTGTCAAATTTTGCCCAACGGGATGCCACTGAATTGATCTTTTGGTCTTTGCTGGTCTCACTTCGGTAGTTGCCCATATTCTCATCCCCATCCCCCCTACACACTCTTCCCCCTCCTTCTCCTTCGAAATCTCCTCTCTCTCTCAATCACTCACTCTTTCTCACTCTCTCTCACACACACACACACGAACACGCTCTTTCTTACAAACACACACTATTTCGCCGTCTTTTTCACACACAAATTTGCTTCTATACTTAATCACCGACATGGAAGACCGTGTTAAGAAGAGTGGAGAAACTGCGCCTCAAGAAGCAGAAACTGGAACTGGTCTTATCGTGCTGCGTTTGGACGGAAGATGGTCAAAGGATTTATCGAAACTCTGCCAAATATATGCTCCTGTGTGACCTGCTGGTCTGGTTGTTCCCTTCCTTATACCACTTTGATTTCCCAAGAGCTTATAATTGTTGATAAACACACACACACACACACACACACACACTCAATACAGCTTTTATATGGCTTCAAAACACTCTGAAATAGGCACAAATTTACAAAATTTCCAGCTGATAAGGCTCGCTTCGATCGTCACCCCACTCGTACCATAAGTTTTAGACCTTTGCACCCCCCATCCTCCTCCTCCAAGGAAAGATTAAAATGACGCCACTAATATTGATGTTGTAGTGATGAAGATATATGGGCAGGATTTGTTGATTTTGTTGAGCTTGAATGTTGGGAAATTCTGAAGCTTGTGCCCGCACGTTGGCCCACGTGCTATTGGTATCTCGCCATGGACGACGTGATTTCCTGTTCGAACATTCTCGAATTTTCGACTCCTGAGCACGTGTAAATATATTTCCCAATCCTGCGACTCGTCCCAAGCCTCCATCCCCTCCCCGTGACGAGGCGCGAAAGAGCCTCTATGTCTCGCCCTTGCTGCTAAATGATGAATCGACTCCGCCTCCGGATTAAGATGTCTGGAGCTTGTGACTCCTTTCTCCAAACAACCCCTTTTCCCCCAGAATCGAGCATATAAATACTCGGGCTATTCTGTAGTTCGACAAGTCCTGCTCGCACATCAAGGCCGTCCTTATCGTCTGGTCCCGTGAGCGTTCGTCAGGCAGCAAGCTTTCTTCAGCCGTGATTCTACCCAAGTCAATTGTTAGCTTCTGTGAACAGCAAGCCTTTGAATTTGAGAAACAGTCTCCCTTCGTTTAATCAAACCGACGAAAATCTCCATCGATTACCTTTGAGGAAAAAGAAGATTCCTCTTTCAGTGGAATTACGAGAATTCCCACATTGCCTGTCGAACGTTATCTTTGAAGTTTGGCTATCTTCATCGGAAGGTTAGTTCGGATCGTACCACACTTGCCTCATTCGGATCGTGCCCCCACTTGCCTCATTGGATCGTTCCCCACTCGCCTCATCGCAAAAAGGACCTTCCTCGAAGTCATCGATCCGTAAGACTGAAACCCCCTCCATTATTAGTATTGTCAAGTTTCCCCTTTTGATCTGAGCCTAGTTACATTAATCAATTTATACCATTTTAGAATCCATTCTCATAATTTATCAAGAGACTATCTCAATTTAAATAATTTCTTTTGTTGATTATTATTCTTATTTTAACCTTTGTAAATAAAATTATATTTTTTGTTTCATCTTTAAAGTAAATCTCGCCAACCATTTATGCACTCTGTTTGATTATTAAGGATTTGAAACCTAACGCCTTAAGTGTGACCTCCTAGTCGGTCATTAATCCCTGCGAACAGTCCTTTTCAACGGTTCGCGTTGCACTAGGTGATTGAGTCACCTCCTCCCTTCACATAATATAGAGTAGTGTATTGTATAAAGTGGTTGTACCACGACACTGTTGCTATGTTTTGTGCAAACTTGTTTCCTGCATTTGAGGAGGCGAGCCTCAAACTCCGGTCAGCTTCTACATCTTTCCATGAGCTTTATGATATTGGCAAGCGTCTTTATGACAATCTGAACAGGAAGTGCACAAATGGCCTCTTTGGATATCAACCACAGCGTGCTCTTGCTAATCTGTGTGACAAAGAGAAGGAGGAAATTTTCCCCAAATTCCACAGTTGCTTCAAAAGAGCTACTACCTACCTGGATGACTGGATTTACCTCTCTGCTATTAGTCCATTTTGTGTTCTGAAATGCCTGACCTTGAATGGTCTACTCGCTTTCAAATCTCTAATAGACTGTGTGGAAAAACTAAAATATACAGGATGTGTTATCAATTAATGGGCTCCATGATGAATTTTGCATTCTTACTTTTCTGTTGTCAAACATGGACAAGGATATGACAGTCAATGAGAAGTAGAACAAGATATTCACCGAATGCAAGGATCTTCATCACCCTGGTGTTATTTATACTGATCATTCCTCTTTCAAGTGCTCAAGTGAAGAGTGTTCTCTCTGATGGGCCAACGATGGGGTGGGTGCAGGAACCGGTGCAGTGTATAGCTGATCAGGTCAGAGCTACAGATCAAGTGCAGATTTCACACCGTCCTGTTCTGAGTTCATCCCATATACTCAAACCAAAGACCATCTCTTGAGAGCAGTTCAATCCAATGTAAATTATGACAAGTAACATACTAACAACAATGGGGGGAGAAAATAATTTTAAAAGGATTATGGAAACGTTTCCATCATATGTATTTAATTTTCTGCAATTGACTCAATATATTATGGTGAGTCACTTTAGTTATTATATCCTTCAAAAGTTGCAAAATATACAATATTGTAATGCTTTGACACGTGTAATGAACAAGGGTTTGTAACAAAGTATATAATGAACCCACCTTTAAACAAAATAGTTCCTGGGTAATCTTGAGCCCAGCTGAGAGGGTCTTCGCGCTGGGTTTCTATCTTCACTGAGGATGTGAGTGTCCTGTATCTTGTTCAACTACCTCTCCAATTCAGGTGTCCCTTATTTCAGTTTTCCAAATCTGGTCATCCTGATTAGGTTGGAATCAAAGTTCTCACACAAGTTTTATGACAACGATTCACAACGAAACAAAAGAAACATCATTGAACAATGTAATCACCACTTTATTTTTGAGCATCTGTTTCCAACGACGAGATAGACCAGGGATGCTTTTGTTGTAAAACTCAACTCTGGGCGCTATCGAAGATGTCTTCAACTGCAGTTTTAAGTTCGTCATCATTGGCGAACATTTTGCTATTCAAGAAGTTCTGCAGTGGCTGGAATAGGTAGTAGTCTGTTGGCGCAGGTCTGGCGAGTACGGTGGGTGAATGAGGGAAAGCTTCTCAACCTAGCTCCAAGAGTTTTTCACCGGTATGATTTGCAACGTGTGGTCGGGCGTTGGCATGAAGAAACATGACATCACTCTATTCCCCTCGCTTCTGCACAATTGCATCTGCCCAATGTTGCAGTTGTTGACTGTATAATTGAGCGTCGGTATACTGATTGCGTTCCAGCATTTCCCATTAAATCACTCCTTTCACATCCCACAGACACAAACCATAAGCTTCTTTTGATGTCGGTCGCCCTTTGCGTGCCATGTTCAAGTGTAGGTGCCATTTCTCATCTGCAATAACCCCTTTGTTCAGCCAATCAAAACTGCGTTTCTTGTACATTAGTGCACTGCAGGCGTCTATGAAGCGCTGGTGGTCGAAGTGGGTCAGTTTACGCGGAAGCCATAAGTCTAGTTTGCTGACTCTGTCCATTTCCTTTAAATGACGCAAAATGGCTGAATGGCTGACGCTAAACGTTTCAGCCAGCTCGCATGATTTCATATGTGGATTAGTTTTGACGCAGGCGAACAAACGGGCATGTCAATAAGTGAGGAAATACCACTTCTTGGCTGATCTTGGAGATCGAATTAGCCAGATGAAACTTCGTAAAACACTCGTAGGCTGTGCTACAACTTATTGTTGCTATCTCCAAATGCTTGGTTGCTACGACGTTGAAATTGGGAAGCGTTTAGGCCTGACTTGTAATCATACAGTAAAAAGAGTACGTTGCTGCTCACTAGAAAGAGTAGTTTGATGGTAATTTTTAAACCTTTGGAAATAATATATGCTGCCCGAATGAGGCCTAGGAAAGACGAGGCAACTATACATTAACTAGTCTACACCCTGTATAAATATATACATAAATAAACTTTTTAATAAATCTTTAAATCAATAAACTTTAAAAAAAGGTGCCGAACCTTTTTTTCCAACCTAATATAAATGATCGTGTTTTTATCAGGGATCCGTACTGGGGGGACCTCCTGATTAAAGTGGGATTCGACAGATGTATATCTAAAGCAGTGTTTTCTAAACTCTTTTCTGATTTTCTCCCTTCATCCATTCCACCTGTTCGGAATTCCTTTTTCATAATAAGCAAATACTCGTCTGGTGGGAAAGATCGGTGCACGTTATCTGACAATCAGTTTATGTAGCCCTCACCCCTCCTCCACACCGAGTAGGATATCGTGCCACGTATCACTTTGCAACATTGCTAATTACAGCTCTTTTGCCCTAATGTAATGTTTATCGGTAAATTATATATCCATTAATGCTATTTCTATCGCTAAAAGATATTGTAGTGTCAGTCGATAACTTGTCAAAATCATTAATAAATAGGCTCTGTTCTGTGTTCAGTTATAATGACTATTTCAAGGTCTGTTGTCCGTATTGTGTTGCTATATGTGTAGCGAGAGAAGTTGCTTGTAGCGAGAGAAGGGGGAAGATGGTTGATTGTGGCGAGGGTTACCAGTTGTTTAGGAGGGTGTTCACCAAATAGATTCGCATTTGGATTTATAAACAACTTTAGAAAAATATGTAACTTAATTTTGAACTTGACGTTTATCAAAGTGAATGACTGGAGTCGGTGAGTTTAAATCCCTTTTGGGGGAAAGGAGTAACTGTGAATGCGGATGGAAAGACTTGTAAATCCTTGTCGTGGTATAGGAAGGACTGAGTGATGGCTGGAGTTCGTACGTATGGGTTGTTTACGTGCTTCACAACTCAGCGATACCGTTTTATCTCTACGAGTGCTATATATTTTTTATTATTCTTCTTTAATCTTTGAGGGTTCTTTTGCCTTGTTTAGCGTTCCAATGATTGAATAAAATTTGTTTAAAAAAACTAAAACTTTAATTAAAAACAAAAAACATGAACCACCGAAATTTGACACCTTAAATACACAGGGATTAGTGTAGGAAGCAGGTTGGATCGATTGGGGGTTAGTCTAGATTTTCGGCACGCTACAGTGTCAGATCATGCATCTACAATATACAATTTAAACAATCCATAAGATTGTGTCAGAGTTCAAACTTATCAAATTAAGGTCTCCGATTATAAGTAATATTAAGCCACAACATGAAAAAACGGCCAGTTTTGAGATTCGATCGATTTCTTGGTTGTGAGCTTCCAGCTCGAACAGCTGGTCTTGTAGCCTGCTAGCTAGAAGCATCTTGCAGAGTTTGCCTACAAAGTCCACAAATTGATCGGGATAAAAATGATTTTGGCCATTTTAAAACCATCGGGAAAGTAGCCCGTATTCAGAGGAGCGTTGTAGATGTTAGTGATTCCCTGAATGATCCTCCGGGGAGCAAATGAATTCAATAAATTTAAGGGAGGCTTTCTAAAATGACATACTTAAAATTATAGTGATGATTGACTCACAGCTCACCTTAATATAAAAGAATGCAAACGGACTTTACTGAAACGGATACTGGGGTTTAAATACCTGTATAGCTTCCTACTAGAATCAGGTTTGAGTCTGACCTTGAACTCAATGGCTACGTCACCTCAGGAATGTTGTTTCCAGGCCGACGCGTGACGCTTGTCCAAATGAGTTCGTACGAGAGAAATATACATTATACATGCCAACGATGTAGATGATGAGCTGTTGTCAAAAATTTATATATTCGCAGATGATTGTAAGTTAGGAGAAGCAATAGTAACTGAGGATGATAAGAGAAGAAGATAATGTGAGAAACGGTTTTTAAGTCTATAAAACCCCTATATAATATGTACATATTTTTCTCTTAGGTTATTATTATGTTAAGATGTAGGTATGTTATTATTATGTTAAGATTTATGTATGTACATATTAAGTTGTTCCTGCTATCCTGTAAAAATTTCCCGGATGTGTCTTTTCTTCCAACACTTCCAGATATATATTTTCCTTTTATCGAACCCGTGTACGGGTGGGAGAGGTGGGCGGGGATAGACTTCATCTTTACTATCTTATGCCTTATCAGTAGGATTGTACATAGTTAAGATAATGACATGAGTACTTCTATTGAAATGGATCGAATAGTCTTTTGAAGTACTTAATTTCCTTGTAACTGTCTCTCTAGCACTCATACACTTCCCATAATTTGCTACTCCAAAGCTATTTTTGACCATGTTGTAGTTTTGTTTCTCTCTTTTTTTTGCACTCAACCTTCACACACATTCAGCCATCAAGCCTTATCATCGTTGGCTCTTTTCAATTAACAACAAAAAATAAATGAGAAGGGATCTCACCCCTCTCCATTAGACTCTGCTCTCGGATCTGTTCATCCTCCCGGTCCATAAAGACGTGATTTATCTGCAATTCGTTGATGACATCGCACAGTATCTCCCGTTGCGTGGAGGGGAGTGCAAGTGCACAAGAAAGACAAACTAGAGCGGAAAATTCCAACATCAACCGTACTAGGAGATGAAGATCATAACGAACAGGGATAAATTCAAGATAATCACGTTGAACCGAGAGTATACGTGGCGCGGTGTAACACGCGGAAGGAGTTACGGCTACTCTAACATAGGCACTACTAGGCTTAAGGATCTCCGCCCACGGATATAGAAGCACCATACGGAAAACCATAATCTGGCTAAGTTAAGCGCATCTAGGTATACAGTGTTCACCCAAACACCCAACAAATTCTCTATGAGAAAACTCCAACGAGTGCAGAACTTTGCCTTCCTCTTCATCAACAGCTGCGCAGAAGACAACGTTTGGAGTCCGTCAACGTTGCGACTCAGAAACTGGGTAAAAAGGTCTGGGCAACATTGACCGAGAGTATCATTCCAGAGCGGCAAGAAACATAAGGCATAATAAACATCGCAGCCAGACCTCGGGAAAAAGTTTCCCGCAGTAAAAGCTCCCTAGCAGTAAGATCTGTTCCGAAGAACACATAATACCGTGAAGAGGCTTCCCAATCTTTATCTCGGAGTTTTTGCGAGATCGTGGGTTCCGCCTACTGTTAGGGAAGCCCTCTCTGGACCATAGGAGCAAGAAAATGGTGTTCCGCAGGGAAGAGTCCTAAATATCGCACTCTTTGCCCTGGGCATCAACGGTACAACATCTGTGCTATCGAAAGATGTTCTCGCTACGCTCTACCTGGACGACTTTTCAGTCTCTTTTGGTGTGGCTCAGATGCCAACTCTGGAGCGTCAACTCCAACAGACATTGAATCGCATCTCTCGTTATGGCGAAGGGCCCAGGCTTCGGACTCCTTGGCCAAGACTAAGGTGGTGCACGTCTGCCACCATCCACGACTCCACCCCGACCCGTACTTGTTCCTAAAGGGGATTCTCCTGGAGGGGGTATAATTGCACCGTTTCCTTAGTCTTGTTTTCGACCGACGTCTCACCTGTGAGGCTGATATACGCAGCCTCAGGTTCTCTTCGTTCCATGAGGTAAAACACCTGGGTACTCCTAGGACTACTGTCTTGCTTTATATTAATTATGTTCGTTCAAAGCTTGCCTACGGATACGAGTTTTATGCATTGCAACCGAGCGTATATTGAGGAAGGTAGACTGTATCTACCACACCTATGCGCTTAGTGACATCCGCATTCGCCGCGTCCCCCATTAAGAGTCTACTTGTTGATGCTGGGAAGATGGCACCCGCTCTTCTCAGTGGACAGTTCATTATGCGCCTCTATGCGCGAGCGTGGCGACTCCCTCAGTCGCCAATGACTCTAACTGCATCCCCAGCCGATATAGACAGTGCCTTTGCCACTGATAGACCCCAGTCACACCCTAGGTTCTTTGGGTTTAGGGTTAGGAAACTCCTTGGAGAGCTCGGCGTAGCCCTTGGATCGGGGGCGCCTCTGGTTATGGCAAGGAAGTCACTCTGGAAGGTACTGCCTTTAAATATTTGTAGCCACTACTTTTTGGAGCACATTTTATGTCACGTTATATCCCTATCAGTGTATTCGGAGGGTTCCAAGTCCTAGGAGAGGGTCTGATTCCATGCCCTGTGTTTGAAGTCATTAGGGCTCTGCCATGCGATGCATCTGTCTTCACGGCCGAACTGGTTGCATCTACGGCTCGGTACGGGAGATAACGCGAAATGCCCGGTTTGGAAACCGGAATGTGATCTATAACCACTCACAAAGCGCTTTGAGTGCTCTCGGAACATTGGAATCCCCGTAACCCCTGGTTTGTGCTACCCGTGAGTCCACGGTTACCGCTAGCACAAGGCAAGTCGAGATAATTTCCTGGCGGGTTCCTGGACATGTGGGAATTGCGGGGAATGAGCGCACGAAATAGTTCGCGAGTACTGGGTAACCAGACCAACGTTTTGCTCTTTCTCACACCGACTACATAGCATGCATCAGGACAGCCCTTCGGTATGTTTGGCAAAGAAGATGGGAGATGGCTGTGGGGAGCATAAAGTTAAGTGTCATTGCGCCGCGGTCTTCACGTCGCTTTCTGTCGTCTCCGAATTGGGCACACTCGCGGGATGCCCCGCCATTTAATGGAGCGCTCACTTGGGCCTTATTGCGACGACTGCGTTGAACCCCAGACTGTTCGGCACATTCTTGTTGAATGTCCCAGTCTGGGTGATCTTCGCGCATGTTATCGGGATGAGCGGGGTCGCTCTTTGTGGTAGGGAGAAGGTTCCTGCGGCGGGGAGAGGCGGACCTCCCACGACGCCGGAAGATAACTCATTAATATTAAAGTATTGCATAGGAAGAGAAGCCATGAAAAACATGAAAGAAACATTACTCTGGAAATTAACATAACATATGTCACTTATACATTAATAATTCTTGGTTTGTGAAATGTACATGTGTTTGTGTTTATGTAGGAGTGTAGTCATTGTCTGTATTATGTAACAACAAGGAGTAACAACAAGGAAAGAAGGTACCCTAGGAGACCTTACGGTCCATTCAAAGAGGGTACCTTTGGACTAGCAATTGAGCGGACACAAGGCTGCTCAATTGTTTTGCGTCCCTAAACGGCCACTTTTCAAGACTTTGTCTAGTCTTGACTTGAACTAGTCAACAGATTCACTGTTGAGAACTTCCACTGGAAGTGCGTTCCACATACCGCAGATACTGTAAGTGAAAAAATTTCCACACAGATTGCGGTTGTAACGCTTCAGTTCAAGTTTGAAGCCGTGATTGCGCGTTCTGTTCCCACTCAGTGTGAACATATCCCGGTAGTCAACATTGTCGAACCCTCGAAGTATTTTGAAAACTTCGATGAGCTGACCACGCAGTCTACGGGTTTCCAGCGAGAACAGATCTAATTCCCTTAGTCTATCCTCATAACTTTTATGTCGGATAGAGGGAATCAGCTTGGTTGCCCTGGCTTGTACGCGTTCCAATCTCGCGATGTCCTTTCGCAATGAAGGACTCCAAAATTGTACGGCATACTCCAGGTGCGGTCGGACAAGTGAGTTGTACAGGCACAGTACAATCTCCTGGTTCCGATAACCAAACTGGCGCTTAATATAGCCTAGCATCCTTTGGGCCTTTTTCTCCGCCTCAATGCACTGTTTCGAGAACTTGAGGTCACTAGTGATTGTTACACCCAAGTCCTTCTCAGTGTCACTCGATTCAAGAGCAGTGCCCTTAAGGATATACTGAGATTGGGGGTTTCTGTGGCCGATATGCATCACTTTGCATTTGCCCACGTTAAAAGGCATTTGCCACGTGTCCGACCACTCCCCAATCTTCCCAAGATCTTCCTGCAGGCGGGCAGTATTTCCATCCTTTGCAACGTTCATACCAAGCTTGGTATAGTCGGCAAATTTGGAAATCTTGGCAACCATGTCACCGTCCATGTCGTTGACGTAGATGATGAATAGTAGTGGTCCCATGACAGAACCTTGAGGCACCCCGCTAGTAACGGGCACCCACTCAGAAGACTCTCCATTCACCACCACCCGTTGCCGTCTGCCACTTAGCCAGTTCTCGATCCAGCCGGCTACCTTTCCGTCTAGGCCTAGCGCTCGCACTTTCCGGAGAAGGCGGCGGTGTGGTACCTTATCAAAGGCTTTCTGAAAGTCTAGGTAGACCACATCCACCGCCTTGTCCCGATCGTGCTCACTGAAAACGAAGTGGAAGAATTCCACAAGGTTCGTCAGGCATGACCGTTGCCTTCGGAAGCCGTGCTGGGAACTCTTCAGTAGCAGGTTTGACTCTAAATACGACGTCACTTTGTCCACCATGCTGCTTTCCATGAGTTTACCGACTATCGAAGTGAGACTGATAGGTCGGTAGTTCGACGGTTGGTTACGGTCTCCTTTCTTGAAGATAGGAGTCACCTCCGCCTCACGCCAGTCTCTAGGAACGCATTTGGTCCGGATTGACATGTTAAAGATAGCGCACAGATGTCGTGATACTTCATCGCACACTTCCTTCAACACTTTAGGTAGAAACCCGTCCGGTCCAGGGGACTTATTCGTCTTTAGGTCAGCGATCTTTTTCTTTATTTCTCCTTCGGTGAAGTCCATTGCCTCCAGCTTTTCCCCCGAGTAGGAATCCGTCGGCTGGGGAATGGGACCACACTCTTCAGTAAACACTGGAGAAGTAGTCGTTGAGGAGGTTAGCATTTTCTGCATCTGAATGCTTTAATGTCCCCTCCTCATTCCTCAAAGGGCCAATCGTTCGACGGATTGGTTTACGGCTGTTCACATATCCAAAAAACTCCTTGGGATTCTCTTTACAGAGTCTCGCCACTCGGAGTTCCTCAGACCGCTTAGCCACCCTTATACTGGACTTCACTCTCCTGGCTAGCCTCCGGTATTCGTCAAAGTCACCCGAGATCTTCGATTGCCGGTACACATTTCTCTTCTCCCTAAGCAGTTGGCCGATTTCTCGATTAAACCACTTTGGTTGAACAGAGGACCGACGGGAGCATTTCAGAGGGATAAAACGCGATTGAAGACTCATGAATGTGGTTTTGAAACTGTTCCAAGAGTCTTCAACAGCATCGCACTCTTCTAGCCTCGAGTCAGTCAGTACCGCGCGTAAACCTGCAAAGTGCCTCTTCTCAAATCCAGTTTCCTTGATTTACTAGTTGCAGGCTCTGCCTTGGGGACTTTGACTACAAATCTAATTAGTCGGTGGTCACTGCCACCGAGCTCTTCGCCAACAGAGAGGTCCTCAACGATGTCATCCTCAGAGGTGAAAACCAAGTCGAGGATATTGTCTCCTCTCGTTGGCTCTCTCACCCACTGAGTGAGGAACTCGTTGTTCGTGAACTCCAGGAGTAGTGCGTTCTCGCCACAGGGTTCTCTGGTTTCCCAGTCAACTTGTGTGTTGAAATCACCCATGACGATACACACGCTGTCTTCGACAAGTTCTCCTAGCAGCTGGTACAGATCTCTGTCCTTTTCAACGAGTTGGGCAGGAGGTCTATAAAGCACCAGGGTCCTGTATTTGGCAGGACCTATCTCTAGGTCAACACCTAGTAGTTCATGGTCGGATATGATGTTGCAATCCGTCGAGTTGAGAGTATCCTTGACATACAACATCACACCGGCACCCTCTATGTCTGGCCTATCTTTCAGGAAGAGCTGGTAACCGGGAATCGTGAATTCACCTTCAAAATCTCGGCTTGAGGTTTTTATCCACGACTCCGTTATGGCCACCATCTCAGGTTCCTCTGTTACTACGAGGCCACGGAGCTCAAGAAACTTATTCCTGATTGACCTCGCATTGAACAGAAGAACTTTGAGGGAGTCCCCTAGTGTAGGACTCCCTACACTCTTCCGTTTCCCGGCTTCTCTGTTTTCGTGGTCACACCCTTTTTGACGACCTCCGAGAAGGTCGTTCCAGGAGTTAAACGGGCATGCTGGCGCACGTCCGCTTTCGCTCTGTTTCGAACGCTCCTTTGGGTGCGTTCCACGACATCTTGGATTAGATTGGCGAGAAAGGCCTTCCCTTTAAAGGAGAGATGTACCCCGTCCCTTTGGTAAAATTATAACTAATTTTGCTGCTGGAATTATTGAACTGGCTAACACATATGAGTTTGGTGACCAGGTAACAGATACGCTATGAGGCAGATTTATGATGGGCCTATCTAATGAGTCCTCACAGCACATTTTACTGGCAGAATCGAATTTGACTTATTAGAGCTGTATAAGTTGCTAGTGCTAGAGAACCAGCTTTCAGAGATTTAGAATCTATGGAACACTGTGCTAAAAATAAAGTGCATGAACAGAGCCCTACTTTCAAACAAAAGCCTACTCAGCTATGGATGGGGCAAATTACCTTCCAAGCGAGAGTGCCCGTTCAAAGGTGTTACTTGCTTTGCTTGTAATCAGAAAGGGCATATTAAACCTATCTGCAGAAATGCCAGGTGTTAATTTTGGTAGGACAAAACCCAAAATCTAAAGGTAATGATCAAGTTTATAACCTGAACAAGGGTCGATTCACTTAGGTAGATTCTAGCTATGCCCATGTCTTTAATTTTACTCCTACTAAAACAAATCCGCTTAATGTCATATTATTTCTAAATATCTGTGTAACCATGGAATTAGATACAGGTGCTGCACCTTCACTTGTTACTGAGAATACTTTATCTAATTTGTGGTCTATTAAGTGTGACAGACTTGTTCTTCTATAAACTTTCAGATTTATAATGGTGTTCCCCTAAAGGTAACAGCCAAGATTTCTACTTTTGCTAGACTTTATTCTACTAATTCTTGTCAAGCAGTATTGGTGTTGTGGAAGGATCAGGTACATGTCTTTTAGAAAGTGATTTAATTAGTTCCCTACATCTAAATAATAGAAAGCTCCCAGATATACATAGTGTATCAAACAGTGAAGCTGATCTAGTAAAATAATTCCCAGAATTATTTTCTACTGGTTTGTGTTGCCTTAAAGGTAGAACTTTAACTAGTGAGGAGGGATCCAATATCCCTGCCAAGTTCTATAAAGTCAGGACAGTTTCCTCGATACACTAAGAGGTAAAGTAGAAAGAGAATTGGATAGATTGGTGTAAGAAGTTATAATTTCCCCTATAATACATTCTGCCTGGGCTGCTGCATTAGTTTCCTTATTGGATCAGTCATGATTTATGGAGACTACCGGCTTACAGTAAAAAGAGGTTGGTATTATTAGGCTGGATACTTCAACTATTCTAAAATTGAAGATCTGGTTAGAAGTCGCTGAGGTCGTAAGCTGTTTACTAAATTAGATATGCCTCCAACATATGCCCAATTGTGGCTCGATGATGCATCACAACAGTATACAATGATTAACAGAAATCGTGGGTTTGTTTAGATTATATGGTTGTGTTTTGAAGTTTCCCGTCGTTCTTGGCCCTCAAGCCTTCAGAGACTCGGTCCTTAGAGGTGGCATTTTGCCGCATTCGTATCGGCCATACTAGACTTAGCTACAACCATCGTGTTTGGGCTGACGCTCTAATCAGCGCTTGCTGCCATTTTTTTGTGGTGGGGACCAATCGGTAGCACATCTTCTACTGGAATGCCCCCATTTCGCCATTTTCCGGTTGTCCTGTTTCCCGACCCTTTCAATTATCCATCACCTGACTCTCCTTCGATTCCTTCTGGTAGACGAATTTTTTAAACCTTCATTTTTAAATTTTTTATCTCATAGTCGTCTTCTCTCTCTTTTATTATTAATTTGCCCCCAATTGTTCCTGCTGCAATTTAAAATCCACTTGGATTGGAAAGCTGCCCAATTTGTTTGCTCCTGAAATCGATTTGCTCTTAGACAAAAGGAATACACTAAGTTGTGCACGTTTCGAAGCTGCATTGACTGCCAGCTGCAAACGACGCGCAGCTGAGGTAAGGCGAGGCGAGGAACAGTAGAATGCCAATTAATTGATGAGCAGAGTCGCCGTACACCCTCTGGGAGAGACGATATATCATTGATGAGAATTACAAAACATAAAACGCTGCCTTGCTCTCGAGGTTGCAGGACAGAGTGGGTCTCTCAAACAAGCACCGCAAAGGATCCAGATGCCAAGATTTTTTTAATAAAAAGATAGCCAAAGACCTCTCATATCCAAAACGTGTAGCTGCCTTAAGACGCCATATATCCATGTTGTATCGTAGTCTTTCTCATTGTCGAAAAATATCGTCAAGACTTGGTACTTTAATGAGAAAGCTTTCAAGGCCGATCGCTCAAACCGTATTAAGAAGTCAATGCTTTAACCCCTGCGAAAACCACATTAAAATGGAGACAATAAGTAATTAGTTTCCAGGAACCAATTCAGGCGCAAGGTATCATCTTCTCGCAAGTTGCTTAGGTTGTTGGTAAGAGTCATAGGGCGATAATGAGCAGAGTCCAATCCATCCCGCCGCGGTTTGACAAAGTTGAGGGCAATCCCAACGCGCCATGTTTATAGGTAAGAACCCTTCACCCATATAAGGTTGTATAAGACAAATAACCTGACTAAGGTTTATCCGACGAAGCGCACGAACTCGGTTTCGGTAAACTTTGTTGCCCAAGGTTGGGTTCTTTCGGAAGTGGGCATGAACTAACCTGTAGTTCTTAACGAGTGTCGCGTACCCCGAGGTCCACCAGGACACAGGCTAGCGACCCGTTACGGGTCACCTCAGGGAGAGTCTGTGTGGTCTCGTTGTGAAAAATGACGGCACCGAATCTATACCATTGAAGCTCCCCAAAGAGGCACTTTTAACAGACGTGTCTCGGAAGAATATCGAATCAGCATGGCCTAAGCCTCACTCAGAGGCATGGCTGGATGAGGCTAATATGAACGGCCAACGAGAAAATTGGGAAGTTGTCACTCCCAGGAAGGTCACGAAAGAGGAAGCACCGAAAATTAGTGATAATATGGAGAACAGAGAGACTAATCAACACAAATAAAAGAATGCATCTGGTCATAAGGCGTAAAATAAGGGAGTTTAATATAGGTACGTAGTGTAGTGTGGCAGGTATTGAATGTTTATAGGGTGTATTGGAGTTTGTAGGTAGTAGGCCTACTTGTTGTCTTCCAGTTGAGTTTGTTTTGACTCCAAAAGTTTCTGACGGAGAATACGCTTCTAGGCTGAGTTCCAGAAGGTGCCTTGGTCATCACGGGCTAAAGGAAAAGGACTCGAGAGGAAAGCGGCGATAAGTTGCCTTTGTTCTTGGCTTGTGCGTACTTAAAATTGGAACAAGTAAAAGAGTTCGAGTCCTACGCGGCACTGAGTAATAATACCGTTAATAATAATAAAATGGCAAGTAAGCTATTCTGATATATATATATATATATATATATATATATATATATATATATATATATATATATATATATATATCTGTATATATATATATATATATATCTATATATATATCTGTATATATCTATATATATATCTGTATATATATATATATATATATATATATATATATATATATATATATATAAATATATATATATATGATGAAAATTAATGCAATATCGCAAGAAAAGATGAGGAATTAAACCACATTCTCCGAAGACAATTTAATTCACAACAGTTTCGGTGTATCTCACACCCTCTTTCAACTGACACTGGGCAGAAAATATAAGAGAAGTGCATATAAGCATAACACAAGATCCCCTCTTTTTTCCCCCAATCCCCTACTTGTGGCTAATCTGCTGGGGGGTTAGGCCTGAACATATTGAAGGGCTGACATTTAAATATTTTGTTTATATGCTTTCTTATTACAGGATTAAAAGAAAATTGACCCTCAGATAGATTTAAATTAGGAACTGACGATATCAAGTTCGATTCTACGATTCTTCTCTTAACATAGTTGGCCGATTTAAATAACATTTTACTTCCATTGAAATCGATCCTATGATTCTTGTCTCTAACATGGCAAAATATTCCACTGCTTTCGCTGCCCACTCTAATATCTCTTTTGCGTTTGTACAATCTCTTGTCTAGAGTTCTCCCCGTTTCCCCTATATAAACTTTATGGCAATCGTTGCATGGTACTGCATATACTCCGATGTTATGATGCTCTTTGGGTTTCCTGGCAATCATCAATTGGTTTAAGGAATTATTATATTTAAAGGCTAGATTAATACCCGCTTTTCCAAATATGTCCTTTAAACTATTTAATTTATTATTAAATGGCAATGTTATAAATTTGTTGAAGTCATTAGTGCGGGAAGGCTTATTACCATAGAATGTTTTCCTAGCTGCAAAATGGGCAGACGATATGAACCAATCGGGGTAATACAAATTAGAAAAAATGGTCCTGCCCATTTATTGGAGCATAAAGTTTATTATTATTATTAAAACGGGACTAGTTTCGATATGTACTTTACCATATCATCTTCAGCCGTTAACTAAGAGAAATCGACAAAGAAAACTGAAATATTAGAATATACAATAACCGGCAACTGACATTAATCTGAGGGCGTTAGCTTTTAGGTGATTAACAATATCCTTTAGAATGAGGTTTGATATATAGGGGCTACATTTATGATGGCCTTCTGACAAATTGAAATTTGGAATTCTTTGATTAGTAAGGATTCAATTATTTTTCTTTTATTATAATTGATACAATGGTAAATTATTTGGGCACTAGGGTCAACGGGCAACCGTCAGAGCCAATATATAGGAGAAAGACGAGAGGAAATAAAAAGCATTAAAAGGAAAAATTGGCGAGGCATAAAGTGGGGTGTAATAGAAGTCTGGTTCGCAGTACCATGGAATCTCAAAGGGCCCCAGGGCCGACCCCTTCGCCACGAACCGACCAGATTTAAGTTCAACCAAGTGGCAGAGTTTCCCTAATTTGCACAGGGGCCAAGAGGATGTGCAACTCCTCCGGGATACCAAATATAACTGGCTAACCCTGTGCGGGCGAGGTAAACTGCACCTCCATCCAGTCCCTCGCATTGTGGACGATATCCGCTTCTGAAATTCAACTGTGAATCCATCATAGTTCTGTGATGAATAATTGGCATTTCTATTCCATATAAAGTTTAGGCAAGCCACAGTAATGTTCCTTAAATTCATCATAAATATAGTAATATACTAAAGTTTAGGCAAGCCACAGTAATTTTCCTTAAATTTATCATAAATTTAGTAAGATACTTGTCTGTACATACCAGCGTGGTTTGTTCGTCAGTTCACGAGATCCTGAAAGCCCATTTTTGAGCATCCTGTTCCTTAAGTTACCATTCCTAGTTATCTTTCTCTTATCACGTTAATGAGAATCTTCTCTTAGTCTAATTTCCTTAGTTTTATTGTTACGTCATCGCAAATGGCCACCTACGATTACAGGTAGGGTTTGTAGGAGGGTAAAAATGTTAATTACATCATATTTGGGTCCATCCTGTGCCTAATCCTTCATATCGGCATTGATTGGTCTGTCTTTTGGTTATGCCAAAAGAAGGAGGAGACCCGCTTTTAGGTGGTCTCTTTGTTCCCGAATTCTCTTGTGGTCGATCGTTTTCTATCCTCTTAAGGCATCGATGCATTCCAAAGCAGTCAATGACTCCAGAGTATGAAGAGAAATCATGTTTGAAACAAAAATGAGGATAATGAATGAAGATACAATGGAATGTTTGTTTCTGCAAGCAATAACAATGAGTAAGAGACCATGACCCTGTTGAAAAAGAAGAGTACCACGTTCAGGGTGCTTTCAAGAGTACAAAAGTGTCGAATAACAATTTCCATTGCACGGATTTTGAATAGAATCTCGAAAGAAAAATGTAAACATCCCGACTTTGTTTACGAATAGATAAAACAAATATAGTTGCTAAGAGACCTATTATTTGGAATGGACAGATATTATTAACAAGCTAAAACTCAATTAAATAAAGAAGCCCTAAATAAGTTTCCTGCTACAATGAGGAAGTAATAGCAACCTAATTAACCATCAAATTTCACATTAAAACATCTGTAACGATCGTTTAAATCCAATTAACAATGCTTTCCTGTGTATGCAGATGCCAAATGTCTACATTGGCAACAACGGTAGCATACCATCGCATGTTTTTCTGATATCAGAAGAACATTAGCACATACGAACAAACAAATCACCCCTCCTGACGTCATACATGCAAAAAATATCTACTGCTACCCATACACCAAACTGCCCCAAATGCTTAACACAGAAACACCATACCACAAATCTCTTCAACTGCCCACAGATACACACAGACCTGGGCCTATTGGATATCTGGGAGACCCCGGGAGGCGGTGGGTCTGCTCCTGCGATGGTTCAGGGAGCTGGGGTGGGGCCCGGAATAGGTGCGAAGGTCGCCACCCAGTACCGCCTACCATCGTATGTGCAATGATAAATATTCAAATAAATTCTTACTCCCAGATGTCATCATTGTTTTCTGAAGAGATAAAATAGAAGAAACGTTAGAAATTGCTTCACAATTCCCACACGTAATGGGTAAATAAGAATATCACCCTTTGAGGCCACTCATTTCTAAAATTTAGTTTTATTATTTTTTAATCGTGCCTATCTGGCGACTGCCTACAAGGGCATAAGTCGACGGACTCAATCTCAAGCCTAATAATAAGGAACATTAAAAAAAAAAGAAGAAAGCCCGCTCTGGCGTTGGGAGGGAGGCCCAATTCCCCCCTGGCGAAGAAACGGGACCGACACCAAACAGAGCCAAATGAAAATGAGGCCAGCCTCCTACAAAATGTCAGATAGTCACGCTTAAGTGTGTACACGAACACGTCCCACCACAAGGGACAAACGGTAGTAACCACGTAACGTGGGGGAAGATCACCCAGGCTGGAGCATTCAACAAGAATGTGGCGAACATTCCGGGAGGTCGCAATAAGGTTCGGGCGAGCGCTCCATCAAATTGCGGTGCGTCCCGCATCAGTCCAATTCGAAAACGATGGAAAGCAACCTGAACCCGTCTCTCCATGGGGTGGGGGGGTAGGTCAATGGGGACAGTCGCGGCCATCTCCCATCTTGTTTGCCAAGCAGCCCGTAATCTTGCCATGTAATCGGTGTGAGGAAGAGCGAAAAGGTAGTCTGGTTGCCCGTTCCCCACCGAGTCTTTGGCGCCAACTCTAGCAGGGAAGAGCACCAGGCGAGTAGAAATCGCAGAAGGGTTCCGAATGGGCCAGTAAACGACCATACTCTTAAGGACGGAGGGGACAGGAGCAGAAGGTGTCTTTTTTTTACATTGAGGCATAAGATGTCCCAGATAGCGACGGGCGTGCGAGGAACAAATGCTTAGCCTCGCGAAATAAGAGATGATCAGAAGCCTGAACGGGCAGGACTTCCTTCTCACATTGCTTCAAAGAAGCAGGATGTGGCTCTCCGCAATTAACACACTTACCGATACACGATAGCGACATATCGAGTACGGCCTTGGAGCAACTTACTCAGACTACGGTTAAACCCGACTTTGTAGGTCTATAGGAGCAATTTGTATGGTCCAAACAGTGGGAGTAGTAGCACCTCCACGGCAGTGGCACGAATGTCTTCAAGCAGTCGCCGCGATACCAACCTGCACGCACCGACTCAGGGAGCTTGTCATAGTCGAACGTGATGAAGAGTGTAGGGGTGGGTCTCGAAGCCCCTCCCTGTTTTGTCATCACACGTTTGACCTTGACCGCCCCATGGTCGGCCAGCTCTAAGGTCGTGATATCTATAGAGTAGTCCACGAGTTCCCTCGGATAAACTACTCCTTTCACGAAGTTCATGGTAGAGTGCGGCGTCACACTCTGAGGGGTGCCTTCAAGGGCCGAAGAGCACTAATCATGGCTGCATCGGAGGCCTCCGATGCCAGAAAGCTCCCACCCGAGAAACGGGTCACCCTCGGCTCTCTACCAATCAAGCAAGCTAGAGCTCTCCTCTGAAGGATCATGTTGCCTTTAGCTAACATGCTGCCATCACTGGAGCAAATAAAAAGGAATCGTTTGAAGCCAGCGGGCTCGAAAACGCCAGGTAGCCACTCAATGGGGGATCCCGACATAAGAGGCTCCGCTCACAGAACTTCTTACTTTGGTTTTGGTCCCCCCCTCCTCGACTCAAAGGCACCTTGTGGTAGGATTTGCCAATATTGGGATGGTCACTTACAGAAACAGGAGCGAAACCGTTAGTCCTCTTCTTAAAAGAGACGAGGTCGGGGAATGACCCAGCTTCACTACACAGCCGGAAGGAGCCCTTAGCAAGGATAGACCGGCCTCAGTAAGATCCTTCCAGATGGAGGTCTTCAGCTTGGGGAGAAGCTTACCCAGGGCTGGACTCGGCTTCGGTGTTTGGCACCGCGCCCGAGTTCGACCCCATAGAAGATCGTGCCGTTTGGGGCTGGGTCACCTCCGAACACCATGTTCACCTCAGGAGGTCTGTGTGTGCCCGCCCCCATCTCAAAGGATCACGGATCTCATCAAGGTCAAGTCTCTGGCCGGCAAACCGAGGGGAAAAGAGTGGGGTGGTAACACTGACCCCGAACTTAAGGGGTCACGGCTTCCGCTTTCCTTTGCCCCACCCCCAATGGTAATGGTCCATTTGGGGCAGGCTGCCTACTCTCTTGACATTCCCCTGTGATAGAATAGGGGGAACTGCTGCGATTCGCCGAAAGAGACTGGGATGAGGGGGAAAGACCCCCATTCGTAGGAGAGAATTAAACCTGATAAAACACAGGGACACCTTTTCAGAGATGGAGCTCCTACACCGGTCGAAGGGGTGCCTAGATTTCATCCTATCCGACACCTAGTGTGGGCAGTGGTCGCCCACTATTCCTTTTAGTTGTCCCTTTGATGCAAAAAGGAGAAGGAACTCATGGAAAGGATATACTATGACCTCCCTCTAAGAGAGAAGTCTCCATAGGATCAGAAATTCCAGAATGTGATCGTTTAAACGTAATCGGTCGCGTCGATGGGCTTTGCCAACCCGGCCCGCCATTTTGACCATAAAGGCTGGTTCCGGCGTAGCCACCTTATGTGTATGTACTGGTGGAAAGTGGGCAGTGTTGACTGTACAGCACACCTCGTAACTAATACTTGCCCTAGCCAGCGTGGGCTTTCGTTTGACCCTCGCAGCGGGTAGGGACCTCACGGTATACACTACTGAGGGTGGGTAAGAGGAAAGTGCGCCGGGGAGCACGAACCTCTTTGGATGGGAGAGCGAATGTGGAAAGGGGTAGGGGAGTATGTAATAAAGAAGTAAAGATAAGCGAGTCCACTAAAGAGTAGGGTGAGTGATCACCTATTATTATTATCATACCCTGGTGCTAGGTTATTCCAGGAGAGCATGCAACCCACAAAGGAACCATGGCTACCAGACTGAACTCTACAGGTGAAAATATTCCTCCTGGTACAAAGTGCAGAGAGTAAAGGTTGAGTACAGAGCCCTAATGATAATACAAATAATATTAATAACTTACACTAATAATAAACTAATCCTAATAAATAATTATAATACAATAATAATAAAAAAATAATAGTATATGATAATAAATATTAATATAAAAATCATACTAATAATAATATTAAAAAATGATAAAATACTAATCTTAGTAAATAATTATAGTAAAAGTCACAATAATAATGCTAATAATGATAATTAATAAAAGTGTAAAGTAGTGATGCGTGGCAGCGAGAGGGAAGCGCACCGACAACTTTGCCAGGCGCCAGTAACATGGACCGACTGATTTTCACTCTCCATCGGAGGAGAATATTCGCTAGATTGATTGGTAAAGAGCCGATGGCGAGCTCTTTCTCGAACGAGAACCTTCTGGCGAATGCGTCGGACCTTTCCGAGGAAGGGGTGAGTGTGACGCCGCACTCTACCATGAACTTCATGAAAGTAGTACTTTATCCATTGGAAGTCGGGGACTACTCAGAAGGTATCACCTTAGAGCTGGCCAAGGTCGAAAACATAGCGGGATCTCGAGACCCACCCCTACACGCTTCATCACTGTGACAAGCTCGCTTAGTCGGTGTGTGCAGGTTAGTATCGCTACTGCGTGAAGACATTCGTGCCACTGCCGCGGAGTTGCTACTACTGCAACCGCTTCCGACATAAAATCGCTCCTGTAGAAGTACAAAGTCTGCTTTATCCCAAGTCTGTAAACGATAAGTCACTATAGCGTATGTCCAAGTGTGCCAGTTGAGGAGAGCCGCATAAGGCTTCTTAGGAAAAATGTAGTGCGATCTTCTGAAGAAGGAAATCCTCTGTTCAGCCTACGGACCTTTTCTCATTTCGCGAGAATATGTACTTGACCTTAGTGCGCCCGTCGATGATGGCTGGCAAGTCTTATGAATCAATTAATTTGAAAAAAACAAGCCCCCTCTGCTACTGGTCCATACAGGACGAGCACTACTTTCTGCGGGTGTCCCCCCGCTCCGGGGGGGGGGATGGGGGTTCGCTAGTAGAGCTGACAGCACACAGGCCAGGCTAAAACCCTCTCGGGGTATAAGGGTTTTGCCACCCCACCAACAAGGGATGGAGGCTGGGCAAGAGGATGCGCGATTTACACCCGGCATGATGTCCCTGTTCTTCTCTTTGCTTTACATTCCTCCTTTCAGGAAGTAGCTGTGCAGCTGCACCTGAATAGGAGGTTTACCGTTATTTCCGCGTACATTCCGTCAGCCCACTTCGATGTGGGGGACTTCGGCCGCGTCGAGGCACGGTTGCCGAGGCCCTTTCTACTCCTCAGGGATTTGAACGGTAGAAAACTCTTCTGGGGAGACTACCCAATCAGTCCTAGGGTCATGTCCTTGCTGCCCTGATAGAAGAGCTGAAGATAGGTGTCCTAAATGTGGATGAGTTTACGCATCACTGCCCGAGAACCGCTTCATTTTCTTGCCTTGCTTTATCCTTGTGATCTCTGGATACACAGCATGATTTTGTGTAGAATGTGAAAGATGATCTCCATGGTAGTGATCACTTTCCAACTCAAATAATTTCCGGCCCAGTCACATGAAAGATCACCCCAGTGGTGCTTGGCGCGGGCGCACTGTTCAGCATTTCAGGAAATGACCGATTTCTCTATCCCAATGCAGGAGTTTAAGTCGGTGGATGAGGTTGTTGAGTTCTTCTCTGGCAACCTCACCGCTGTGGGCCTAACTACTATTTTCCAAGGACGTCTGGCCGTTTTCCACGCCGACCGCTTATCTGGTGGTCAGCATATTAAGACTGACCTCACACACCCTGGTTCGCGTGATCCGTGATGCCACGGTTGCCGCACGACGAGTGGATGCTGATATATCTTCTGTTGGCTTCCTGGAAATGTGGGAATTGCAGGGGACAAAAAATCCGAGATAACTGGGCGACCAGACCAGCGTTTCCCTCTTCTTCACAGCGACCACATGGGAGGAATCAGTGTTGCCTTTGGGCTGCCTGACAAATAAGATGGGAGACGGCCATTGTGTGTCATTAGGCCGCAACTATTCCCTTTACAGATCCCCCAATGCCGCGACAGGGTTCAGGTCGCCCTCCGCCGTCTTCGAATTGGGCACACTGGCGAGATGCCCCGCCTTAATGTCACAACTGCCTTGTCTCCCGGATTGTTAGGCACATTCTTGTTGAATTTCCCTCTCTGGGTGATCTTCGCGCACGTTACCTGGTCCGGTACCGTGATGAGCGGGATCGCTACCGCTTGTCCCCTGCACTCAGGACGGGTTCGTCTACAGACTTGTGGTGTCAACATAGCCACCTCATATTATGTGTAAGGGAAAGAGCTGAGCAGAGTGGACGGCCCAGCAAGCTTTGGCCTTCGCACCAGATGGGGACTTTAATAACACTCGGCTAAATGAGGAGGAAAGTGCGCCGAGCAGCCCGACCCTCTGCGGATAGCACACCAAATGGGTAAGTGGGTATGTGATAAAAAGAAGTAGCGATAAGCGGGTCTACTAACGATTAAGGTGGGCGATCACTTATCATCATACAACGGCGCTAGGTGATCCAGGGATAGCGTGTAGTCCACCCAGGCACCATGTCTAGTGAAATGAACTCTGTCCTCACAAGAACAGTTCTGCCAGGTTAAAAGAGAGAGAGAGAGAGAGAGAAAAGAAAAGAAAGAGAGGGAAGAATGAGAGAAGACAAAAAAGAAAGAATGAAAGGGAGGTCTGAGAGGGAGATGAGGGGCGTCAAGGAATCAATGATTTAGGTAACTTCAAAGACGACTACCCAAATGCTCTTTGATTAATTGTACTTAATTTCTTATATTTGCGTTCTTTTGTACACACTTTGTTTCAGTATGTTGTAAAATTATGCATTAGAAATTATAGTGTGTTTAACGTATCCAGTGGCTGCTGCACACAGAGCGGAGAAGGTAGAGTTTAAAGGCGAGGAAAACAAAATTAGAGTAAAAACAGTGGGCATTTTTACTTTGTGATCGAAGAAAGAAGAGCGCGGCCATATTTACCTATTCAAAATTTTGTATTCCTTCATGATACCACTAATCACACTTTGGTGGCCATTCAGGTGCTCTGTAGAGGGAGTTGGGGGGACCTTCCGCCCGTTCATGCTTTGATAACCTCCCAAAATAGTTTGAATGACGTCCTCAACAGTCCCGTCTTTTTCAGCAAGTTCTGAAGCAATCTAGGGAAAGAAATATGACGTCATATTATCGAGGCAAGTTGACTTTGGAAACAACTCGAGTCTGAAAGATGGCATTTAACAGCTAGATGAAGGTAGATGGAAAACAACGTAGTATGAAAGACTCTACCAAATGGGAACACCTTTTCCTCCATTGGTTTAAGCAGCACACGGTACGAATCGGCGCAAAACCCGACGCCAAAACAACAAAACTGAATCGTCTAAAAACAGAGCGAATAATGTTTAAGAGAAAATAATATTTAAATCAGCGAGGATCATTGATTTGGTTAAAAATAGATTGTCCATAAATTCCTGCCACAGAGAGGCGAAAGTAAGTATACCGCAACGGTAGTGCTATCATATAAAAGCAAATAAACACAAGATAGGGTAAAAAGCAACAAGAAGGAAGCGCACTCCGGCGTGAGGGGTTAGCCCGCCTCTACCCGACGTAGGAACATGCGACGACCTACAACAGACCCAAATAAAGTGGATGACGCCAGCCTCCTCCAAAATTTCATATAGTCCACGTGTACATAACCCGCCCCAAATACAAGTGGTAAGGACGCCACTCGTCCCGGTACCAGGACAAGTAAGGTGCGCAAAGATCACCCAGACTGGGACATTTAGCAAGAATGTGATGAACATTTTGGAGGACAACAGTCGTCGTCGCAATAAGGCGTTGGCGAGCGTTCCATCAAATAGAGGTGGGTGTCAAGTGTGTCCAATTCGGGGACGACAGAAAGCAACCTGAAACCATCGTGGCATTGGGGAGGGGGGTTAGGTCCATGGGAACAATCGCGGCGCAATAGCACGCAACTTAAGTTCCCGAAAACCGTCTCCCAACTTCTTTGCCAAGCCGCCTGGATGGCTGCCCGTATTCCTGCCATGTAGGGGAAAAGCGAAACGCTTGTCTGGTCACCCAGTCCTCGCGGACTCTTTGGTGCTCTCTGTCGAGGTTTAGTGAGTGGGTAATCCCAGTCCCACTTCCTGGACATATATTTTATTACCACACCGAGGTGAAGCGGAGGTGAAGTGTATCCAATACACCTACCGTAGCCACTTGCGGTGAATAAGAATGACCCCGGTGCGTCCCTTTTGATCAAAATTAAGATGATGATCCCCTGAGTGTGTCCCCACTCAGTAAGAGCCAGCCATGGATGGACCAGGGTAATATTAAGATTTAAGCCGAGTGGATTGCTTATTAATTGCCAAAGGATCGTCCAAAATAGTTAAACACACAGATACAAAAATACTCTTTAATGTACATGAATTTGAAATAAGCAAGTGTATATATATATATATATATATATATATATATATATATATATATATATATATATATATATATATATATATATATATAATAGAATTAATCTTGCACTGAATAAGTAAGTCTACAAAAATGTCGTGGGGATTACTTGCAGATTACTCACTGGGATGCTTGTGTCTTAATGGCACCCGACAGAATGAAGGGAATAGTATTATTGAATTAAATACTTCTAATACTCGAGGTTATGGGCTCGGGATGAGAATTCTAGTTCACGAATAAACTGGTGAAGTTAGGGGAAGGGGATAATTCAATTTAACGATACCTTTGAGTTCATAAGTATTATTGAGAATGACGATTAAGATCTTCTGGTGACGATGTCGCACTTTTTCCGGCCGTCCGAGGTTACCGAATGAGAAGATAATCCTAGACCGGTGATATAATGATCCTATGCCGGATCACGAAGGCGAGCCAAACCGTAGCTCAAATCGGATTTCTTCCTCGAAGTGAATGTCGGATTATTCGGCTCCTGAAGTGGGTAGCCAAAACCGATTACCTAGCTACGTCTAGGGTAATCCGCAGAGGGAGGTCCTGAGTAACCTCAGACTCTGAATGGGGGGGCCTGCGAGAAGTTTGGCACGTACAAGTACTGTGATGGCAACAACCAATTCCCCGAGAAGTTCCTTTCTTGCAACAGGCGAACTGTTTCTTATGTGGGACGAGCTCTCCTCACACCTTAGGTCCAAGATCTTCTGCCTGACTCCAGGGAGAAGCTTTCCTTTTATTTCCCTTACGAGCAGGGATCAAGAGAGAGCCCTGAATTCTTATAAAATCCGTATCGCCGCGCGAAAGACCTTTTCATCTGCTGCCAGACAAATAAGTCTTTCACACCTTCGCTCCACAGCGCAATTTACGATGGCGCGAAAAGGGCCGAAGAGAATTCAAGGCGAATGGAGCATTTGGAAATACGGGAGGGACACGCAGCTTGTGTCGGAGTATTTCTGCGTACACTAATGTACGCGGTATTTAGACTTCTACACTCTCATTCCCTTCAATTGATACATGTCGAGGAACACAGCAGAAGATAATCTCAAAATCCGGACGCTTCCCCAAAATCGTGGCATCACAGACATCACGCACCAGGAGATGCGAAGATTCCAATGGCACGAAAGCACTCAGTGCTTTTTGTAAGTTGCTATAAATTACAATCCGGTCTCCAAACCAGTCACGTCGCGTAATCTCCCGTACGGAGTGGTGTATTGCAACCAGCTCGGCCGCTGACTTCAAACAGAGGGGATACCGCGTGGAAACCCAACCCCTCTTGGGACTTGGAGCCATCCGTATACATTGGCACGATTCCAGCGTGACACGAGGTGTGCTCCAAAAAGTTCGAGCGCAATACTCCCGGCGCTGTAGAAGCTTTGGGAGCAGAGGCGTTGGGACAAATAGCCAAATGTGGTATCCTCCAGGGAGGCGTCCTGGGCAGAACCAGGGGCGCCATCGGCCCGAGAGTTATACCGAGCAATCGAAGGAGTTTCCTAGCCCTAAATTCAAAGGGCTTAAGGGTATGACTGGCGTCTCTCGGTGGCATAGGCACCGTCGAGATCAGATGTGAAAGCAGTGAGAGCTGTTGGCGACTGAGGGAGGTGCCGGGCTCGCGTGTAAAAGCGAATAATGCACTGTGCACGGCGTAGAGCGAGTGGCATCGCTCCAGCATCGACAAGTAGGCTCTCAATAGGCGACGTGTGGAAGGGAACCGGTCACTAGGCGGAGGCCGGTGTGGTTCGAGTCTACCTTCCGCAACAAACGCTCAGCTGCAGAATCCTAAAACTCGCATCCGTAGTCGAGCTTCGAACGAACAAAGGATCGATAAGCGCCCCAGGCGCTTAACGTCACGTAACGAAGAAACCCATGGCGCGGGTACAAGAGACCCTAAGGCTGCGAATATGAGCCTCCCAGGAGAGGCGTCAGTCAAAAGATGGCAGAAGCCCCTTTGCAGCATGAAGATGGTGAGCCCCTCCACCAATGGAAGTGGTGCTTCTGGTTAGGTCGTCCTCCCCGACACCCAGGGAGGGTGAAGCAGTGCTTGGAAGTGTATTCCTAAACACAGTCCCACTATTTCCTTCTATAGTGACCATAGAAAAAAACAAATAAGGAATACTGTAGATACTATGACCTCCCCCAATGACTTGAGGAGGGGGGGTAAGAGAAGTCCCCATCAGACCTTACATAAACTCAGTCACAGTCCACCATTGATGGGCATTGCCAACCCAAGCCACCATTTGGTTGAAATTGTCCTGGTGCCCAACACACCCTGTACCTAATACTTGCCCTAGTCAAGGGGTAGGGAGCTCAGGGTAGGTATACACTACGACTGGACTAAGAGGAGCAAAGTGCCCTGGGCAACCAGAACCTCTGTGGATAGAAGAACAAGTATGGTAGGAGGGTAAGTAATAAAGAGAAGTAGAGATGGGTGGATCCACTGACGAGTAGGGTAGTAGTAATGGCATGTAGTGGGACGAGAAACCATGGCTACTGGCCGAAACACTATGCAGGTGGGAACACACCCTGTGCTACAAAAGAGATGGCCATAATGATAATAATATATATTATTATTATGTAATAATAACTAATAATAATGAGTCAATAATAATAATAATAAATAATTGTAATACATATAAAGTAGTAGTGCTTAGTATGGGTGAGGTTGAAAGTGCACCAACCACTTCCCAAGGAACCCATTAGAGTTCAAGTGAACCCAGTGACGACAGGGCTTCTATCATGTGTACTCAGGCTGGGAGGAAGAGGAGGGGGAGGGGCAGCTGCCCCGGGTACCAAATTTACCAGGCTACCCAGGGTACCCCCTGCAGGGAAGTTTCGAAGAGGGTAGGCGGGTATGGAATAAAGCGAGGTAGAAAAGAGGCAGGGCCACTAATGGGTAGAGTTGGTGATCACCTATTATTATTATCCCTCTGTGACGTAAATGAAGGGGATGACAAAAAGGCAAAAAGGGTGGATGGAAGGAGTGAGGAGGGTGGATGGAAGGAGAGTCGAGGGTGGATGGAAGGAGAGACGAGGGTGGATGGAAGGAGAGAGGAGGGTGAAAAGAGAGGTGGTAGCGGTTGGCAGGCCAAGCTTGGGCCGGATGGGGCACTGAGTCTAGCCAGCATCGCTGTGCCACTTCTTACGTGGGGCACTGAGCCAAGGTTTGACCCCATGGAAGATTTTGCCATCGGGTGCTGGATCACTGATGGGGGTCATGGCCAGCTCAAAGATGGGAAAGGGGGCACTCCATGTGGTCACTCCTCTCCAAAGCATCACAGATCTCATTCGAGGTACCTTTTGTTGTGTTGTCAAAGTAAAGAGAAAGCTCCTCTGCCATATCAGAGGAGGTAACCGCTCCCTGTCACGAGACTTTTAAGATGGTTACCTAGGAATAGAAAGGGGGCTGAAAAACAAGTGTAGGAGATTACATCCTAGGTAGTCTCATCCTAGTTTCTGTAATTGAGGGCACTGGGGCCGAGAAGGGGTGCTACTCCTCCAGATGCCAAGTGTAACTGTCTACAGGGCCAACACTCAATTGCAGGGCTGAGTGGAAACACACTTTCTGGTCAACTTCATAGGAGCTCCCATACGGTGGAGATACGCATGGTTCAAACCCCACTAAAAGGCCTCAAGGAGTGTCTTTGGGTATTCAAATGGTCACCATTTGTTTCCTTATTCTTGGGAACTGACCATTTAGGGAGGGGAGGGGGGGGGGGTCAAACAGATATGCATTACAACATATGGGAACTGGTACAAAGGCAACCCCATTTGGTGACTAACCATACCAAACATAGCCTAATTTTGGTCAAGTGAGGTGGGAAACCTTTTCATTCGGCTGAGGCCATTTAATACAAATTCTTCAACACTAAAGGCTTCGCTAACGAGGCGGATGCCCGCCCAAAGTACCACCTACCCTGTGAAGCTGGTGGACGAATCCATCTCTCTTCCTGGAGATGGAAATGTGTTGATTAAAGGTTCGTCGGGGTCTTAGGTAGAAAGGGCATTTTTGAATCATGCAAGCATTTCTCAAGAGCCCATTTTTGATGTTGTACCTTTCAAAGAAATAATCATCAACCACTTTGCCATGAAGTGAAATGAAATCAACTTGAAATATATCATTTCAAATAAAGGAAACTCAGTTTACATTTAAGGAATTTACAAATATAATTACCTAAAGGTTTGGTCAAAGTTACTTTTGTTAACTGCAACACCCATTTTTGAAGCAGTTTCTAAAATCTCCACCTGTGACATGGGTTTCACATCTTGTGTTCCATGAATTGACATAAATTCTTCAAGCCAAAACTTCTCTCCATTGGCCAAAACCTAATGAAAGAAAGATGTAAACCACTATTGTCTATTATGCGCATACCACAGGTTGAGGACCCAACACAATACAAAATTCTATTTCCTCTGTTTTTAGACACACTTTAAAAGATAAGCACAGGAAAATGTCATTGCCATCACCCAGACAATTTATTTCTTCCAAATTTTGTGTCAGGCATAGGCGGTTTATTATTTTTGTTTGGGGAGGGGGGGGCACCGAATTTGCCCGAATTCCAGACCCCCCCCCCCTCCCCGTTTTTCTCAAGTTGCCATATATTTGTGTAATAAGCACCAAACACCTGTTAAATTATGTACAGCAGGTACAAATTTAAAGAAGTTTAGCAAAACCACGTAGCTACTATTATATTCTTCATTCCATGTATTCATGCATACATCATCTTATGTGCATTTTAAAAGTACCAAAACTCTCTCAAATTGCTAGGGTTTTTGACACCTCACTGAAGTGTGGCAAAGTTTCACAGAGAATTTGACTGGAGATAGTTTACCACTTTATTTGAAGTTTTCAACTCCACACCTTCCAGATTGTAAAAAAAACAGCAGTTTCAGCCATTAGGATGTCTTGATCCACATTGTAGAATTCAGACACTGCCTAGTACTACATCTGCCAGGGATGTCAGGATATGTGTATCCCTGCTTGCAAATCTCTCTCTCATTTCAGTGAGAACTCTGTCTAGAGCATCATAGTATACAATCCTGGCTCTCTGATGGACTGTAAAGGAGATAGGTTATTCAGGTGTCTCTCCTGAGAGTGCTGGCAGCCTCTTGGATGGTTTCTTTTGGTGTTTTGTAGTTTCTACCTCCTCAATGTCTGGTGCAATTTTAATAATGTTTGTAGCAGTTTTTTTGGCTTTTTTCCAGTTAAGAGAAAACATATCTTCATCCTTGCACTTATTGAGGGTTTCCATTGTAGCATCACAGGTGACCTTTGCAGCCATCACATCAACCTCATCCCTGCAGGTAGGTCATTTGTGTGGAGAAGATCACTTTTAAAGTGTGCAAGCCAAGGATGAACTAGAACTTGAGCATAGCTCTGACAAGACCCTTAGCATACACAGAAGTTTTGGCATCTTTATCCTTGGACAGCTCTATTAGAGCAAGTAGAATTCTCTCTGGCTGTTCCTCCATGGCTTTCACAGCCTCTATTTGCAGGCTCAGCGTATCTCACTCAGAAATTTCAACTTGATGTATGGACTGTACAGTGGAGAGTTAATATCTGGCATGTGTACAGAACAGAAAACATTTTCTCTGTTTTAAAGAAGTTGTGGATGGACTGGACAACTCCTAACACATTCCTCATGACAGTAATTTCCTGCAATGTATCTTATAGTGCAAGGTTGAGTAGGTGCCCATAACAGTGGACATAGATGGCCTTAAGTGCCACCTCCTGCACTCTTGTAGCCACACCCTTCTCTTGCCAGTCATGTTAGATGCCCCATCATAGCACTGACCAACTACATCCTCAATTCTGAGCTCCTTGTTGTGAAGTACATCTAGTACCAGTTTGAAGAGTACCTCTCCTTTTGCAGACTTTACTTCATGGAAGCCAACGAAGGTTTCTATTGTCTGAACATTCTGTATATAGCGCACATATACAGACACTTGCTCCATGTTGCTGACATCTGCTGTTTCATCCACTATGATGCTGAACTTCCAAGCTTCTTCTGAATCTCTGGTGACAGCCACTGGTGATGTGCTGCCAGCTGTGAATCTCTCGGCAAGTCATGGGATGTCTTTACATTGAAGATGCAGAAGTTCTATCAAGTTTCCGCAATTTACATCTGATTGCTATCCAATGTTGTACCTGTTTTCTGAATGCTATATGTCGTGGTATGACATTATATTATATCAATACCATATTATATCTATGGGGGAAGGGACTGATAACTTCAAGGCGAACCGACAAAAGGGATGGAATGCCACGAGTTTCGACGGGAGAAACAACTAGATAAGAGTGCAACGAGGTCAGGTATATTATGGGCAATGGCAAAGTTCAAGGTTATTTAAAGAGGCATATACAAAAATATAATTTTATTTACATAAAAATAATGAGAGAAATGGTGGGCAAAAATTATATAAGAGAATAAAAGGGAAAAATACATCAGATGAATGAAGGGAGGGGGGGGCTGAATTGTAGTTATGAATCAGACTATGAAGTTAAAACTTAGGGTGTTACGGGAGGAGACTATTCAAATGAGGGAGAATTAACTCAAATGGGTTAATGGAGGGGGAGAGGCGTTAGCTTACAGAAGATTCCGGGTGAGACATCAGGGTAAGGCTTCACGGATGTCTTCTGCATGTGAAACGAGGCTGCTTGAAGCTTCTGAGCGGGATGTTAAAGTGATGACGGTTCTCCCCCCAAAAAGTGGGGGCAGGAATATCTGGTCCAGGGGAGAGTATTTTTTTTTTTTTTTTTTAATTAAGGGGCTATCTGGCAACTGCCGACTAAGGCATAAGTTGCCGTAAACAAACAGCCTAATTTAGGCTACTTTAAAAAATTAAACAGAAAACAATAAAAAGGAATAACAATAACAAAGCAATAACAAAACAATTACAAAACCAACAACAAAAATTAAATCACGTTAAATAAAAGGGAGAAGGCCGGCCTCCCCCAAAAAGTCAATAAGTCCACCAGTCAAAGTACACGCACTCATCCCGAGAACAAGGGACAGGCGGTAGCGACCCCGCCCATCCCGGTACCGGGACAGGTGTCGTGCGCGAAGATCACCCAGACTGGGACATTCGACAAGAATGTGCCGAACAGTCTGGGGGACGACGCAGTCGTTGCAATAGGGCGCAGGCGAGCGCTCCATCAGATAGCGATGCGTCACACGAGTGTGTCCGATTCGGAGACGACAGAAAGCAACCTGGAGCCGCCGCGGCATTGGGGGATAGGTCCATGGGAACAGTCGCGGCGCAATGGCACGCAACTTTAAGTTCCCTTCGACCGTCTCCCATCTTCTTTGCCAAGCAGTCCGAAGAGCTGCCCGTATTCCTGCCATGTAGTCGGTGTGAGGAAGAGCGAAACGCTGGTCCGGTCGCAGAGTCCTCGCGGACTCTTTGGCGCCCTCATCGGCGCGCTCATTCCCCGCAATTCCTACATGTCCAGGAACCCAGCAGAAGATAATCTCGACATCTGCCCGGCTCGCCAAAACCGTGGCGTCACGGATATCGCGAACCAGGGGATGCGGAGATTCCAATGCCCCGAGAGCACTCAGGGCGCTTTGTGAGTCGCTATAGATCACAATCCGGTCTCCGAACCGGGCACGTCGCGTAATCTCCCGTACCGAGTGGTGTATTGCCACCAGCTCGGCCGTGAAGACAGACGCAGCGCCTGGTAGAGCCCCGCTGACTTCAAACAGAGGGGATACGGCGTGGAAGCCGACCCCTTCTTGGGACTTGGAGCCATCCGTATACACTGGCACGGTACCAGCGTGACACGATGTGTGCTCCAAAAAGGTCGAACGCAATACTCCCGGCGCAGTACAAGCTTTGGGAGCAGAGGCGTGGCGACAAATAGCCAAATGTGGTACCCTCCAGGGTGGCGTCCTGGGCAGAACCAGGGGCGCCACCGACCCGAGAGCTATATCTACTTCTCGAAGGAGTTTCCTGGCCCTAAACCCAAAGGGCTTAGGGTATGACTGGCGTCTCTCGGCGGCATAGGCACCATCGAGATCAGCTGCGGATGCAGTGAGAGCTGTTGGCGACTGAGGGAGGCGCCGGGCTCGCGCGTACAGGCGAGTGATGCACTGCACGCGGCGCAGAGCGAGTGGCATCTCCCCAGCATCGACCAACAGGCTCTCAATGGGGGAAGTGCGGAAGGCACCGGTCGCAAGGCGAAGGCCGGTGTGGTGGATCGAATCCACCTTCCGCAATAAACGCTCGGCTGCGGATGCATAAAACTCGCATCCGTAGTCGAGCTTCGAGCGAACAAAGGATCGATAAAAAAGTAAGGCGGTAGCCCTATCAGCGCCCCAAGCGCTGAACGTCACGGAACGGAGAATGTCCATGGCGCGGGTACAACAGACCCTAAGGCTGCGAATATGAGCCTCCCAGGTGAGGCGTCGGTCGAATACAAGACCAAGGAAACGGTGCGACTCAACCACATCCAGGCGCACCCCATTAAGAAACAAATCTGGGTCGGGGTGAAGCCGTGGATGGCGGCAGAAGTGCACCACCTTAGTCTTGGCCAAAGAAAACCGAAACCTGTGCGCTTCGGCATAGCGAGAGACGCGGTTCAATGCCTGTTGGAGTCGACGCTCCAGAGTTGGCATCTGGGCCGCGCCAAAAGAGATCGAAAGGTCGTCCACGTAGAGCGTAGCGAGAACATCTTCCGGCAGCACCGAGGTGATGCCGTTGATGCTCAGGGCAAAGAGTGTGACACTGAGGACACTTCCCTGCGGGACACCCTCTTCCTGCTCCTTTGGGCCGGAGAGGGCTCCCCCCACCCGTACGCGGAATCGACGATCTCGCAAAAATTTAGATATAAAAATTGGGAGGCGTCCCCTCGCCCCCATCGTGTGGAGAGTCTCCATGATACCGTATCGCCATGCGGTATCATAGGCCTTCTCCAGATCAAAAAACACCGTGGCGTAGTGCTGTCTACGAAGGAAAGCCTCGCAGACGGCACTTTCCAGTCGGAGCAGAGCATCCGACGTGGAGTGGAACTTACGGAAGCCGCACTGTGCAGAAGACAGATGGCCTCCGCTGTCCAGGAAATAGGCTAATCTAACATTTACCAATTTCTCCATCAACTTGCACACGCAAGAGGTTAGAGAGATTGGGCGGAAACCGGTCGGAGTAGAGTGATCTCTCCCCGGCTTGCGAAAGGCGAGCACAGTAGCGATTCGCCAGGAGTCTGGGAGAAGACCTTCCACCCAGATCCTGTTGAACAAATCTAACAGAAAGGCCATGCCTCGCTCACCCAGGTGTCGAAGCATAGCGTACGGGACATCGTCCGGACCATGGGCGGTGTCCGCGCACGAAGCGAGAGCGGAACGCAACTCACTCACAGTAAACTTGTCGTTGAAGGGTTCTCCGCCTCTGGAGGTAAAGTCCAGCCGGCGGCCTTCCGCCACATCACGACGTGCATTGAATGCTGGCGGAGCAGCATCACGGCTAGAGAATGCGGAAAAAGCGGTCGCTAAGGATTCCGCCACGGACGCGGGGTCCGAGATTGCGGTCCCATTCTCCTGGAGAACGGGAGGGGGGTCCTGCGAGAACTTGCCCCGAATCCTTTTGACTCGCTTCCACACCTCAGCTAAAGGGGTCTTCCCGTTAAGTGAAGACACGTATGCCCGCCAAGAAGAGCGGCAGGCGTGCTTCGAAATATACCGGAACCTAGCCCTAGCCCGACGAAATTCAGCGACAGTGAAATCGTTCGGGCGGCGCTTATAGCGCATGTAGGCATAACGCTTCTGTTTGAGGGCCGTCTCACACTCGGCCGACCACCATGGGAGTGGTCGGCGTGCAAAACGGCCAGACGTCCTAGGAATAGTAGTCAGGCCTACGGCGATGAGGTTGCCGGAGAAGAACTCAACGGCCTCATCTACCGACCTAAACTCCTCGACTGAGATAGAGAATTCAGTCATTTCCTGAAATGCAGGCCACCGCGCCCGCGCCAAGCACCACCGAGGTGGTCTCTCAGGCGGCAGTTGCCCTGAAAATGATATTTGAATGGGAAAGTGATCACTACCATGGAGGTCATCGACCACCCCCCAATCAAAATCAGGCTGTGCATCTGAAGAGCACAAAGATAGGTCAAGGCAAGAAAATGAAGCGGTTCTCGGACAGTGATGCGTAAACTCATCCACGTTTAGGACACCCATCTCAAGCTCTTCGATCAGATCGGCAAGGACTTGTCCCCTGGGATTTATGGAGTAATCTCCCCAGAGAGGATGCCTGCCGTTCAGATCTCCAAGCAAGAGATAGGGCCTCGGCAACCGTGCCACGACGCGGCGGAAGTCCCCCGCGTCGAAGTCAGCTGACGGTGGAATGTACGCAGAAATGATAGTATACCTCCTATCCAGGTGCAGCTGCACAACCACTGCCTGAAAGGAGGTATCTAAAGAGAAAGGAAGAACGGAGACATCATGCCGGGTGTAAACCGCGCATCCCCCAGCCCGGCCATCCCGCGGTGGTGGGGTCGCAAGACCCTTATACCCCGGGAGGGCAGGCAGCGGGCACGCGCCTAGCATGGTCTCCTGCAAAAAAATAGCTAACGGGGAACGGGACGAGACGAGCCTCCGCAGCTCCTCCCAGTTGGCCCGGAGTCCACGGCAATTCCATTGAAGGAATATGCCCTCCAGGCCTAGCTCGGAGGAGACGCGGGGGCCCTCCTCGAATTGAAGACCCTCACGGGAATGGCCGTACGCTTCCCGGGGGCAGAACCCCGGGCGCTGTTGGCCGGACAAAGCGCTGAAGGCGCTGTCGCCTTCGAGGACTTATTGGGGGAGGTTGGGCTCGCCATGCGAGTCTTTTCCTCCCTCCGCCTCGAAACCTTAGGCGGGCGTTGCGGCTTGGGAGGCGGGGGGCCCTCTTTTCGAGGAACCACCGTCTCCGAGCCACTCGCTCCACCTTGGGGCGTGGGCGAAGGGGCCGAAGCTCCTTTGTTGCTGTCCTCCTTTCGGGGAACAGCTTTAGGAACCCCGGAAGATGGCCTAGCGACCATCTTCAGGGGTGTTGCCTCCTGTGAGTCTAACGACTCTGTGGAGGCGCGTGGCCGTTTCGCCTTACGGGAAACGGTCACGCTGGGGGAAGAGGGGGGAGCCCTGGTATTAGCCGGGGCTGGGTGTGAACCCTTTTTGCCGCCAGCTCTACCAGGGGAGCGCCCGGGTGTAGTAGAGCCCGCAGAAGGGCTCCGAATGGGCGCGGAAACAACCGTGCTCGTTGGCCTGGATGGGCCAGGAGCAGAGGGTGCTTTTCTAACTATTGAGGCATATGACGTCCCAGGCAGAGCCGGGCGCGCCAGGACCAAGTCCTTAGCCTCGCGGAATGAGAGTCGATCCTGGGCCTGAATGGCCAGGATTTCTTTCTCAAGGAGATATGCACCACATTGCTTCGAAGAAGCAGGGTGCGGCTCTCCGCAATTGACACACTTGGCCACACACGATTTGGACTTATCGTGTGCGACCTTGGAGCAATTTACACAGACTTCGGGTGACCCCGATTTTGCACGTCTACATGATCGATTCGTGTGGCCGAAGCGGTGACAGTAATAGCACCGCCGCGGCAGTGGCACGAATGCCTTCACGCGGTAGCGGTACCAACCGGCACGCACCGACTCAGGGAGCTTGTCACAGTCGAACGTGACGAAGAGTGTAGGGGTGGGTCTCGAGGCCCCTCCCTGTTTTCTCATCACACGTTCGACCTTGACCGCCCCATGGTCGGCCAGCTCTAGGGTGATGTCTTCTATGGAGTAGTCAACGAGTTCCCTCGCATAAACTACTCCTTTTACAAAGTTCATGGTAGAGTGCGGCGTCACACTCACCGGGGTGCCATGAAGTGTCCGAAGAGCACTTATCTTGGCCGCCTCGGCGGGATTCGCCGCATTCGCCAGAAGGCTCCCGTCCGAGAAACGGGTTACCTTCGGCTCTCTACCAATTGCACTAGCTAATCCTCTCCTCTGATGGATCATGTTGCCCTTGGACAACATGGTGCCATCAGTGGAGCGAATAACGAGGAAGCGTTTGAAGCCAGCGGGCTCGAAAACGCCAGGTAACCTCTGAATCAGGGGCCCCGATGTCATCGAGGCTCCACCCTGTGCATTCTTGGTCTTAGTCGTAGTCATGGGCTCCGCACACGAGGGGGTAGAGGGGCCGGATGTGCCGATCTTGGCTTGGTCGCCTACCAAAGTGGTAGCAGACCCATCCGTCCCCGCAGCCCCCGCGGATGGAGAGGAGCCCCGAGTCTTCTTCGTCTTTTGAGTCTTTTTAGTCTTTTTCTTTTTAGGAGAGGAGGGCGGGGAATGAACCCGCTTTTCACCTCCGCCGGCAGAAGTCCCCAGGCCAGATGGACCAGCCTCAGCCAGGTCCCTCTCCGAAATGGAGAAGGTCCTGGTTGTCGTAGGGGCACCTGTCGGAGGAGATCCCTCCCCTCCTTCTACTGCCTCGGAGCCCTCAGCCATTTGAGGAGGACCTTGCATAGGGGCGGATTCGGGTTCGGTGCTTGGCGCCGAGCCCGAATTCCCCCCCATGGAAGGCCCTACCGTCTGGGGCTGGGTCTCCTCAAGGACCATGTCTATCACAGGAGGGGCCTCCAGTTGGCCATCCCCTCCCAGGACATCGCAGGTCCCCTTGGCAGTATTGTCACTAGTCAGGTGGTGTGGGGAGGCACAGGCCTTGACCCCAGCAAGGTTCAAAATTCTTGCCAGCAGGTCTTTTGAGGGAAGCGACCGAAGGGGCCTGGCTTCCCTCTCCCCCCTAAGGGGGTTTGCCCTACCGAGCCGCTTGCACGAGGGGCGGTCGGCAATGGGCTGCCTGCTGGCTTTCTTGGCAGTCCCCTTAGAAAGCAAAGGAGGGACTGCCGCTGGAGATAGGGAGGTGCCCGAAAGCACCTCCAGAGAAGGGGGTGAGGGGGAGTCCCCTACACCCGTAGGCGTAGGAGAGGAGTAAGCCTCCTCTCCGGTTAAAGAATTATGGAGTGTCCCTTGCGCAAGCACAAGGGGGGGGACCTCCATTTTCTCGGTGGAGCTGCCCGAGGGCGGCTCCGTAGATGTTTTTGGGGAAGTTGGGGGTTGGGGTTTTTGTTTTTTTTCATACATGGGCATGGTGACCCTCTTTTGATTACGGGACGCAATAGCTCATCACCTCTCGCAGTTGCCCGCACTGCGAGAGGTGCTTACAAGCCCGGCAGAGCCAGGCGCCGCCATTCGGGACCACCCCTCCCGCCTGGTGGCCTGGCAGTCCTTCGGCATGGCGGCTCCACCTTGGACACGGCGTAAAAAATATAGGTTGTGAAGAGGAGAGGAAAAGGGATGTGAGGAAGATGTGGGTGGGGATGAAGCAGGTTGTTAAAAAAACCCCATCCCGAACCGGAGCTGAGGGGTTAGGGAACAATGTCCCCTCCCCCCCTCAGCCCCGATCCGGGGTGGTTGGCTTGAGAAGAAGGTCAGCATTCTACCCTGTGAAATTAGAGGCTGACCAGAGAAAGTTGTGGGAGAGGTTGTATGAAAAGCGACGAGGTAGGGGAGAAATCGGGCTATCTGAAGGAAGGAAGAGAGGCTAAGCTGGGGCCGGACGGAGCGCTGGATCCCGTCAGCACGGCGGCCAGGATGGCAAATCGCCGCGCCCCTTACGGGGACCAGGGGAGAGTATTTCGGCCACCCAAAAATGAGGGGCGAACGAAGAGGGCTTCGACAGGAGTTGACGAGAGAAGTCGGAAAAATCACTCAGTAGCAATCGTTAAATGGAATTACCTCACTGGCTGGGGCTAATTCCAATACACAAAAATAGTTTAGCTGTCACTTTGCTTTGTTGTTAGCACCTGACTTGGAACTAGGGGAATTTTCTTGGGGTCCGGGAGAGACTTCTCAACTCTGTGTCTTCTCATGGGAGTCAAGCACTATTTATGTCCGAGGCTCTCCCGGGATGGGGGAGGGGTTAGCGGGGAAACAGATCTACTTTCAAATGGCCTCGAATCTTCTTGCAGAGGCTATTCTAGCCTGTGTAAAGGTAAATCGTGGTGGACGCGGTTCGAGGCTACCGCTTGTGGAAGGGGAGGGGGGGTAGGCTTACCAATTTAAGCCTAACAGAGCCTTCTACACCGCATGGAAGTTCCGTTCTGAACAAGAGATTCCACATGGAATTCCCTCACACCCTCTTTGGGGAATATTTTGTTGTGCAGTGTAAAGGATAGACTTTACAATCACTTTGAAATAGGCTCTGTTCTTTTGGACCATGTCTCTGTGAACACCATCAGGTTGGACCAAAACTGAAGTTTCTCATCTTTTGTTTATCTTTAATGTGATCCATTTTGCTCTGAGCATGTTTTACCAGCCTTTCAGGCTTTTTCCAGTTGCTGAATGTGAAGGAATGGTCACAGAGAAACTTCTCACAGGGGAAGCACACAATTAACTTTGTTCACTTGTGGAAGCTGGTCCAGGGGTATTTCTTGAAGATGTTTGGGTTGAAGTCTCTTGTTTCCTTTGATATTCACTCAGAATAGGTTGATTTAGACCATCTAATATTTCAGTATCACTCACTGCAGATTTTTCCTCTGAGCATTCTTCAGTTTCATGTACAGGATCTTCTGTCTTCAGTGCCTTCCTGGCAGGATCTCATCTTGTTTATATTGAATATCAACATATCTTAAACATCAGTGGATTCAACTGCTCCCTTTTTTCACTGGTATTTGTACTAGTTAACAATCCCAATGATATTTTCCTTTGTTTTGGATCAATCACAGGATGGAACTTACTTGTTGATCATTTTCATGAGCTCTTTTTGAGAGTTCACGTTTATAATCGCCACCAACTTCCTTGCCGCATTTTGAGCCTTTAACTTTGCTCCTGTATGGCCTCTTTCTGTACTACTCCATGCCCGAAACCAAAAAATGAATACCGGTATTTTAGTTTCGCATATTTACAAACAAATATAGTCAATAGAGCATGAATGAATATGAGGATATATATATTAATATTTATGCTGAAGTAGGTGTAGTTGTATACAAAAGTCCCACTGAATGACTGAGGTGATATAGTCTAGTTACAGGGAGTCACAGGATTTAATGGTTAAACACATTTGTACCAGTAAATTACAAATATTCACCTTATAGCTAATATATAATTAATGGATAATGCGGCAACTTCCTTGCCGCATTTTGAGCATAAACTTTGCTCCTGTATGGCCTCTTTCGGGACTACTCCATGCCCGAAACCAAAAAATGAATACCGGTATTTTAGTTTCGCATATTTACAAACAAATATAGTCAATAGAGCATGAATGAATATGAGGATATATATATTAATATTTATGCTGAAGTAGGTGTAGTTGTATACAAAAGTCCCACTGAATGACTGAGGTGATATAGTCTAGTTACATGGAGTCACAGGATTTAATGGTTAAACACATTTGTACCAGTAAATTACAAATATTCACCTTATAGCTAATATATAATTAATGGATAATGCGGCAACTTCCTTGCCGCATTTTGAGCATTTAACTTTGCTCCTGTATGGCCTCTTTCTGGACTACTCCATGCCCAAAACCAAAAAATGAATATCGGTATTTTAGTCTTGCATATTTACAAATATAGTCAATAAAGCATGAATGAATATGAGCATATATATTGATATTTATGGTGAAGAATGAGGGGCGGTCAATATGTTTTGCGAATCAGTAGGGCAAAACAGAGGAAAAGGGATGGCTGTTTATGGGAGTGTTAGGACAAGTTATGACAAGTCAGGACCTGCAGCCGCACGCTCCTGCCTCGTCTATTTAAGAAGCAGTAGCTGATCGCAGATCGTCAGTCACAAATCTTTCAACAATGGAGAAGGTTGAGCACCGCGCACTGATCAAATTTTTGACCAAGGAAGGCAAGAATGCCTAAGAGATCCATGAACGCATGGTTGCAGTGTACACTGACACCGCCCCTTCCTAGCAACCATGGCTTGCTGGAATAGGGAGTTCCACCATGGTTGTGAGTCCCTTGAAGATGACCCCCATCCAGGATGCCCATCAGACATGACCAACGAGGACAACGTAGCCCGTGTGGGGAGGATGATCCTCGAAAATTGGCGGGTGAAGGTCAAAGAAATCGACCAAGAACTTGGAATATCACATGGAAGTGTTATCAACATCATCGATGACAATTTGGCCATGACCAAGGTCTCTGCCCGTTGGGTCCCTAGAAACCTCACGCCCCATGATCGACTTCAACGTCGTCAAAGTTTGGAGGCCAGAGTTGCACAAGCTGACCTGCGCAAGTGCTGATTCGACGAGCTTAACCATCCCCCCTACAGTCCAGATCTGGCCCCTAGCAACTACTTTTTATTCCACCAGCTCAAGGCTGCACTGCCTTGGGGACGATGAAGATGTCCAGCTCGCCGTCCAGGAGTGGATTGAACAGCAGTTGGGAATTTGAAGCCTCAGGGACAAGTGGCGCAAGTGCATTGAAGTCGAGGGTAGTTATATTAAAAAATAATAAAACACTTTTTCCTCATATCTCGTTTCCTTATATCTGAATTGCAAAACTTATTGACCAGCCCTTGTAGGTATAGTTGTGTACAAAAGTCCCACTGAATGACTGAGGTGATATAGTCTAGTTACATAGAGTCCCAGGGTTTAATGGTTAAACACTTTTGTACCAGTAAATTACAAATATTCACCTTATAGCTAAAATATAATTAATGGATAATTAATTATGCAAGAAGAAAATTAACAATAGTGGAAAATGCACAGAAACTAGAAAAAAGAATTACTTATATGTCCAGTAGTAACTTCCTACTATATAAGTTTTTACGTCAGTTTCTACAACAGAAAACATCGACACTATTCCAGACATTGATGCACCGACAGTTATCAAAGAAGAATCATTTATGACTAGTATTCAAGCAACAGAAGAAGACGTTATCAAAATTTAAAGCTAAGCAAATCGCCAGGTTCTGGATTTGATCTATTCTCGCCACCTGAAAGAGTTGAAAATGATAACCGAGCCACTCACCACAATATTCAACAAATCACTTGAAGTAGGTGTTGTTCCAGAATACTTTAAAACTGCAAACATTACTCCGATCTTTAAAAGGGGTGACTGACAAAGCTCAAGCAACTACAGGCCAATAAGCCTAACATCTCTAATCAGAAAATTGCTTGAATGTATTATAAAAGAGAAAATAGTCAAACATTTAAACAAATTGGGTATCATCCGTGAATCACAGGACAGTTTTACAAAAAACAAATCATGTTTAACAAATATGCTAGAATTTTTTCGAACTATCATCAAAGAATATGATACGAATAGAGCAGCAGATGTAATCTACTTAGATTTTCAAAAAGCTTTTGATAGTCTCCCACAAGCATCTACTTAAGAAGATTGCCACTCATGGAATTGGTGGAAACGTATTGAAGTGGATCGAAGACTGGCTCAATGGAAGGAAACAACACACAGTCATAAATGGTCACCAATCAAGATGGCAAGATATAACAAGCGGAGTAACCCAGGGGTCTGTGCTGGGTCCATTGCTTTTTCTAATATATGTAAACGACTTAGATGAAGGCATAGCGAACCTATTCTCAAAATTTGCTGATGATACAAAGCTGGGTGGTAAATCAATAACACTTGCCGATCAATATAAAATCCAGAGACGCTTAAACAGCATTGTGGAATGGTCAGAAAATTGGCAGATGAAACTCAACATTGATAAAAATGCGAGGAGCAAGAAAAGAAGAATTTAACTATACAATTAAAGGCCTGCCACTGAAAAAGGTATCAGAAAAAGATCTTGGTGTTATAATCTGCACGATTTGAAAGTTGGAAGACAGTGTGCGGAGGCATGCAAGAAAGCAAACAGAGTACTCAGGGTCATATATAGAAATTTTGCCTACAAATCAGAAAATATAGTAATTCGCCTGTAAATCTTGGGTTCAACCTCATTTGGAGTAAGCAATTCAGTTTTGGAATCCATACTCGCGGAAAGATATAGAAATGCTGAAGAGTGAAACGTCGTGCTACAAAAATGATACCTAGACTACAGCAAAAGTCCTACAGAGACAGGCTTAAAGCACTCAACCTGCAATCACTTGAGACGAGAATGTTAAGAGGAGAACTCATACAAGGCTTTAAGATCCTAAACAATTTTGATAGAGTAAAAATTGAAACCCTTTTCTAGTTGGACGCTTCCTTAAGAACCCGAAGCCACAGATACAAACTTAAGAAACAAATATAGCAAAGAATTTTTTATCAAACAAGGTAGTTTCCTTGTGGAACAAAATGCCAGAGATCGTTGTTAAATCAACAAGCATAAACATATTTAAGACCGCTTAGATGCACTCTTTAAATGCAATGGCGTGGTTTGAAGGAGAGCTGCTCCAGAAATGGACCAAATGGTCTTTGCCGGCTCTGAAATCTTATAATAATAATAAAAAAAACAAACTAATAAATGAATGTCAGGTTTAACCATACATTGGCAACTTGCAGAAAATTACTTGTTTCCCATAACGTCTCTGATAAAGCTATTACATGTCTAAATGAAAGGCCTATGTTCTATTATCTTTCATATAAATACATCATTACACCATGAAATCCCTAAAACAAGCACAAGAAAAGTTTCCTGCCATATAAAAGACAATAAACAGAAGTGGCTCAGTTCCTTTAACTTTATTTTTCCTCGATTGTAAACATGTTTGACCTTGACAGATACACCATAAATATACAGCTAAAATAATGATTTTTCTTAAATTATCTTCCTATTTCTACATACCAAACAGATAAATGATTGCACTGGGAAACAATGTATTTGGTGAATTGACAAAAGTACATTTTCCTAACTAATTCAAGTATACTGAATTCAAATCTGAAATCAGATTCTCTCTAATGCTACAGATTTTTTGTAATATCAATAATTAATATTATACAATAATTTTCATTTTATCACGCCTATTATCATGCCCTGAAGTAATTTTGAATCATCCTTTTGTGTTATTTATAGTAAAGCAGGTTTTTTTGCACAAACATTTTATTGCATATGAGAAGAAACTTGAATTACACATTAAGATTACAAATTCTGTAATCAGATAGATGCTAATTTATTAATGACCATACATCAGGCTGGAGGACCTCTTCTTGATTTCAATTGGGCAAAAATTTGCGTTTGTAACTCTTCTCTGGCTGATCTCTTCTAATCGTCCAGCAGTAGTCTGCTACCATGTGTCTATCCCAGTGACTTTGGTAGCGCTCTTCCATCATCATCAAATCCTGATAGAAGCATTCCCCTTGTTCGTCGTTCACGGCTCCAAATTCTCTGGGAATCGGTCAAGGTGAGTATTTAGGAAATGCAGCTTCACACTCATGTTGCATCCCAGATCACAAAATGCTAAAAGCATATTAGTAACCAAATCCTCGTAGTTATGCGCTTTTTTGTTTCCCAAGAAGTTACGAACAAAGGCAGAAAATGAGAGCTAGGCTGCCTTCTCTTTTTCATTCATGGTGTTTATGAATCTAGAATCACTCAGAAGTATTCAGATTTGTGGACCATCAAAACTCCTGCTTTTATTTTTTTGTATAACAAAGCAGGAAACGCTGATACTATGTACTCAAAACAATCATTGTCAGTGCTCAATGCCTTGACATACTGCTTCATCAACCTCAGTTTGAGATAAAGTGGAGGGAAAACGATCTTTTCTCGACTTACGATTGGCTCATTAACAATGCTTGGCATTCCTGCTTCCAAAGTTTCCCGAACTGGCCAATCTTTTGGGGACCAGTGTTTGTCACGGGCTCGACTGTCCCATATACAGATATAGCATGGAAACTTTGTATATCCCTTCTGCTAGCCAAGGAGGAAGTTGACCATCTTAAGGTCTACACCTATGATCCAATTGTGTTCATGTTACTTAAGTAAATCCATGGCCATTCTTATGTCATTGTGAGTTTCTAGCAGATGGACAGAGTGACCAAGAGGAACTGCACCAAAGTAATTGCCATTATGCAAAAGGACACACTTGAGGCTATGCTTGGAGCTATCCAAAAACACTCTCCACTCAGCAGGGGTATAGGTGCCAAGTCCCAACTCAGTAAACAGACCAGGAACATCGTGGCAGTATACAAATTGTTTGTTCTCAGAGAAATACTTAACAAATGTAGGCTCCCTTGTTCAGTGATATGATACCCATACCAACCTGTCAAGCATATGTCTTTCACTCAACCTGGAGGCTAAAAGTTCTGCAGCATTCTGGGAGAGCGTCAAATCACGTATGAAGTCATTCAAATCCTCTTGATTGAAACAGTGAGGAGCTAATGACTGTTTAGCATCTGATGATGGATCTGCAGACTCTGAATCCATTCCATGGACATCCATATCAGGTACATCATTTTCATCCTCAGAGGAAGCATATCCACTGAAAATCAGAACTGGCAGACTCAGATGAGGTACTGGCCGGATCACTGAGGGAATGCTGGGGTAGTTGGTCTTATGCCATTTTTCTTGCCAATCCATTTAGTATTCACCAGACAGAAATAACAATCCGATACATGATATTTTGGCTCTTGTCACACCATGGGGATTCCAAAAGGAAGACTATTTCTCTTCCCTTTCATCCACTCACAAAGATCTTCCGCACATCTATGGACAACAGCATGTGGGGCCCACTTCTTATCTTAATCACCAAGAGGAACATCAAAATATGCCTTATAAGGGCGAATCACAAAATTGATATATTGCTCCTTTGACGAACTAGCATGTAACAGCCACATATGTAGCAGAAGGTGTCTGGATCATTAACGTAATTTCCTCTTTGCGAAGCCATCCCTCTAACATGAGACCTGAAAAAAGAAACAATAATGTCAATATTTTGCACAATAACACTAATTACTATCTTACTACTATGTACTGTGAAGTATTTGCTTTCTACAAGCACCCTCTCTGTCGATCCAGAGGGCAGTTTTCAGGGAAAGAGAGAATAAAAATTACAGAATAACTATAGTATGTAGGTGAAAATGGATTATATATTTGAAATCAGCATGAAAAATTGAATTCAAAATTGGCAGATAAATCTAAGTCACCACCAGAAAATGTGATTAAAATTGTTCCCCTGTGTTATTCATTATGCTAATTGAATTGTTGAAATGTTAGATACTTACAAAAATAGCCCCTGGATGCAGAGGTCCAAACCCTAGCTGCGTAGAAGCAGAGATTGTGGGAGATTTATTTACAGTTGGAGTTTTTGTAATCAAATGGGGATACTATAATAATTTAGGTTTGATTTCATTGTCATTTTCATTAATTTATATATTTCAATGATCATTAATTTAAAGATAAAATATTCAGTAATTTTCTAGAGAATTATAATTTTGCTCAGCTAAACTTTGATGTTAACGAGGTGTTACATTTTTCACTAAAATTTAATATAATGCGACGCAGGAAAAATGGTCCTGCGCAAAAAGAAAAAGCGTCGGCTCTCTCAGTTCTCTCAAAAAGGTCAACATCAATGTATTGTTAACAAAAGGCATTCAGGATGTCTTTTTCAGTAAATTCATTGTTACAAGAGAAAGTTAATGATAGCTTACCCAAAATACTATACAAGAAAAAATCCCTGGACACAGTATTAGTCTTTTTCTCAATGTAAGCCAATCATTTATCATTCTCTTTGCTCATGTTATGTTTAACACATTAAAAGTTCTTATAATACTCTAAATGATAATCATAATTGTTCATGTGCGATTATTTATTACCTGGTTACAAATACAAGTTTATCATTATTTTTTTTCTTATTCTTGTAATTTTTTAAATTTAATTTTTTTTCTTCCCCGAATACCCCAACACATTTGCCTGAACTTTATCAGATTCCTGAATCCAGAGGGCGCAGTTTCCCCCACCCCCGCCTCCTAGGCCCATGGTGTCAGCACTATAGAAATAAGGAAATGCTGACCTAAGGTTGGTTAGAGTGGGAGAGTAATTCCCTGACCTGATAAAAAGACATTCATAAGATTATTGCAGATTTTCAAACTCTGAAAAATAAGAGAATGATTTTCCTTTATTCAAATATTTTCAAAAATATGAGTAGATAAATGAAATTCCCATGGTACAGGAAGGTATTCATTTAATATATTTTTTTGAAGATTTCATATGATACAATTGTATATTCAAGAAATTATACTAAATAAACTATTGAGATGTACAAAATAAGAGAATGATCACAGATTTTTTAGCAAGCACATACACTAAAACAAAGCAAGATTTAACAATGATGAAACACTGGTTTAAAAATGCTTGGAGTGAAGGTATAACATGTTATTGCATGAGCTTCATTCGCATTTACTATTCCAATTATTCACACTTGCGGACTGTGAGGGAATCCCCAGGTGGAAGATCTTTAGGAGAAAGGAACTCCCATGTGCAGCAAAAGGCCCGGCTAGGACTAAAGTGGTAAGCCTACCCCCCCCCCCTTCCACAAGCGGTAGCCTCGAATCGAGTCCCCCACGATTCACCTTTATGTGGGCTCTAATAGCTCTGCCAGAAGATTTGAGGCCCTTGGGGAGTAGAGCTGTTTCCCGCTAATCCCCAACTCTGGGGAGAGCCTCGGATATAAAAAACGCTTGACTCTCCGGAAGACACACAGAGTTGAGAAGTCTCACCAGAACACAGAAGATTTTCCCATGGTTCCAAGTCAAGTGCTAGCAACAAAGCAAAGTGACAGCTGGACTATTTCGTGTATTTGGAATTAGCCCCAGCCAGGAGGTAATTCCACTGAATGATCGCCCCCCCCGAGTGATTTTCCCGACTTCTCCCATCAACTCCTGTCGAAGCCTTCCTTATTTTGGGTAGCCAAAATACTCTCCCCTGGACCGGAAGTTCCCCCCCCCCCTTGTTTTTGGAGAACCGTCATCACTCCAATCTTCTGCTCAATAGTTCCGAATGGCCACACCTCATGTACAGAAGACATCTGTAAGCCAACCCCTCCCCCCCCCCTTTAAGGAACCCAAATGAGTTAATTCCCCCTTTCATTTACTGATGTGATTTTGCCCGTTAATTCTCTGAGGTAATTTTACCCATCAATTCTCTCATTAATTTTGTGTAAATAAAATTATATTTTTATACATGCCTCTTTAAATAAACTTGAGCTTTGCCATTGTCCACAATTTACCTGACCTCGTTGCACTCTCTCACTACTCAGCCCATCTAAACTCGTGGTTTTCCATCTCTTTTATCGGTTCACTTTCAAGTTATTGGTCCCTCCCTCATAGATATAATATGGTATTGATATAATTTAATGTCATACCATGACACGGACTAACTCCTTTAGATGAAAACAAGCCCCATAGCATTACGCTGGCTTCTCAATACTTGGCAGACTTTTTATTAACACATTTAGGGTTAAGTCTGTCAAATGCAGCATGTCTAACAAAGCGTCTGCCATCACCTCCAACAAAATTAAATTTACTTTCATCACTGAAATGAACTCTCCCAATCTTCATCCCTCCAAAAGATACGAGTCTCATCATCTGGCTCTTCTTACTGATGATTCATTTGGTTGCTGGATAACAAGATTTTAAACAGATGCATTGAGGAAATGCGAGACTGTGAACCGGCCGACCCACTTCTTTGTCACTATTGGTTTTAATTTTTTGATAAATTTTGCTGCAGTCTCAAAGGGATACAACATGGAGAAGCACCTAATAGCTCTGCCTTCTCTGATGGTGGCTATGCAGATTCAATGACATTTGCAGGGGAATCATAGGCTTCTTTTCATTGGATAACTTCAGAACATGCAACACACACTCTTGAACCTTCCTAAATCTCTTGAAATTGCATAAAAAGTCATCCCCAAATTCTTCAAGCGAAAAAGTCTCTGACAGAGGTCAGGAGTCACTTTCACATGTGGTGGCATCTATGCAGATTGAGTATGACAACAATGGTGGTTGTACAGTTGAGCAAAATGTTGCCTGCTGATTTCAAGAAACTTCTAGAATGCTCCTGAAAAAATCATTCTTTTATTTTGCGTGTGTCAATATTTTATTTAGTATATTTCTTGAATATACGATTGTATCATATGAAATCTTCATAACATATATTAAATACATGCCTTTATGTACCATGGAAATTTCACTAATCTACTCATCATATTTTTAAAAATATTTTAATAAAGGAAAAGCATTCTTTAATTTTGTGCAGTAGCGTAGATCGCTCTCTCTCTCTCTCTCTCTCTCATCTCTGCAGTAAAAGAATGAGAACACCAACCATGGTTTGGACAGCTCATTGTCAAAGGCAACTGAATGTGACAACAATGCATGGTGCAATTGATGAAGACCTCAAGTTAGGAAGGGTTCTTTGAAATTTGCTCAAGTTGGAATACTCATCAGCTCCAACTAACAGATGATGGCACGCTACGCATTATCCCAATCAAATCTCCTTTTCTACTTTATTTGTTCACTTTTTTGCACCGACATATCCTGCAGCGCAGTGGAGGAAGATATATTTTTTTCCAGAGCTCATCTGGCAACTGACTGCATTTGTGGACATAAATCACCATAATCATCTAACAGCATAATGGTAGGAGGGATCAAGAGAAAATAAACCATATGCAAAAGACCAAAAAACAAGAAGGAAGCATGCTCCGGTATGCAGGAGAGGCCCGCATACATCCGCCGCAGGAACATGCGACCAACAGCAAAGAGAGAGGAGGCTAGCCTCAATGAGAGCTGATTTCATACTCTCAATTTCTTCCAGCTTAGCTTCATTTATAACAGCTAGGATGAAGATCCTCTTTGCATTTCTCCCAATTCGCTCTATTGTAGCTCTTCCTTTCCAGTAATGGTACCTGTATCAGGTTCTGATTGCTTTCCAATGTGATTATTACATACTAGTTTGGTCTTGTAAGGCATGCAGTACCTGCTTGATAACATGTCTGTCAGTGGTATATATAGGAAAGTCTGGATGGACAAATTCCTTTGAATATGTTCCTTTCAATCAACATTTCAAAGTTCTTACAACATCAATTTCTATTTTGATAGCCAATCTCTCTGTACCTAGCATTCACTTCTCTTCCTTGGGAGTCCTGTGTTGAAGATGGACAGTAAATTTGGCATAGGAATGAAGTTGCAGAATGGTAGTTGGTATCCTGAGGATATTATTATTGGTGATACATGTTTCAATTCTAAAGACCAAATAGGTACCATCTAAATAATTGATTTCTTTGTAATCTATGCCTTTTCTGATCACTATGGATGCCCAATCAAACACTGTTGGATTAGAATTAATGATGGTAAATTGATTGTCATAGCTCTTCTATCTGGGTTTACTCCATATTCAGATAATGTGTGGATCAATTTCACGGAAGATGTTACCTAGGAATGAAGCTTTCTTGATCCATCCATTTGGCTTAAATTTGCAGAATTTGAGTTCATTCTGTTTTCCATTGTCCAATGGCGGGGGAGGGGGGACGGTATTGTTAATGCTTTTTGTCAGGTATTCTATTTGGAAGTCTCTCTCACTTCCAAATCTTCCACATCAAATGTGCTCTGGTTGAGTGCCAATACCAGGATATAGTCAAATTCTATTTTGCTTTAGCATCTTCTCAACCTCACATTCGTCTTCTTCACCAGTCTTACCCTTGAAGGCCATTTTTTAAAATTTTAGGAGCCAACTGGCGTTTGCCGATTTAGGGCATAAGTCGACTATGCTATTCCCAGTACCATGACAGGTAACGTGCGCGAAGATCACCCAGACTGTGCCGAACTGTCCAGGAGACAATGCAGTCATCGCAGGCAAGCACTCCAACAAATGGCAGAGCGTCCTGCGAGTGTGTCCAATTCAGAGATGACAGACAGCAACCTGAAGCCATCACAGTGTGGTGGAGTGAATTTGTGTGTGTGTGAAGGGCCATTCTCCCACCCCTTTTTTCCAATACCCTCTCCCTCCCTCTAAGAATGTGTGTGTAAGTGGAAATGTGTTTTTTTAATCTTTTTTATAATATAAATTGATGTCATGTAATAATTATTTCCTTTCCTCAGGCGCCATATTTGTATGAGAAGCAAACTATTTATTATTGTTAATGTAGAAAGGCCACTAGTATTTTACAAAGTTCCAAGTCTGTGTTTTTCTTGTAAAGTGTGTCTGACTTTGTTAACTTTGAAATAGTTTAGCATTTAAAGAAAGAGAGCTTATAATAGCCACGCAAGCGTGATAAGGTAACTTATCTTCCATCAAGCTCAGAGGTGCCACTTGTTTGTAAGTCCTAGGCATTTTGCTCGCTAGACTGGCGGCTGGCTGGATGCGCTATCCACCCCCTTTGTATCATGTGATGCCTTTCATTTTGTTATTTATATATTGACTGTTGTAGTCTGGATTTTGGGGGGTTGTTCGATTTTGCATGGAATCGTTTCTTACGATTGATTGATTGCTAAAAGTTATAAGTAGGATTTATTTATTTTTTATTGCATATATATATAGGAAATTTAGCTGTATATTTTTTGTAAATAGTAACTGAGATCTCCAATTTAATCACCCCTCTCCATTGTGAATATTATTGCACATTTTTTTTTGTTAGTAAAGGACTGTATATACAATCTGTTTCATCCTCCTTCGATTTCTCACACCCGGATTAGTGTAGGAAGCAGGTTGGATCGATTGGGGTTAGTCTAGATTTTTGGCCCGCTACAACGTCATTGGGGGATAGGCCCTTGGGAACAGTCGCGGCACAATGGCACGTAACTTTAGGTTCCTCTCGATCGTCTCCCATCTTCTTTGCCAAGCAGCTCAGAGGGCTACCAGTATTCCTGCCATGTAATTGGTGAGGAAGAGCCAAGCGCTGGTCTGGTCACCCAGTCCTCGAAGACTCTTTGGTGCCCTCATCGGAGCGCTCATTAACCACAATTCCTACCTGGAACCAATCATAAGATAATCTCGACATCCATCCAGCTAGCTATAACTGTGGCATCACGGATATTGCAACCAGCTCGGCCATTAAGAAAAGCAGCGCCCCGCTGACTTGAAACAGAGGGGATACGGCGTGGAAACTGACCTCCCTCATCCTTGTGACTTGGAGTCATCCGTATACAGTGGCACGGTTCCAGCATAAAACGAAGTGTGTTTCAAAAGGGCCAAATAAAATACGCTAGGCGCAGTCGAAGCTTTGGGAACAGAGGCGACAAATAGTCAAAAGTCGTACCCTCTAGGGTGGCATCCTGGGCAGAACCAGGGGCGGTACCTCTTGAAGGAGTTTCCTAGCCTTAAACAAAAAGGGCTTAGTAGGGTATGACTGGTGTCTCTCGGCGGCATTGGCACCGTCGAGATCAGATGGAGTAAAAGCTGTTGGCGACTGAGGGAGGTGCCAGGCTCGCGCACACAGGCGAATTGCACTGTGTATAGCGCTGAATGAGTGTGATCTCCTCAGCATCCCCAAGTAGGATCGCAATGGGGGAAGTGCGGAAAACACCGGTCACCAAGCGAAGGCCTGTGTGGTAGATCGAGTCCACTTTCCGCAATATACGCTCAGCTGTGGATGCATAAAACTCGCATCCGTAGTCAAGCTTCGAGCGAACAAAGGATCGATAAAAAAGTAGGGCAGTAGCCCTATCAGCGCCCCAAGCGCTGAACGTTACGGAATGGAGAGTGTCCATGGCGCGGACACAAGAGACCCTAAGGCTGCGAATATGAGCCTCCCAGGTGAGGCGTCGGTCGAATACAAGACCAAGGAAACGGTGCGACTCAACCACATCCAGGCGCACCCCATTAAGAAACAAATCTGGGTCGGGGTGAAGCCAGAAGTGCACCACCTTAGTCTTGGCCAAAGAAAACCGAAACCTGTGCGCTTCTGCATAGCGATAGACGCGGTTCAATGCCTGTTGGAGTCGACGCTCCAGAGTTGGCATCTGAGCCGCGCCAAAAGAGATCGAAAGGTCGTCCACGTAGAGCGTAGCGACAACATCTTCCGGCAGCTCCGAGGTGATGCCGTTGATGCTCAGGGCAAAGAGTGTGACACTGAGGACACTTCCCTGCGGGACACCCTCTTCCTGCTCTTCCTCTTCCTCTTCCCCTCGCCAGGAATCCGGGAGAAGACCCTCCACCCAGATCCTGTTGAACAAATCTAACAGAAAGGCCATGCCTCACTCACCCAGGTGTCGAAGCATGGCGTACGGGACATCGCCGCGACCATGGGCGGTGTCCGCGCACGAAGCAGGAGCGGAGCGCAACTCACTCACAGTAAACCTGTCGTTGAAGGGTTCTCCGCCTCTGGAGGTAAAGCCAGCCGGCGGGCTTCCGCGACATCACGACGTGCATTGAATGCTGGCGGAGCAGCATCACGGCTAGAGAATGCGGAAAAAGCGGTCGCTCAGGATTCCACCACTGACGCGGGGTCTGAGATTGCAGTTCCATTCTCCTGGAGAACGCGAGGGGGGGTCCTGCGAGAACTTGCCCCGAATCCTTTTGACTCACTTCCACACTTTTGCTAAAGGGGTCTTCCCGTTAAGTGAAGACGCGTATGCCCGCCAAGAAGAGCGAAGGGCGTGCTTCGAAATATACCGGAACCTAGCCCTAGTACGACGAAATTCAGCGACAGTGAAATCGTTCGGGCAGCGTTTATAGCGCATGTAGGCATAACGCTTCTGTTTGAGGGCCGTCTCAAACTCGGCCGAACACCATGGGGAGAGGTCGGCGTGCAAAACGGCCAGACGTCCTAGGAATAGTAGTCAGGCCCACGGCGATGAGGTTGCCGGAGAAGAACTCAACGGCCTCATCTACCGACCTAAACTCCTCGACTGAGATAGAGAATTCAGTCATTTCCTGAAATGCAGGCCACCGCGCCCGCGCCAAGCACCACCGAGGTGGGCTCTCAGCCGGCAGTTGCCCTGAAAATGATATTTGAATGGGAAAGTGATCACTACCATGGAGGTCATCGACCACCCACCAATCGAAATCAGGCTATGCACCCGAAGAGCACAGAGATAGGTCAAGGCAAGAAAATGAAGCGGTTCTCGGACAGTAATGCGTAAACTCATCCACGTTTAGGACACTCATCTCAAGCTCTTCGATCAGATCGGCAAGGACTTGTCCCCTGGGATTTATGGAGTAATCTCCCCAGAGAGGATGCCTCCCGTTCAGATTTCCAAGCAAGAGAAAGGGCCTCAGCAACCGTGCCACGACGCGGCGGAAGTCAGCTGACGGTGGAATGTACGCAGAAATGATAGTATACCTCGTATCCAGGTGCAGCTGCACAGCCACTGCCTGAAAGGAGGTATCTAAAGAGAAAGGAAGAACGGAGACATCATGCCGGGTGTAAACCGCGCATCCCCCAGCCCGGCCATCCCGCGGTGGTGGGGTCGCAAGACCCTTATACCCCGGAAGGGCGGGAAGGGGCCACGCGCCTAGCATGGTCTCCCTCAAAAAAATAGCTAACGGGGAACGGGACGAGACGAGCCTCCGCAGCTCCTCCCAGTTGGCCCGGAGTCCACGGAAATTCCATTGAAGGAATATGCCCTCCAGGCCTAGCTCGGAGGAGACGCGGGGGCCCTCCCCGAACAGAAGATCCTCACGGGAATGGCCATACGCTTCCCGGAGGCAGAAACCCAGGCGCTTTTGGCCGGAGAAAGCGCTTAAGGCGCTGTCGCCTTCGAGGACTTATTGGGGGAGGTTGGGCTCGCCATGCGAGTCTTTTCCTCCCTCCGTCACGAAACCTTAGGCGTGCGTTGCGGCTTCGGAGGCGGGGGGCCCTCTGTTCGAGGAACCACCGTCTCCGAGCCACTCGCTTCCCCACTAGGCGTGGGCGAAAGAGCCGAAGCTCCTTTGTTGCTGTCCTCCTTTCGGGGGAGAGCTTTAGGAATCCCCGAAGATGGCCTAGCGACCATCTTCAGGGGTGTTGCCGCCTGTGAGTCTAACGACTCGGTGGAGGCGCGTGGCCGTCTGGCCTTACGGGAGACAGTCACGCTGGGGAAAGAGGGGGAAGCCGTGGTTTTAGCCGGGTCTGGGTATGAACCCTTTTTGCCGCCAGCTTTATCAGGGTAGCGCCCGGGTTGAGTAGAGTGCGCAGAAGGGCTCCGAATGGGCGCGGAAACAACCGTACTCGTTGGCCTGGATGGGCTAGGAGCAGAGGGTGCCTTTCTAACTATTGAGGCATATGACGTCCCAGGCAGAGCCGAGCGCATCAGGACCAAGTCCTTAGCCTCGCGGAATGAGAGTCGATCATGGGCCTGAACGGCCAGGATTTCTTTCTCCAGGAGATATGCACCACATTGCTTTGAAGAAGCGGGGTGCGGCTCTCCGCAATTGACACACTTGGCCACACATGATTTAGACTTATCGTGTGCGGCCTTGGAGCAATTTACACAGACTTCGGGTGACCCCGACTTTGCACGTCTACAAGAACGATTTGTATGGCCGAAGCAGTAACAGTAATAGTACCCCCGCGGCAGTGGCACGAATGCCTTCAGGCGGTAGCGGTACCAACCAGCATGCACCGACTCAGGGAGCTTGTCACAGTCGAACGTGACGAAGAGTGTAGGGGTGGGTCTCGAGGCCCCTCCCTGTTTTCTCATCACACATTCGACCTTGACCGCCCCATGGTCGGCCAGCTCTAGGGTGAAGTCTTCAATGGAGTAGTCAACGAGTTCCCTCGCATAAACTACTCATTTCACAAAGTTCATGGTAGAGTGCGGCGTCACACTCACCGGGGTGCCATGAAGTGTCCGAAGAGCACTTATCTTGGCCGCCTCGGCGGGATTCGCCGTCCGAAAAACGGGTCACTTTTGGCTCTCTACCAATTGCACTAGCTAATCCTCTCCTCTGATGGATCATGTTGCCCTTGGCCAACATGGTGGCATCAGTGGATCGAATAACGAGGAAGCGTTTGAAGCCAGCGGGCTCAAAAACGCCAGGTAACCTCTGAATGAAGGGCCCCGATGTCATCGAGGCTCCGCCCTGTGCACTTTTTGTCTTAGTCAGGGGCTCCGCAAACAGGGGGCAGCGGGGCTGGATGTGCCGATCTTGGCTTGGTTGCTTGCCAAAGTGGCAGCAGACCCATTCGTCCCCGCAGCCGCCGCAGATGAAGAGGAGCCCCAAGTCTTCTTTGTCTTTTGGGTCTTTTTTGTCTGTTTCTTTTTTGGAGAGGAGGGCGGGGAATGAACCTGTTTCTCACCTCCGCCGGCAGAAGCCCCCAGGCCAGATGGACCGGCCTCAGCCAGGTCCTTCTCCGAAATGGGGAAGGTCCTGGTAGTCGTAGGGGCACCTGGCGTAGGAGATCCCTCCCCTCCTTGTACTACCTCAGAAACCCTAGCCGTTTGAGGAGGTCCTTGCATAGGGGCGGATTCGGGTTCGGTGTTTGGCGCAGAGGCCGGATTCCTCCCATGGAAGGCCCTACCGTCTGAGGCTGGGTTTCCTCAAGGACCATGTCTATCAAAGGAGGGGCCTCCAGTTGGCCATCCCCTCCCAGGACATCGCAGGTCCCTTTGGCCGTGTAACCAGTCTTGTGTGGGAAGGCACAGGCCTTGACCGCAGCAAGGTTTAATATTCTTGCCAGCAGGTCTTTTGAAGGAAGCGACCGAAGGGGCCTGGCTTCCCTCTCCCCCCTAAGGGGGTTTGCCCTACCGAGCCGCTTCGATTGGGAGCGGCAGGCGTAGGGCTGCCTGCTGCCTTTCTTGGCAGTCCCCTTGGAAAGAAAAGAGGGGACTGCCGTTGGAAAAAGGGACATTTGGCGCCGACATTTGGGACCACCCCTCCCGCCTGGTGGCCTGGCGGCTCCACCTTAGACGCGGCATAAAAGTGAGTGTGAAGAGGAAAGGAAAAGGGATGTGAGGAAGGTATGGGTGGGGATGAAGCAGGTTGTTAAAAACCAACCACCCCAAACCAGTGCTCAGGGGTTAGGGAACATTGTCCCCTCCCCCCTCAGCCCCGATCCTGGACGGTTGGATGAGAAGGAGGTCAGCATCTACCCTGTGAAATTAGATGCTGGCCAGAGAAAGCTGTGGGAGAGGTTGTTTCAAAAGCGACGAGTTAGGGGAGAAATACAGACTATCTGAAGGAAGGAAGAGAGGCTAAGCTGGGGCCGGACGGAGCGCTGGATCCCGTCAGCACGGCGGCCAGGATGGCAAATCACCGCGCCCCTTCCGCGCACGAAGCAAAAGCGGAATGCAACTAACTCAAAGTAAACCTGTCATTGAAGCCTTGGCGGACCCATCCATCCCCGTGGCGGGAGAGTAGCCCTTAGTCTTTTTGGTCTTAGTCACATTCCTTTTCTTTCTACGAGAGGAGAGTGGGGAATGAACCCCCCTTTTCTACTCCACCCGAAGGAACCCATAGGCCAGATGGACTGGCCTCTGAAAGATCCTTCTCTGAAATGGAGAATGTCTTGGCGGTCACAGGGGCACCAGCTGGAGGAGGAGATCCCTCATCTCCTAGTGGATCCTAGGGGACCCAAGCTGTCTGAGGAGAAGCTTAGAGAGGGGTGGACCCTTGTTCTGTGCTTGGCACCGATCCCAGATTCAACCCCATGAAAGATCCTACTGTGTGGGGCTGGGTCACCTCAGTGACCATTTCCATCACTAGGAGAGCCTCCATGTGCCCCCCTTCCCCCATCCCCAAGACACCACAGATTTTGTCTTGTCTTGAGCCGGCATCTGTTGGGCAAGAGAGAATGGGGCACGTACAATAACACCCTGTAAACTGACAACACACAAGTGCAGGACATTGGGGGGCACAGAGCGACGGGCCCTATCATCCCTTACCCCCACTAAAAAGGTTGGCCCAATCAAGCCGCCCCCGCTCAATATTGGGCCACCTGCGTGCTTTCTTGGCAGTCCCCTGTGAAAGAAAAGGAGGGACTGCCACTGGAAAGAGGCAGAAGAAGGTGATGGGGGAGTGCCCTGCACCTGTAGGCCTAGGAGAGGAGTAAGCCTCCTCTCTGGTAGGAGAAATTTGGAGGGTTCCCCGAGAAAGTACAGAGGGAGGGAACCTCCCTTTCTACTCTGGAGCTGCCCTCCGGTGGTGATGGGAAAGTAGAGAGAGGCTTTTTTTAAAATTGTCATCATCGGTGACTCAATCCAATTCAAGGGACGCAAACGCTAATCACACCTCGCAGTAGCCCGCTCTGTGAGGGTGAAGCCAGCTGCCACCATTTCGGACCACACCTATTGCCCTGTGGACAGGCAGCCCTTTGGTATGATGGCGCCACCTTGGGCTGGGTGTAAAATTGATAGACTGTGAAAGGAGAGAGGAAGGGTATATGAGGCTAGGTGAGGGTAGGGATGAAGCAGGTTGTTAAAAACCCACCACCTCAAACCAGAGCTCAGGGGTGAAGGGGCATTGTCCCCTTCCCGCTCTGTTCGGTGAGAGGAAGATGGTCGGCGACTACCCTGTGAAATTAGAGGCAGACCAGAGAAAGTTGTGGGAGAGGTAGTATGGAAAGTGAGGAAGCAGGGTAAAAAGACAGGGTGTGAGAAGAAAAGGGAAGCTGTATCTTCTTTTAATACTTTTATTATGTCTTTTTCTTGGTATTTTTTAAGTGTTTCCACTCCTTTGAATGAGACTAGCTTTTCCATATTGCAACATAACCATTTGTACTGTTTATAATTCTTATCAGTTCGTAGATTGGCTCTCATAGCTTCCCTGCTTGATGGTCCTCACTCAATATTCTGTAGTGGTGCCACCCTTAGGCACTTGAGCATACCTCCATTCATGGGTGCTGTCAGCCAAGGGCACTCACTCTTTTGCTCTCCTGATTCACATAAACCTCTAATGGCCAGTTTAGGGTGAGATGAAATATTCTAATACTGAAAGAAACAATTAATTACCTTTTCCCAAGCCATCTCTCTGAACCTGGAGATATTCTCCCTAGCCACCATCTGCTTAACCTCTTCTAATGCATCATCATAGTTGGGAAGAGGGACAGAGAGTCTCTCTTTCGAACCCTTATGCTTCAAACAGTGAAATGTGGAGATGAAAATCTGGAAAAATGAAACCTTAAAATGTCAATCTAAAAAAGCGCAAAAGCTCTCCCAACGACAGATACACAACTAATCTGGAGGAAGTAGAAAATGTATGACAGAATTTCTGTTAGAAGTGTCCCATCTGGCAAATGCCATCAAGGGCATGCATCAACTGCCCATTGAAAGCAACAAATCACCTTCCCCTGCAAAATAACAACAGGGCTGAATGCCCGGGCATGCAGCCAACACCATGAAGGAGGATAGCCCCCATGAACTGATAAAGTCAACTGTCTGGTGTGCACAAAAGATGTAGCGACACACATGATCTCACAAGACCAGGAAATGAGTGAAGATACTCCATTAAATAAAGGCCAATCTGATGACTGCCTACCAGGGCAAAGGTCGCCGTACACAACCTACTACTAGGCTAGATTAAAAAAGGACAAAGGCTAAAAAAAAGGCAACAGCAAGGAAGTGCATTCTGGCTTCAGGGGTAGGCTGTCCTACCCCCGGCATGCGACCTACAAAAAACAGTCGAATAAAGTGGAGGAGGCTAGCCTCCTCCAAAAAGTCGTATAGTCTACAAGTCTATGTGCATGAACCAGTCCCAAGTAACAGACGGTAGCGACCCCACTTGTCCCAGTACCAGGACAGGTAACGTATGCAAAGATCACCCAGACTGTGACATTGAACAAGAATATGCTGAGCAATCTGGGGAAGAACGCAGTCGTCACAACGGCGAGTGCTCCATCAAATGGCTGTGCGGCACGCGTGTGTCCAATTCAAAGAAGAATGAAAGCAACCTGGAGGCATCGTGGCATTGGGAGGGTAGATCTAAGGTAACAGTTGTTGTGCTATGGCATGCAACTTTAAGTTCCAGCCGGTCATACCCCCATCTTCCTTGCCAAGCAGCCAGGATTCCTGCCTTGTAATCAGTGTGATGAAGAGAAAAACGCTGGTCTGGTCACTCGCAGACTCTTTGGCTCCCTCATCAGTGTGCTTATAAGCCGTAATTCCCACATGTCAAGAAACCCAGCATAAGGTGGTACCCTCTAGAGTGGCATATTGAGCAGAACCAAGGGTGCCACCAGCCCGGGAACTACACAGAGCTTTCAGAGTTTCTGGGAACCTAAATGAAAATGGCTTAGGGTATGACTGACGTTTCTCAGCGCCATAGGCACTGTTGAGATCAGCTGTGGATGCAGTGTGAGCTGTTGGTGACTGAGGTAGGCACCATGGCACCCATTGTGTTGAGAGTTTACATGATACTGTAGCATCATGAGCCATTATGCAGATCAAAATACACTGTACGAAGTAAGGTCTTGCAGATGACATTTACAGTCAGAGCAGAGCATCTGACGTAGAGTCGAACATGTGGAAGCCACACTGCGTAGAAGACAAAATAGCTTTTTACTGGACAACGTAGGCCATCTAACCTTTACCAATGTTTCCCTCAGCTTTCATATCACCGGCTGTGGTAGAGTGAGCTCTCTATTCACCAGGAGTCTGGGATAATACCCTCTGTCCAGATACTATTAAACAAATCTCAGAAAGGCCATGCCTCATTCACCTAGGGGTCAAGGAAGGCATGGCATACGGGACATCGTTCAGACAGGGGGCGGTGTCCTCAAAGCAGGAAGTGAGAGCAGAACAGAAACCCAACTTTAGAATGGGGAGAAGTGGCTTGAAGGAGTCCACTAGAGGGGTCTTCCAGTTCAGTGAAGATGCATATGCCCGCTAGGAAGCATGGCTGGCATGCTGTGAGGGCCGTCTCACACTCGGCTGACCAGCACACAAGCAGTCAGCGTGCAAAAGGGTAACATTCTAGGAATAGTAGTTAATCCCACAGCGATGACATTTCCGGATTAGGACTCAACAACCTCATCCTTCAACCTAAAATCCTTGACTGGGACATAAATCATTCATTTACAGAAATATGGACCACCAAACCACACAGGGGATCTCAGGTGGAGGTGGTGGTAGCGGTACAGACCACCTCCCACCCAAAATCAGGTTGTGAGTAAACTCATCCACATTTAGGACACTTACCTCCAGTTCGTCGATTAGGTCGACAAGAACCTGATCCGTGGGATTGATCGAGTAGTGTTCCCAGAGAGGGTGTCTACCGTTCAAAACCCTGAGCAGTTGAAAGGGCCTCAGCAACCCTGCGGTGGAAGTCCCCCGCATTGAAGTTGGCTGACAGTGGAGTGTACACAGAAATAGCAGCAGTACACCTCCTCTCCAGGTGCAGCTGCGCAGCTACTGCCTAAAAGGAGGTATATGAAGCAAAGGCAAGAACGGAGACATGGCCTTTTCTTAATTTAGGACCCCATCTGGCGACTGCCTACTTGGGGCATAAGTAGCCATACTCACCAGAGCCTACTACTAGGCTATATAAAAAATAAATAATGCTATATAAATAAATAACAGCGACCTACAAAAACAATCAAATAGGAGGCCAGCCTCCTCCAGAAGTCCACAAATCCGTCCCGAGTACAAAGGACAAGTGGTAGCAACCCCAGGCAATCATGGCTGGTGTAAATGGTGCATTTTCCTGCCTGGCCCCTAACGAGTCGCAAAACACTTATACCCCGGGAGGGTGGGCATTGGGCACATGCCCATCATAGTCCCCTGCGGAGATGAGCCTCCGCAGCTCCCAGTTGGCTCAGTCTGCTTTCTGGAGGCACAACTTCAGGCACTGTTGGTTGAACAACACCTCACAGGGGTGTTGCTTCCTGTGAGTCTACCCATTAGGTGGAGGCGCACGACCATTTCATTTCAGGGGAGGGGGGCATGTAGTGGCCATCCCCCCCCCCTCCCCTCAAGGGATTATGGATCCCAATCAAAGACAATGGAGTTTGCCCTATTGAGCCACTCACACCGGGAGGGGCCAATTTATGGCGCTGCTTTCTCTCTTGGCAGTCAGTCCTCTGTAATGGGAAAGGAGAGAGTGCCACTAATAGGGAAATGGAGCCACGTGAGGGTGCACAAAGCCATGCTTGGAGCCGGATCTCCATGCCGTTTCCCACTATTTCCTTCTGTTGTCACCATAAGAGAAAAATGGCCACCCAATGACTGGGAGAAAAGTCTCCATAGGATCAGAAATTCCAGAATGTGATCATTTACACATAATCGGCCCCGGTCCAGCGTTGATGGGCTTTGCCAACCTGGCCTTCCATTGAGGCAACACTGTCCGGGAGCTTTAACCATAAAGGATGGTGCCACTTTATGTGTACTGGAAGGTAGGTGAGCAGATTCAACACACCCTATAACAAATACTTGCCCTAGCCAGCAGTCTTTCGGCCCTTGCGGCAGGTAGGGATCTCACAGTAAAAAGCTGCCACTAAACTAAGGCTCAATGGAGGATGAAAATTAGCTGGGCAAATAGAGCCTTTGTGGATAGAAGCTCCTCAAGGTACCAAGTATAACAGGCTACCCCCTATGGGGTAAATTCCTTCTTTTTCCTGGAACAAGTATCTTGTGATGGTCAACAAGTATTTGTGTTTCCCTTATATGTCATCATCTACAGTGATCTGCCTTTTCCATTTGACTCTCTTTGGTGTTGGTCAAATAAGGCAATCTCAACATCCACTGGGCTTGCCAAAACTGTGGTGTCATGGATACCACAAACCAGGGAATGTGGGGAGCCCAATGTCCTGAGAGCACTCAGGTCGCTTTGTGAGTCACTTTAGATCACAATTCATGCTCCAAATTGGACACAATGCATTAACTCCCGTACCAAGTGGTGAATTGTAACCAGCTCAGCCGTGAAGACAGATGCAGCACCTGCAGAGGCCCAATAACTTCAAACAGAGGGGATATGGTGTGGACCCCCCCCCCCCCTTCCAGGGACTTGCAGCGATTCGTATAAACTGGCATGGTTCTAGCATGACACAAAGTGTGTTCCCAAAAGGCCAAATGCAATACTCCTGGCACTGTAGAAGCTTTCGGAACAGAAGCATGGCTTGGGGCCATCTGGTGACTGCCTGCTTAGGCATAAGTCGCTGTACACCAGAGGCATGGCGACAAATAGTCCCAAAGGTGGTACCATCCAGGACAGAGCCATAGGCGCCACCAGACCAAGAGCTACACTGAGCTTTCAGAACTTACTAGCACTAAACTGAAAGGGCGGCTTAGGGTATGACTGGCCTCTCTCGGTGGCATAGGCATGGTCAAGATCAGCTGCAGATGCAGTGAGAGCTGTTGGCAACTGAGGAAGGTGCCAGGCTCGCAGGTACAGGCAAATCACTGTGGCTGGTGCAGAGCAAGTGGCATCTCCCCAGCATCGACAAGTATGCTCTCAATGGGGGATGTGAGGAAGGCACCGATCGCCAAGAGAATACCGATGTGGTGTATTGAGTCCAACTTCCACAATACACGCTTGGCTGTGGATGCATAAAACTTGCATCTGTAGTGAAACTTTGAAAGAACAAAGGATTGATATAAGAGTATGGCAGTAGACGTATCAGCATCCGAGGTGCTGAATGTCACAGAATGAAGAATATTGATGGCATGGGTAAGAGACCCTAAGGCTGCCAATATGACCCTACCAGTTGAGGGGCCGGTCAAAAACAAGACCATGGAAATTTTGCAAATCCACCACTTCCAGGTGAACCCTCTTAGAAAAAGTCTGGGTCAGGGTGGACCTGTGGATGACGACAGAAGTGTACGACATTACTTTTGGTCAAGGAAAACCAAAACTTGTGAGCTTCAGTATAGCGAGAGATGGGGTTTAATGCCTGTTGTGAGTCGACGATCCAGGTGGCATCTGGGCTGCACCACTCGAGATGGAAAGGTCATCCACATAGAGCGAGGTAGGAACATCTTCCAGCAGCAGAGAGGAGATAGCGATGATGATCAGGGCAAAGAGGCACTTCCCGGGAGAACACTCTCTTGCTGCTCCATTTGACCAGAGTGCTCTTCACACCTGTAGGTAGAAGAGACGATCTTGCAAAAATTCACAAATAAAGATATGGAGGAGTCCCCTCACCCCAAACATATGGGATCTCCATGATACCGTATCGTCATGCAGAAAAAAACACAAACCCTGTGGCGTAGTGCTGTCTACGAAGGAAGGACTTGCAGACGGCATTTTCCAGTTGGAGGAGAGCATCCAACCCAGAGTCGATCTTGAGGAAGCCACAATGTACGAAAGACAGGTGGGCTCCACTGTCCAGAAAAAAAGGCTACTCTAACATTTACCCATTTCTCCATCAACTTGCAAACACAGGAGGTGAGAGAGATTGGGCGGTAAATGGCCTTGGTAGAGTGATCTCTCCCCAGTTTGCGAAAAGCAAGCACGGTAACTGTTGAAGGGTTTTCCACCTCTGGAGCTAAAGTATGAATGAATGCTGGTGGAGAAGCATGTTGGTTAGAGAATGCAGTAGCGAAGGACTTCGCTGTGGAGGCGGGGTCCGAGATTACGGTCCATTCTCCTTAAGGATGGGATGTGAAGTCCTGCGAGAACTTGCCCCAAATCCTATGGAGTCGCTTCCACACCTCTGCTAGAGGGGTCTTTCAGTTGAAGACCCCTAACCCTAGCTCAACGAAATTCACCCCAAGTGAAATCATTTGGGCGGTGCTTATATCGCATATAGGCAGAACACTTCTGTTTGAGGTCTGTCTCACACTTGACTGACTACGGAGATGAGGTTGATGTGGGCATAAGCTAGTCGACTGGGACTGATTTCTCTGTCATTTCCTAAAATGTGGACCACTGCACCGCACCAAGTACCAGAGGGAGGGGGAGCTCTTTCAGACAGCAGCGGTCCAGAAAATGATATTTGAATAGGAAAGTGATCACTATGATATAGGTCATCGATTACCCCCCACGCTAAATCAGACTGCATCCAGAGAGCACAAGGATAGATCAAACAAGAAAATGAATCAGTTCTCAGGCAGTGATGCCTAGTAAACTCATCTATATTTAGAAACCCCCATCTCCACCTTGTTGATCAGGTCAACAAGGACAGGACCCCTAGGATTGATCAAATTGTCTCCCCAGAGGGGGGTAACTACCACTCAAATTCCCGAGCAAGAGAAAGGGCTTCGGCAACAGAAGTCCCTGTGTCAAAGATGGCTGATGGTGGAATGTATGGAGAAATAACAGTATACCCCTTATCTAGATAGCATGTTGGATGTAAATGGCACATACTCCTGCCCGGCCCCCATCCTGTGGGGTAGGGTCGCAAACCCTTATACCCTGGGAGGGAGGGAAGAGGGCATGAACCCAGTATGACCTCCTGCATAAGATAGCTGATGGGGAATGGGAGGAGACGAGCCTCCCAGCTCCCAGTTGGGCCGGAGTCCACTGCAATTCCATTGAAGGAATATGCCCTCCAGACCTGGCTAGGAGGAGACACAGGGGCCCTCTTCGAAGAGAAGACCCTCGTGGGAATGGCTGTACGCTTCCCTGAGGCAGAACTCCGGTTGATGTTACTTTTTTTGAAGACTTATTGGGGGAGGTTGGGCCCACCATGCGAGTCTTTTCCTCCCTCCTCCTTGAAACCTTAGGAAGGCTTCAGGGGCAAGGGTCCCTCCTTTGGATGATCCACAGTCTTCAAGACACCCAGCCTAGCACTGGTTGTGGGTGTAAGGTTTTGAGGCTCCCTCAGTCTGTCCTCCTTTCGAGCGGCAGCTTTAGAAACTCCAGGAGACGACCTCCCACCACCTTCGGGGGTGTTGCCTCCCATGAGTCTAACGACTCAGTGGAGGCATGTGGCCCTTTCGCTTTGCGGGAAACAGTGGTGCTGGGAAAGGGGGATGGGGCCGTTGATTTAGCCGAAGCTAGGTGTGAACTCTGAGTGCCCCCAACTCTATCAGGGAAAAGCCGGGTGTGGGTAGAACCCGGAGAAGGGTTCAGAATGTGGACGGAAACAACAGTGCCTGTATGCCTGGAGGGGCCCGGAGTGTCATTTTTAAGATTGAAGCATAAGACGTACCAGGCAGCGGCAGGCGTGCCAGGACCAAGTCCTTAGCCTCATGAAATGAGAGACCATCTTGGGCCTGAATGGTCAGTATTTCCTTCTCCAGGACATACACACCAGATTGCTTCAAAGAAGCGGGATGCGGCTCTCCGCAATTGACACACTTGGCCATAAACGAGTTGGACTTATCATGTGCTGCCTTGCCTTGGCCATCATGCTGCAATCAGTGGAGGAAATAACCAGAAAGTTTTAAGCTGCAGCTCAAAAACGCTAGGTAGTTTCTCGATGAAGGGTTCCACTCGACACACTTGCAACTTTGGTCTCATCTCCCTCTCCCCAATGCTGATCTTGTCCTGGTCACTTGCTAACACGCCAGCGGACCCATCCATCCCAGCAGAGGGAGAGGAACCCTTATTCTTCTTATTTCTTTTCTTTTTAGGATCGGAGGATGGGGAATGAACCCACTTCTCTCCTCCGCCGGAAGGAACCGTTAAGGCAGGTGGACCAGCCTCAGAAAGATCCTTCTTTGAAATGGAGGGGGTCTTGGCTGTCAAAAGGGCACCAGCTGGGGGAAGATGTCCCTCCTCTCCATTCTCCATGCGAGTCATCAAGGGCCCCAAGCTGTCTGAGAAGCTTGCATGGGGGTGGACTCAGGTTCGGTGCTTGGCACTGAGCCTGGTTTCAACCTCAAGGAAGATCCTACTGTCCAGGGCTCAGTCACCTTCAGGACCATGTGGCCACCCACAGTCCCAGACATCATGGATCCTATTAATGGTACCTTTTGTTTTGTCTAAAGCCAGTGAAATGGGCTACCTGTCCACTCTCTTGGCATGGTAGGCAGGTGGGGATGTCAGATGCGCATTGGTGAATGGCTTTTGAGTGGTTAGGGTCACCACGCCTAATAGGAGTGTTAGGTTCCATGATCCAGAAGTAAGCAAACCAGACAGGTATGGTGGATTCAATCCACTAATGTAATAGCCACTTTGATTGAACAGGAAGGAAAATGTTGGATGGGAGTTTGGCTGAAATGGCATATATTCTAAAAGCTTAGTGATGCAAAATTCCAAGAGGCCACTTACTTCTTTTTCTGCAAACATGTCATTTATTGTGTCCTGAGGAAGAGACATCTCTTTGGCAAAGATTTTCAGACTTGACAACTTTATGTTCCCAGCACTACTCTCATTTTTCAAGCTCATTAGCTGGAGTGGAAGAAAAGTTTGTTAGGCATTCATTAATAGGCTCTATTAATGAAACACTTTGTGGCCTATTATTTACCCACCCTTTTTGCAGTATCATTTAGAGTGAGGGGGAGGTATATGCTGTAGCATCACCTCCAGGAAGGGTTCATACCCAGGAAGAAAGACCTAATCAACCCCTCACAGCTAAAGCTCTTGCTACCAGGTTTGATCCCGGCAAGAGTGGACACAAAAGTCACCACACAGATACCAATGGGTAGACATGCTCTGTTTATCCCCCCAATGTGGTGGGATGATCTTACACATCTAATTGCACACACAGCCAATTACAACACTGCTTTCTATCCTCTCTCATCTTCACAGCACACACACACACACACACAACCTCTGTTCCAAGGAATCCTGCTGATGGGTATCTATATCCACATACCTCTGATGTAGAACAGGTCCCTCAGCCTCAGGGCTACAAAGGCCGTTTGGTGTCAAAATACTTCCTAGTGGCACTTCTCCCCAAAGAGGACCAGCCCCTGGTGCCCTCGGGCTCACTAGGCAGGTTGGTGAACCACTAATACTACTACACCCTCACAACTGCCCTTCATGCACAATATCACCCACTTGCTCCCTTCTTACATAATTCATTTTTTTCAACCATTCACACAACCACTATTCCTTTAACAGGTCTATTCTCATTCTTTCTACACTCCACTACCACCTCAGAACATTCTCATTGCATCTTACTAGATAGTTATTTTTTACTTTACCCTCTCATACACATCAATGCTCATACGTGTTCCATTCGCACATCTCTTGATCCTGCCTTTTTCTTTCATAGTGTAGCTGCTCTCCGCTGCACTAACATCGGTACCAGCAAACAGTTATCGGATTCTACCCTTTTTTACATTCACTATTATCACATCAAATACCATCAATAAAATTGTTATTGCAACGTTTCATTAGTACCAGTATCATTCACACTACCACTTGCATGCTCTAATCATTGCACACTACCACCCTATTCTCACCTTCAAATACCATTTCTCTCCCCCCAAAAAAAAATTCTTCATTGAGTGGTGTGTTCATGAATGATGATTCAAAAATAGGCCTAAAATGAATTGGGTGGAAATTTAGTGCTAAAAGAATGGTTCTAAATGGTTCTCATTTAGGTTTAAAAATTGAGTAAGGTGACTCAGTTTACTGGTAAACCCTCTTATTCATTAATTCATGGAACAACTTTCTTGATATAATAACCTACCATTTTTTGATTGACACCTAGTTCAAATATACTAGTTTTTATCTTCATTAATTGCTGCCGATAAAAGAGCTTCAAAGATTTCCGCAGGTCTTCGAGGGTGAAGTAATTTTGGACAAGACCTCCATTTAAAGTCTCTGTGAACGATTCTAGGACCGTAATGGATGTTTCCTATGAGAAAGTAATAGAGATTAAAATATTGGGCAAAGAACTTAAAAAAATTGTTTTGATAATAAATAAACTTTTAAAATATAAATGATCTGGATAATAGAACAAGTTTATATGGATAAAAAGTGGTGTAAAAATCTGATGCAATGTGAAAGTAGCAAACTTTTGGCATAGTAATAGCATGCTTCAGCTGTGCAAATGCAGTTTAACTGGCCACAGTGGGATTGATCATTTGAGAAAAAGCCCAAACTGCTCATCATTTACAGCTAACCCACAAGATTTTATATTTATCTTAGAGAAATTTTTCTTACCTCACTTTTCTTTTTAAACCATTCTTCCTGATCTTCTTTTGAAAACAAAGCAGGAACAAATAAGCTACTGTAAGGACAACTATTAACTGAACCTTGCTTGCTATAGTTATCCATACAACGTCCTATAAATTCTAAAATAAGAATAGGAAGTATAGCAGGTGCTTTTGCAACAGTAGAGGGATTTTCTTTTGTTAAATCCAACAAGAACATTGGCTTTATCAGTGTTTCACACTTCAAAGATTTTCCCCCATATTCTGTCTTACTTTGTGTCATGAGTGCCTGATTTGGCTGATCTAAAAGAACCTTAAAGTACTTGGCAATGCCACCTCTGTCAAGATAAACTTCAGCAGTTGCTTGAATGAGGCTAACTTTTTCAAGGATGAACTGAGGCCTGTTTTCTTGGGAAGGATGGTCCATCAGAAGCTTCATCCATGCGCGGCCAGGTGAGCATTAGGGTCAATAATATGGGGGTCTTGCAGAATGGGGCAAGCATTGCAAATAAATTTGTTGTGCCTAAGGGGCGTAGAACTTTTATCACTTCTTGAGAAAATACAGGGATAATAGCATTAAAGCGAGAGCTTTCATCTCCTTTTTGCAAGAATACATCTTTATTATAAGAGTTAGGAGAAGTGGTTTCAAACTCAGCAGACAGCTCAAGCGTGCTTTGACTGACGATATTAAAGGGACTATTTAAGATATTCTTGATGCATAAGGCCCATGGGTTGATCTGAGAAGAATCTTTGATGGGGGCATATATGGGAAGCCCAGTAACTGTGAACATTTTCAGGAAAGTAAATTTATCTTCTTTTAGAAATTCAGGAAAAAATGGATCGCAAAGATCTTTCACTGTTGATCCCATTGTGACCCTACAGCAATCATCGGGTGAAGTTTCTGGCAGGGCAAGTATTTTATCTTTAATGCTTTCATAGATCTCTAGAAACTGCTTGCAATCGGCCACATAGTCTTTGGAACTGTGACCTTTGGATTTCAAATTTTTATAGAAATATTTACTTTGAACTGTAGTTTTCAAAATATTCTCAGCCAGCTCAACATCAGAAAGGTACTTTTCCTCAAGGCCAATAATCACCTTACTTTGATTCATGAGTGTGGTGAATTCTGTCTCAATAAACTTCAACTTTTTTCTTGCCAAACGGTATTTCAAGGAGGCCTTCTCTAACATGTCCAAATCAGCCTGAAGGCGGTTGTGAAAGTTCTTGTAAATTCCATCCATGACCTCAAAAGCATTGGTTAGTTTTTTACCTTTTTGTCTGTGATATTGAATCACTAAAGAATTCCACTGACAAAAGACCTGATTTAAAAGCTCTTCTAGTGTTATTTCTTTATGACACAGCTCAAAATCAATACTAGATTCATCTTCTAGTGACAAATTCAAGGAGGAAATCTGAGTGGGAGATTGTGTGAAATATATAAATTCATTTGTGTGAACACAAGTGGTCTCAGGAAAACCAGGCACCAGGTAACCCGGTAGCGATAAATTTACTTTGACATTCTTACTCTTAAGAATGTCAACAATATTTAAAATTTCAAAGGAAATGGCTGTTAAGATTACTTCTGGGTCAAATTCTTCATGTTTTACCCAAAACAAAGATGGTACATTTGAATTGCCATTATGCAAATTAGAACGAATGTTTATGCTGAACTCAACTGGGAAATAGTCACCGATACCAAGCAAAAATACTTCAATTGTTTTTCCTAGTGGAATTGAAAGTTTTGATATTTCAACACTTGGGCATATATCATTAGAGTTGTGGTTCCCATCAGTGAAAAGAAAAACTCTGACCAATTCTTCTTTACATTTATGCACTTCTGAATTTATGGTTGCAATAGCTTCAGTCAAATTTGTTCCTTCACAAAGAAAATCATCCTTTTCCAAAATGGTGCCATTTCTTCTAAAATATACATCACCTCCAAATACATAGATTTTACTGTGACCTGAAAAATTAATATAAAAATAACATTTGTGAGTAAATGATAAAGTTCAAGGTGTGGATGTCAATACCTCAAAACTGGGTTCATTCCCATACACAAAACTCTCAGTGCATAGGCACAGGCAGCACAATCCACTTCTGTCCTGGAGCCTTTTAAGTGGCCTCCATATCCACACACCCTGACTACAAGCTGCATACCTTCCAAACCTCTTTGATTCTCTTAACTTCACTACTGTCACAAACTGCTCATTTACTGGAAGCTTCCCTCATTCTTTTTTGCTCTCTAGTTTAAAATGAAAGAAGAATGCCTAACTGGTACTAGGGTTGCAAGAAACTACTCCAAACTGACAAGTAATGACTGGGGAAGGGAATCTCTGGCAGTGAATAAATACCTTGTTGGGTCAAATGCCCCTCCAATACTCTCACATAAACTAACCTTTAAGTTCAGGTGCAATATAGGTATTCCAGTTGGTCATGATACCATCCCAATAAGATCTCATCGATGCTGAAACATCAATCATTGCCAGGTTGAAACATGACTTTGACTTCCAGTCACTAGAGGGCTTTGCATCATCGCAAATGGTGAGGGATGTATGCAAGAGTGAATGCCATTCATCACCAACTTGCACTCCGAATAAAGACCCACTCAATTTTTGCATCTGAAACAGATGAGAAGAGTGAAAGTAAATGTACAAGTTTGTAATCCAGTCAACAAAAAACTAAATTTCAGTCACATCCTAAATAATTTCCATTACAAATGTATTAAAATGGAATGTAATGAAATTTAAGTTCAACTACCTATTTGCAGGCTTAATGGAATGGCAAATAACTACTGGCTAAACTGCAAGAAAACAAATGGGCAGTTTTGTATTCTTGCAATATCTGGACATAAAGTTGAACCTGTAGCCCTTCTATGAATATTATTTGCAACAGCTATGTTTGGTATCCTTAAACATTTTCCAATGTGTAAACAAGCCCATGATGGTAAACATAAAGGAGAAGAAAAGACACCAAGGCCTATTAAAGGCCGTGCCAATCACATCAACATATTGAGTTTTTATTTTCATTTTAGGTTTTGGGAGCACATCTGCCAACTGACTACTAGGGCAAGAGTCGCTATACTCACACCCCAGCATAATATAGGGCTAAATTAAAAAACAAATAATATATAAATAATAAAGATAAAGACCTACAACAAAGTCTAATAAAGTGGAGGGAACCAGCCTCCTCCAAAAAGTCGTATAGTCTGTAGTTCTGTGTGCACAAAACATGTCACAATTATTTTTTTGAGAGCCTATCTGGTGACTGCCTACTAATGCAAAAGTCACCACACTCATGCTAAAGCCTACTAAATTAAAAAAAAAAACAGATAACATGCAAATAACAAAGATAAAACAATAAGGAAGCGAGCTTCGGCGTCAGGGTTAGGCCCGCATCCCCCTGACGTAGGAACAAGTGACCTACAAAAAAACCCAGTCAAATAAAGCCAGGTAATGTGCGCAAATATTACCTAAACAGGGATATTCAACAAGAATGTAGTGAACAGTCTGGGGGGCAACACAGTCATCACAATAAGGTGCAGGTGAGCACTTGATCAAATGGTGGTATGTTCAATTTGGAGACAACAGAGAGTAACCCGAAACCATGGCGGCATTGGAGGGTAGGTCCATGGGAACAGTCACATTGCAATGGCACAAACTTTAAATTCCCTTTGCCACAATGCCCATATTCATGACATGTAATCAGTGTGAGGAAGAGCGAAATACTGGTCTGGTCGCCCAGTCCTCCGGGACTTTTTGGCCAGGAATACAACAGAAGATTGTAGTAAATTCCACTGGTTAGTTGGCACAACCATAAGCCCTAACTCGATCCAAAGATCTTGGTTGGTCAATCTGCCACTTATCCTCTGGGCACCATCTTCATATTCTGGCATGAAGGCAACCGAATCAGGCAATACTTAAGTCCCTACTTTCTCCCAGGTCCGTAACATTAGATAGAGAAAGATAGGAATACTTAAAATTATATTGGCAAGCACATCTATTCTAAAAATGGTATACATAACATAATTCCACAGATGACAAAAGCCACAAGGGCCTATCAAAGGTCATCAGCATGTGTCAAAACCCACGCATAAAATGCATTCATAGGATTGTGTCCAATCATGCATCTAAAATTAGAACCATCCACAGGAATGTGTCAAAAACAAAAAGCATCATCATCAAGACTCGTCAAAATACAAATCAATCATAATATACAATAATAAAAAACTGCATCCACAGGAATGAGTCCAGCAAACTCCCCAAAGTTAACCCTCCCTCCCCATATAATCATCTAATCTGCGTTTGAATACATTCAAGTTTGGACTCTCTACCGGCTCAGATGGCAAACTATTCCAGTAATCTACCACTCTATTGGTGAAAAAATATTTTCTAACATCCAACCTGCACCTATGTTTTTTAATCTTTAAGTGGTGATCCCTAGTCCTATTACTACCTTCAGACTCAAATAACTTGCTAACATCCAACTTATCCATCACAGAACAAATTTTAAAAAGCTCAATCATATTTCCCATCACATATCTTCTTTCAAATGAGAACATATTTAGTACCCTCAGTCTATCTTCATATTCAAGGTGCTTCAGGGAAGGTATTATTTTGGGGGCCCTCCTTTGTACTGACTCTAGCAGGTTGATGTTATGTCTAAAATGTGGTGACCTAACATACAAGTTCTAGAGTTTAGGGATAACCTCTTTAGTCTTGTAGCTAACATTCCTGTTAATGTATCCTAGCACCCTATTTGCTCTATTTTTTTCCTCAATACACTTCTTTGAAAACTTCAGTGACCTATCTCCTACTATGCCTAAGTCCTTCTCATCTTCAAATGAATTCAGCCAATGCCCATCCATTTCATAGCTAAATTCCCTATTATCCCTTTCCATGATAAGAACTTTTCATTTTTTTAAGGTTAAAAGTCATCCGACACTTCTGAGCCCAAGCTAATAACTTATTTAAATCACTCTGCACTTTAAAGCTACCCTCAACTTCTTTGACTACAGCTGCCAATTTAGTGTCATCAGCAAAAATGGATACTTTGCTATTTACAGCCTCGCCAAGATCATTTCTATAAACTATAAATAATAAAGGGCCTAGAATGGATCCCTGAGATACGCCACTGATAACGTCCCTCCACTGTGACCTCACCCCATTCAGCACAACTCTCTGTTTCCTGTCTTTCAGCCATTCAGTTACAAGGAGCTACAAGGAAAATAAGTATCCTGGAAGACCTTACGGTCCATACAAGGAGGGTACTTTTGCCGCAATTTCGAAGGTATCCGTTGGCAACCTCGAAGATCACTTGCGAGGATCTTAACGGTAATTTTGCAAGACTTTAACTAGTCTTGACTTGAACTGCTCAACAGATTCACTGTTGACAACTTCTGTCGGAAGTGCTTTCCAACTACCACAGATACTGTATGTGAAGAATTTCCCACACAGATCACGGTGGTATCGCTTCAGTTCAAGTTTGTAGCCGTGATTTCTTGTTCTCCCCTCACAGAGCTGGAAAATATCCCCGTAGTCCAGTCTGTCAAAGCCTTGAAGTATTTTAAACACTTCGATAAGCTGACCACGTAGTCTCGACGTCTCCAGCAAGAACGTATCTAATTCCCTTAATCTATCTTCATAAATTTTATGTCTGATAGAGGGAATCAGTTTGGTTGCCCTGGCTTGCACGCGTTCCAATCTCGCAATGTCCTTTCTAAATGAAGGACTCCAAAATTGTACGGCATACTCCAGGTGTGGTCGGGCGAGGGAGTTGTACAGACACAGTACTATCTCTCTGTTCCAATATCCAAACTGTCACTTTATATACCCTAACATGCTTTGGGCTTTCTTCTCCACCTCAAAACAGTTTCAAGAACTTGAGGTCACTGGTGATAGTTACACACAAGTCCTTCTTAGTGTCGGTGGATTCAAGAGCAGTGCCCTTAAGGATATAGGGTGATTGGAGACTTTGGTGGCCGATATGCATCACTTTGCATTTGTTTACATTGAAAGGCATTTGCCATGTGTCCGATCACTCCCCAATCTTCCGAAGATCATCTTGCAGGCAGGAGGTATTTCCATCCTTTGCAACGTTCATACCAAGCTTGGTATCGTTGGCAAATTTAGAAATCTTGGCAACCATTCACCGTCCATGTCGCTGATGTAAATGATGAAGAGTAGTGGTCCCAGGACAGAACCTTGAGGCACTCCGCTAGTAACGGGCACCCACTCAGAAGTCTGTCCATTCAGCACCACCCATTGCAGTCTTCCATTTACCAGTTCTCTATCCAGCCTGCTACTTTTCCATCTATGCCAGGCGCTTGCACTTTCTGGAGAAGGCGGCGGTGTGGTACCTTATCAAAGGCTTTCTGAAAGTCTAAGTAGACCACATCCACCGCCTTGTCCTGATCGTGCTCACTGAAGAAGAAGTCAGACTGATAGGTCAGTAGTTCGACGGTTGGCTACGGTCTCCTTTCTTGAAGATAGGAGTCACCTCCGCTTCACGCCAATCTCTAGGAATGCATTCGGTCCAGATTGACATGTTGAAGATTGCGCTCAGGTGTCGTGACACTTGATCGTGCACTTCTTTCAACACTTTAGGTAGAAACCCATCCAGGCCAGGTGAGTTATTTGTCATTAGGTCAGTGATCTTCTTTTTTATTTCTCCTTCAGTGAAGTCCATATCCTCCAGCTTTCCCCCCTCCCGAGTAGGAATCCATTGGCTGGGGGATGGGACCACACTCTTCAGTAAACACTAAAGAGAAGTAGTCGTTGAGGAGGTTAGCATTTTCTGCATTTGAATGCTTTAATGTCCCCTCCTCATTCTTCAAAGGGCCAATCATTCAACAGATTGGTTTATGGCTGTTTACATATCCAAAGAACTCCTTGGGATTCTCTTTACAGAGTCTCGCCACTCGGAGTTCCTCAGACTGCTTAGCCGCCCTTATGCTGGACTTTACTCTCCTGGCTAGCCTTCGGTATTCTTCAAAGTCACCCGAGATCTTTGATTGCCAGTACACATTTCTTTTCTCCCTAAGCAGTTAGCCAATTTCTCGATTAAACCACTTTGGTTAAACAGGAGACTGACGGGGGGCATTTCAGAGGGATGAAATGTGATTTAAGACTCAAGAATGTGGTTTTGAAACTGTTCCACAAGTCTTCAACAGCCTTGCGTCAGTCAGTCCAGCACGAAGACCTGCAAAGTCTGTTCTTCTCAAATCAAGTTTCCTTGATTTACTAGTTGCAGGCCCTGCCTTGGAGACTTTGACTACAAATCTAATTAGTCGGTGGTCACTGCCACTGAGCTCTTCGCCAGAAGAGAGGTCCTCAACGATGTCATCCTCAGAGGTGAAAATCAAGTTGAGGATATTGTCTCCTCGACTTTACCACATATCCCATGCATTTTTAATTTGTGAACTAGTCTCCTATGTGGAACCTTATCAAAAGCTTTGCTAAAATCTAAGTAAATTACATCAACCAGAACACCAAGATCTCTGAAGGAGGATTTATTAGGAAAAGGACAGTCCCAATAAAATAATCAAAAACAGGTATAGTGTTGGGCCTACAAAAGTAAACTTGAGCACACTTATTTACAAAGAATTTCACACCCATTGACTAACTTGTACGGTAGAGCAAGGATATATCATTTTGGAGTCTCACTGAAACCCAGCAACACCAAGTGGTAAAGCCAGATACAACTTAAGGTCATCTGCAAACAAGGTAAAGTTGCAACTCAGACCAGCATCAAAATGATTTATATATACAAGGAATAAGACTGGTACAATTACAGAGCCCTGAGGAACCCCCACTTGATATAGCGACTTCATGACTAGAAGAGCCCCGAAGCACAACCTTCATTTTTCTACCACACAGGAAATCTCTTATTCATCTGAGCAGTGGGTCACCTATACCTATCAGAGAAAGCTTTAATAGAAGTAGCTGATGGTTAATTACATCAAAGGCCTTGCTATAGTCAAAGAATAGTACGTCAACAGTTTGGCCAGAGTCCACTTGATTGCTGATATAATCATAGGTGGTCAAAAGCTGGTCAGACACAGATAAGCTGGCACAAAGCCAAATTGATGAGGCGAAAGGATGTTATTGGTTTGACAAAATATATTAATATGGTAAACAATAATTCTTTCAAGAGACTTACAACAGACTGAAGTCAGGCTAATTGGTCTATAACATAACATAACAACAATTTCACGGATGACAAAGCCCACAAGGGCCTATCAAAGGTCATCTGTATCCATCAAATCCCACCCACATAATGCATCCATAGGATTTTGTCAGATCATGCATTTACAATATACAATTTAACAATCCATAGGATTATGTCCAACCATGCATCTACAATATATAATTTAAAGCCTCCATAGGAGTCTGTCAAAAACAAAATCAAAGTCCACCAAAATATACAACAAAAAGAAACTGCATCCACAAGAATGAGTCAAGAAACATATCCACATACCAAAAAGTAAGAAATTAACCCTCCATCCCCATATAATCATCCAATCTGCGCTTGAAAACATGCAAGTTTGGGCTGTTTACAGTCTCAGGTGGCAAACTATTCCAATAATCCACCACTCTGTTAGTGAAAAAATATTTTCTAACATCCATTATGTGGGTGGGATTTGATGGATACAGATGACCTTTGATAGGCCCTTGTGGCTTTTGTCATCTGTGAAATTATGTTATGTTATGTTATCCAGTCTGCACCCGTTTTTGAATCTTTAAGTGGTGACCTCTAGTTCTATTACTACCTTCTAACTCAAATAACTTGCTTATATCCAATTTATCCATCCCAGAAAAGATTTTAAAATGCTCAATCATATCTTCCCTCACACACCTTCTTTCAAATGAGAACATATTTAATACCCTCAGTCTATTTCATATTCAAGGTGCTTCATGGATGGTATTATTTTTGTTGCCCTCCTTTGTACTGACTCTGGTAAATATGTAGATTATCGGCCCGAACGATGGAGGTACTATTTCGTCCGTGTTCCAAAATGTTTCACCTTTTTGGAGTACATTTAAGTTGACGGCTCGTGTGGGGGTAAACACAATTGGGAGACTACACTACGATGATCCTGAGTTTCATTAAATTTGGGGGGGTCTGGGGGGCCCAGTATATAATCCTAATTGTTTATAGAATAATAATTCGAAAAGGACTCAAACGCGCATGAATATTCCGACACGAAATTCAAGGGGACTACTCCTGGGGGAGGGGGGGTATCGCTGCGGAGGAACCCCCTACGATGATCCTGAGTTTCAATCAATTGGGGAGGTCTGGGGGGCTGTACCCCCAATATATAATCATAATTGTTTATAGAATAATGTTCTAATGCGCATGAATATGCATGCACGAGTGAACGAAACATACACGCAAACCCCCCCCCCACTTTTTCGGGCGCGCTACCCATCATGTTTACCACTCTTACTATTCCTATTCTCGTGTCTTTTTTTCCACACTCGAATCTTAGCACCACACTCAGACACGTTTAAAATTTAGCATAAATGCAATTGTTAGAGGGCCTAGACCACTTTGATGGCTTAATTATAAAAGGATATACTAAATTTAACAATCTTAGTATCTATTATACTAACAAATAAAAGGTTCGACTTACCGTTGCGTTAATCTTAGAAAAAGGGTCTAAGCATTTAAATGTTTCGGCGAAAATATAGTAAACACTGATTGTTATTTGATATAGTCAAAACGTGGTTTGTTATTTAACAAATTTATTTTATTTACAATTACTAAAGGCCAGATATAAGCGAACGGAGGAACGGACTAGCCAGTAACGTCAAAATCACCTGAATGACGCCACTAAAAGTTAATTGATTAACCCAAACTGTGAAGTCATGTTGTGAAATTAAGTAATATCATGATGTTATTGATTTCCGCCACAAAATTGGTGCGTAAATTAAGAATATTAAAAAATAAAAGCTCAGAAAATTCAAATAAAAACAAGTGTCAAAGTGGTAATGAACAGCAAATCGTGTTTAACATATTATGTTGCACCACCTTTCGAAACTGTACACTCACTCCCTTGTAACCGGAGTCTGTCAAAAACAAAATCAAAGTCCACCAAAATATACAACAAAAAGAAACTGCATCCACAAGAATGAGTCAAGAAACATATCCACATACCAAAAAGTAAGAAATTAACCCTCCATCCCCATATAATCATCCAATCTGCGCTTGAAAACATGCAAGTTTGGGCTGTTTACAGTCTCAGGTGGCAAACTATTCCAATAATCCACCACTCTGTTAGTGAAAAAATATTTTCTAACATCCATTATGTGGGTGGGATTTGATGGATACAGATGACCTTTGATAGGCCCTTGTGGCTTTTGTCATCTGTGAAATTATGTTATGTTATGTTATCCAGTCTGCACCCGTTTTTGAATCTTTAAGTGGTGACCTCTAGTTCTATTACTACCTTCTAACTCAAATAACTTGCTTATATCCAATTTATCCATCCCAGAAAAGATTTTAAAATGCTCAATCATATCTTCCCTCACACACCTTCTTTCAAATGAGAACATATTTAATACCCTCAGTCTATTTCATATTCAAGGTGCTTCATGGATGGTATTATTTTTGTTGCCCTCCTTTGTACTGACTCTGGTAAATATGTAGATTATCGGCCCGAACGATGGAGGTACTATTTCGTCCGTGTTCCAAAATGTTTCACCTTTTTGGAGTACATTTAAGTTGACGGCTCGTGTGGGGGTAAACACAATTGGGAGACTACACTACGATGATCCTGAGTTTCATTAAATTTGGGGGGGTCTGGGGGGCCCAGTATATAATCCTAATTGTTTATAGAATAATAATTCGAAAAGGACTCAAACGCGCATGAATATTCCGACACGAAATTCAAGGGGACTACTCCTGGGGGAGGGGGGGTATCGCTGCGGAGGAACCCCCTACGATGATCCTGAGTTTCAATCAATTGGGGAGGTCTGGGGGGCTGTACCCCCAATATATAATCATAATTGTTTATAGAATAATGTTCTAATGCGCATGAATATGCATGCACGAGTGAACGAAACATACACGCAAACCCCCCCCCCCACTTTTTCGGGCGCGCTACCCATCATGTTTACCACTCTTACTATTCCTATTCTCGTGTCTTTTTTTCCACACTCGAATCTTAGCACCACACTCAGACACGTTTAAAATTTAGCATAAATGCAATTGTTAGAGGGCCTAGACCACTTTGATGGCTTAATTATAAAAGGATATACTAAATTTAACAATCTTAGTATCTATTATACTAACAAATAAAAGGTTCGACTTACCGTTGCGTTAATCTTAGAAAAAGGGTCTAAGCATTTAAATGTTTCGGCGAAAATATAGTAAACACTGATTGTTATTTGATATAGTCAAAACGTGGTTTGTTATTTAACAAATTTATTTTATTTACAATTACTAAAGGCCAGATATAAGCGAACGGAGGAACGGACTAGCCAGTAACGTCAAAATCACCTGAATGACGCCACTAAAAGTTAATTGATTAACCCAAACTGTGAAGTCATGTTGTGAAATTAAGTAATATCATGATGTTATTGATTTCCGCCACAAAATTGGTGCGTAAATTAAGAATATTAAAAAATAAAAGCTCAGAAAATTCAAATAAAAACAAGTGTCAAAGTGGTAATGAACAGCAAATCGTGTTTAACATATTATGTTGCACCACCTTTCGAAACTGTACACTCACTCCCTTGTAACCGGAGTCTGTCAAAAACAAAATCAAAGTCCACCAAAATATACAACAAAAAGAAACTGCATCCACAAGAATGAGTCAAGAAACATATCCACATACCAAAAAGTAAGAAATTAACCCTCCATCCCCATATAATCATCCAATCTGCGCTTGAAAACATGCAAGTTTGGGCTGTTTACAGTCTCAGGTGGCAAACTATTCCAATAATCCACCACTCTGTTAGTGAAAAAATATTTTCTAACATCCATTATGTGGGTGGGATTTGATGGATACAGATGACCTTTGATAGGCCCTTGTGGCTTTTGTCATCTGTGAAATTATGTTATGTTATGTTATCCAGTCTGCACCCGTTTTTGAATCTTTAAGTGGTGACCTCTAGTTCTATTACTACCTTCTAACTCAAATAACTTGCTTATATCCAATTTATCCATCCCAGAAAAGATTTTAAAATGCTCAATCATATCTTCCCTCACACACCTTCTTTCAAATGAGAACATATTTAATACCCTCAGTCTATTTCATATTCAAGGTGCTTCATGGATGGTATTATTTTTGTTGCCCTCCTTTGTACTGACTCTGGTAAATATGTAGATTATCGGCCCGAACGATGGAGGTACTATTTCGTCCGTGTTCCAAAATGTTTCACCTTTTTGGAGTACATTTAAGTTGACGGCTCGTGTGGGGGTAAACACAATTGGGAGACTACACTACGATGATCCTGAGTTTCATTAAATTTGGGGGGGTCTGGGGGGCCCAGTATATAATCCTAATTGTTTATAGAATAATAATTCGAAAAGGACTCAAACGCGCATGAATATTCCGACACGAAATTCAAGGGGACTACTCCTGGGGGAGGGGGGGTATCGCTGCGGAGGAACCCCCTACGATGATCCTGAGTTTCAATCAATTGGGGAGGTCTGGGGGGCTGTACCCCCAATATATAATCATAATTGTTTATAGAATAATGTTCTAATGCGCATGAATATGCATGCACGAGTGAACGAAACATACACGCAAACCCCCCCCCCACTTTTTCGGGCGCGCTACCCATCATGTTTACCACTCTTACTATTCCTATTCTCGTGTCTTTTTTTCCACACTCGAATCTTAGCACCACACTCAGACACGTTTAAAATTTAGCATAAATGCAATTGTTAGAGGGCCTAGACCACTTTGATGGCTTAATTATAAAAGGATATACTAAATTTAACAATCTTAGTATCTATTATACTAACAAATAAAAGGTTCGACTTACCGTTGCGTTAATCTTAGAAAAAGGGTCTAAGCATTTAAATGTTTCGGCGAAAATATAGTAAACACTGATTGTTATTTGATATAGTCAAAACGTGGTTTGTTATTTAACAAATTTATTTTATTTACAATTACTAAAGGCCAGATATAAGCGAACGGAGGAACGGACTAGCCAGTAACGTCAAAATCACCTGAATGACGCCACTAAAAGTTAATTGATTAACCCAAACTGTGAAGTCATGTTGTGAAATTAAGTAATATCATGATGTTATTGATTTCCGCCACAAAATTGGTGCGTAAATTAAGAATATTAAAAAATAAAAGCTCAGAAAATTCAAATAAAAACAAGTGTCAAAGTGGTAATGAACAGCAAATCGTGTTTAACATATTATGTTGCACCACCTTTCGAAACTGTACACTCACTCCCTTGTAACCGGAGTCTGTCAAAAACAAAATCAAAGTCCACCAAAATATACAACAAAAAGAAACTGCATCCACAAGAATGAGTCAAGAAACATATCCACATACCAAAAAGTAAGAAATTAACCCTCCATCCCCATATAATCATCCAATCTGCGCTTGAAAACATGCAAGTTTGGGCTGTTTACAGTCTCAGGTGGCAAACTATTCCAATAATCCACCACTCTGTTAGTGAAAAAATATTTTCTAACATCCATTATGTGGGTGGGATTTGATGGATACAGATGACCTTTGATAGGCCCTTGTGGCTTTTGTCATCTGTGAAATTATGTTATGTTATGTTATCCAGTCTGCACCCGTTTTTGAATCTTTAAGTGGTGACCTCTAGTTCTATTACTACCTTCTAACTCAAATAACTTGCTTATATCCAATTTATCCATCCCAGAAAAGATTTTAAAATGCTCAATCATATCTTCCCTCACACACCTTCTTTCAAATGAGAACATATTTAATACCCTCAGTCTATTTCATATTCAAGGTGCTTCATGGATGGTATTATTTTTGTTGCCCTCCTTTGTACTGACTCTGGTAAATATGTAGATTATCGGCCCGAACGATGGAGGTACTATTTCGTCCGTGTTCCAAAATGTTTCACCTTTTTGGAGTACATTTAAGTTGACGGCTCGTGTGGGGGTAAACACAATTGGGAGACTACACTACGATGATCCTGAGTTTCATTAAATTTGGGGGGGTCTGGGGGGCCCAGTATATAATCCTAATTGTTTATAGAATAATAATTCGAAAAGGACTCAAACGCGCATGAATATTCCGACACGAAATTCAAGGGGACTACTCCTGGGGGAGGGGGGGTATCGCTGCGGAGGAACCCCCTACGATGATCCTGAGTTTCAATCAATTGGGGAGGTCTGGGGGGCTGTACCCCCAATATATAATCATAATTGTTTATAGAATAATGTTCTAATGCGCATGAATATGCATGCACGAGTGAACGAAACATACACGCAAACCCCCCCCCCCACTTTTTCGGGCGCGCTACCCATCATGTTTACCACTCTTACTATTCCTATTCTCGTGTCTTTTTTTCCACACTCGAATCTTAGCACCACACTCAGACACGTTTAAAATTTAGCATAAATGCAATTGTTAGAGGGCCTAGACCACTTTGATGGCTTAATTATAAAAGGATATACTAAATTTAACAATCTTAGTATCTATTATACTAACAAATAAAAGGTTCGACTTACCGTTGCGTTAATCTTAGAAAAAGGGTCTAAGCATTTAAATGTTTCGGCGAAAATATAGTAAACACTGATTGTTATTTGATATAGTCAAAACGTGGTTTGTTATTTAACAAATTTATTTTATTTACAATTACTAAAGGCCAGATATAAGCGAACGGAGGAACGGACTAGCCAGTAACGTCAAAATCACCTGAATGACGCCACTAAAAGTTAATTGATTAACCCAAACTGTGAAGTCATGTTGTGAAATTAAGTAATATCATGATGTTATTGATTTCCGCCACAAAATTGGTGCGTAAATTAAGAATATTAAAAAATAAAAGCTCAGAAAATTCAAATAAAAACAAGTGTCAAAGTGGTAATGAACAGCAAATCGTGTTTAACATATTATGTTGCACCACCTTTCGAAACTGTACACTCACTCCCTTGTAACCGGAGTCTGTCAAAAACAAAATCAAAGTCCACCAAAATATACAACAAAAAGAAACTGCATCCACAAGAATGAGTCAAGAAACATATCCACATACCAAAAAGTAAGAAATTAACCCTCCATCCCCATATAATCATCCAATCTGCGCTTGAAAACATGCAAGTTTGGGCTGTTTACAGTCTCAGGTGGCAAACTATTCCAATAATCCACCACTCTGTTAGTGAAAAAATATTTTCTAACATCCATTATGTGGGTGGGATTTGATGGATACAGATGACCTTTGATAGGCCCTTGTGGCTTTTGTCATCTGTGAAATTATGTTATGTTATGTTATCCAGTCTGCACCCGTTTTTGAATCTTTAAGTGGTGACCTCTAGTTCTATTACTACCTTCTAACTCAAATAACTTGCTTATATCCAATTTATCCATCCCAGAAAAGATTTTAAAATGCTCAATCATATCTTCCCTCACACACCTTCTTTCAAATGAGAACATATTTAATACCCTCAGTCTATTTCATATTCAAGGTGCTTCATGGATGGTATTATTTTTGTTGCCCTCCTTTGTACTGACTCTGGTAAATATGTAGATTATCGGCCCGAACGATGGAGGTACTATTTCGTCCGTGTTCCAAAATGTTTCACCTTTTTGGAGTACATTTAAGTTGACGGCTCGTGTGGGGGTAAACACAATTGGGAGACTACACTACGATGATCCTGAGTTTCATTAAATTTGGGGGGGTCTGGGGGGCCCAGTATATAATCCTAATTGTTTATAGAATAATAATTCGAAAAGGACTCAAACGCGCATGAATATTCCGACACGAAATTCAAGGGGACTACTCCTGGGGGAGGGGGGGTATCGCTGCGGAGGAACCCCCTACGATGATCCTGAGTTTCAATCAATTGGGGAGGTCTGGGGGGCTGTACCCCCAATATATAATCATAATTGTTTATAGAATAATGTTCTAATGCGCATGAATATGCATGCACGAGTGAACGAAACATACACGCAAACCCCCCCCCCACTTTTTCGGGCGCGCTACCCATCATGTTTACCACTCTTACTATTCCTATTCTCGTGTCTTTTTTTCCACACTCGAATCTTAGCACCACACTCAGACACGTTTAAAATTTAGCATAAATGCAATTGTTAGAGGGCCTAGACCACTTTGATGGCTTAATTATAAAAGGATATACTAAATTTAACAATCTTAGTATCTATTATACTAACAAATAAAAGGTTCGACTTACCGTTGCGTTAATCTTAGAAAAAGGGTCTAAGCATTTAAATGTTTCGGCGAAAATATAGTAAACACTGATTGTTATTTGATATAGTCAAAACGTGGTTTGTTATTTAACAAATTTATTTTATTTACAATTACTAAAGGCCAGATATAAGCGAACGGAGGAACGGACTAGCCAGTAACGTCAAAATCACCTGAATGACGCCACTAAAAGTTAATTGATTAACCCAAACTGTGAAGTCATGTTGTGAAATTAAGTAATATCATGATGTTATTGATTTCCGCCACAAAATTGGTGCGTAAATTAAGAATATTAAAAAATAAAAGCTCAGAAAATTCAAATAAAAACAAGTGTCAAAGTGGTAATGAACAGCAAATCGTGTTTAACATATTATGTTGCACCACCTTTCGAAACTGTACACTCACTCCCTTGTAACCCCCCCCCCCCGCATTATTGTCACCCCTCTGTGTGATACGCGGGCCACGGAAAAGAACTACATTTCGTACTTTTGAGTCTATGTGCTTTTGTATGACCTGGGCCATAAAAAGTGGTGAGATTTATGGAGAGTTAGAGAGAGGAATAGTAAGGGAGAAAAGTGGTGAAATAGGGTGAGTTTAAAGAATAGAGGGTGTGTGGAAGAGAGAATAAATGGATCCCTGGTGAAAGGGTAGCTCTGCTGTTTTTGTTTTTTGGATGTATTTTGTTTGTTGTTTTTTTAATAAACTATAAAAATATAGTTTATTCCATTAAATTAAACCTGTTAATTTAATTCTTATATTTTGTAGATCTTAATGGTTTTTAATGGCATCCAAGCCTTTATTTGAATCGGGGGGTTTTTGTTCCCGCTGTGGGTTTTCCAAAAGGCTTTTCTAGTTACATTTTGAATTTTTGCAAAGTTTGAAAAAAGGTAAATCTTAATGATGGTTTATGAATTTCTACTAAAGAAACCTGAGCATAACGCTAGTCATTTTTTGTGTTTTGTCGATTTTGTCATGTGTATTTTGGAGTCACATCGGCGCCAGACTGTATCTTACTGCTTTTAAATGGTCTTATTTGTCGGTCGACATCGATGTCTAGGTGAGTACGAGAGAACTCCGGGGTCAAGCGAGTGCCAATGGCTTGCCATATCCTCTTAGCTCTGTCGTGGAACTCCACGTTGATCGGAGATAATCCAACCGAGTCGTGGAGCTCCCTCTGTCGTTTGTATTCTCTTCTTCGGGTGTTTGTGATGAGAAGCACTGCTTTGTTTTGGATAATTTGTAGTTTCGCAATGTGGGTCTTGGCGCTCGCGTTCAGCGGCACCGGGGGGGTACAGGAGTCTCGAGCAAATGCACGCATTGAGTATCTTGAGTTTATTTGAGGGATTTAGGTCACGGAACCTATAAAATTCCCTCAAATCTCTCCTGCTATTCGCGACTGTCCGCCCGATATGACTCTTGTAGCCCCCTGTGGTGGTTTGAGCCCTAGAACCGTCCCTTTCAGGGTAGGGGATTCTCTCCCCTTCTACCCGTATATCGTTGAAGGTCTTGCGAAACATGGGAATTATTTGGGGGCATTGGTTGATATCTTCCATTTCCTCTCGTTAGAGTTGATGTTAGATATCTCCTTAGCCGTATTTCTCGCCATAAATTCCCTGTGAACATAAGTGGTGGTACAAATTTGCGATATATCGTCAGCGAACTGTACATATATCGTACCCTCGGAGAGAGGTTGTGGTAGGTCACGTGTATAAATGTTGTATAAAAGAGGACTGAGGCAGCCCCTTTGAGGGACCCTGCTTCGAGTTCGAATTCGGGGCCTTTATGTTCTCTGATTTGAATGTATGCTCTCCTCTCCATTATGTAGTCACATAGAATCCTCTCAAGAATGGGGTTGAGGCCTACTTGAAGGATCTTAAATTATAGTCCTCTCACAAACCTTAACAAAAGCTTTTTTGACATCGCGTAGCACCAGGTCGGCATGCCTTTTGTCTTCCTTGATATTTGCAAGTTTTTCCGTGATAACGGCTAGTGTCGTGTCAGTCCCTCGTTTCCTCTAAAGCCGTGTTGCTGTTCGTTATACAAGTTGCCTTCATCGAGAAAAGCGTTGACTCGGTTAGCCAATATCTTCTCGAGGACTTTGCCAGCAAATTCTAGGAGAGATATCGGTCGAAAGCTGGCAGGGAAGTCCGGGGGCTTCCCCGGTTTGGGGATGAAAATCATATTGGCCACTTTCCACTGATCGGGGAAATAGCCCGTGTTCAGAGTGGCGTTCATGATGTTGAGAAGGCCACTCCAGACGTTAGGCGGGGCCTGGAATTTTTCCGGCTATTCATCTATTTTATCCAGCTCCTCATCTATTTTTTTCTAAATTAGCATCAAATAGAGGTTCGGGGATATAATTTAAGAGGTAATTTCCTTAGCTTTCCCAGTTCGCTTGCTTGTAGTTTTTGCGTTCTGGGATTTCAATTTGAATGGGATCTACCCTTACTGTAATTTTGATAGTCTGGTGGTCACTCGGAATGATGGGGCCCGGTTCAATGTAGTAATTGTAAGGAAACCAGATGCTAGATAGGACTATATCTGGTTTCGTTGCTACTCTTTCCGTTATGTACGTCGGGAATTCTAGTCCGATCCTTGTCATGCATTGCCTGCCGAGTAGTAGTTCGATGTTTCTGCCTGCATTGTTGTAGGAGGTATATCCTGCTGCAGTCCCCCTTGCATTTAGATCTATGACAAAAATAACACTTTTCTTGTGGCTAAATATCTGCAAGAGGTTGTGCATGGACAAATAGCCGCGGCTTGGGGGTTGGTACCCCGTGGCCACGACCAGTCCCCCCGGGGCAGTACCTACTTCATTGGCGAGGGAGGATTCATCTAAGTCCTCCAGTGTCCTGTATTTTAGTTCTTGTTTGACGGCCAATGCGCAGCCGTCATACCGTTCCTGGCTATTATTCTTGCTAATAATAGCCAGAGATAAGTATTATGTCAGGGTAACTCTGTCGCATAATATTGCCATAGAGGGGATCTTTTCCGTCCCACCCATCGACATTCATATGTATAATTGTAAGTCTGTCTGTCATTTTGTGTAATGTTGGTTCTCTAGTGTGGGGGATTAAAGTGGACGTTTATTCGCGATCTACTTTAGCCCCATGAAGTATACTAGGCGGGGTGCGCTCCCTGACGTATCTTTTTTTTCCTGTATTTCGTGTCCGTGATTGTGTGGAATCAGTCCGTGATCAGTTTTACCATGTTTTGAGCGAGAGCATCCTCAACCTGCCGCTCGGGAACCTCAGCTGAGCATTCCCACTTGTAAGACCATCAGCTACTTCGCGGGAATCGATTTCGGTTGGGAAGGGAGCCGATTCAGGGGGGGGGGGGGCTTATAATTTGAGGTTGAAACCTCTCGCGTGATATTTTAGTTGGTGTTCTCTCCCTCGCGATGAGGAGGAGGTTGACCTTGGGCCGCGGGTTATAGAGTTTTTTCTCGCTTCTAGAGACCTGGCCTCTTTGGATCACACAGCTTCCCTGTTGGGTGAGTGATTTTGCGTGTTGTTTGTAACGATGGTGTCTTTCCTGGGTTGAAGCTGGCGCCTGTTTTGTTGTTTGTGTTAACTTAGGTTTATTGAGATGGGGATCGCGTGTGTTGGCTGTGTTTGGTGGCGTGGGCACTTTTTGGCATATTTCTTGGCACTGAGGGGCTACGCTTATTCTCATAACCTCCTCTGAGGGTGGATTGTCCGAAAACCACATCTCTTGCAACCCGTTCTTTACGGGCATGCGGTTGACTTCCGTAGCAAAGGTACCTGGGTGAGTAATGTTGACAATGTGTGCATAGTATATGCAGCACATTATTTTGGTTGAGTGTTCGTTTTCAATATGGAGGTATGTCTGCTGGTTGTTGGTCTCGGCAATGGCCGCTTTGGTTACTTTAGCATAAGTCGAATTGGCTTTTTTCTCTTCTGTGCCGCGTTCAATTTGGGTTTGTTTTTGTATTTCCTGCTTTTTAACCCGACATACTATAGACATAGTCCGGTGGGGGCCTTCAAAGTTTAAGCATTGTGGAAGTTAGTTTTACAGTGGCACCAAAAATGGTCGCGGCTGGCGCAGATAAAGCATAGCGTAAGGTCTTTTTCGGGCATTTGGAAGTGATGTGTTTGCCGTACTTATAGCACCGAAAGCACATATGTAAGTCGACAAACTCCTCACGTTCCATCTGCTCTGAGCAGACTCTTACGTTGAAGAGAAGCAAACCATTTTCTGTAGCCTTTTGAGCCATAGCCGTGTCCCCGAATACAACCTTAAAAACGTGCGTGTAATGCTTGAATTTTATTACCTCAGCTACCTTTGCCCATGAGTGGTTCATTTCAATTTCGTATTTAATCTCATCTGCCGAGTGGCTGACGACCCAGGAGTCGAGGCGCCTGCAGATTAAACTACTGTGTGTTCTAATTTGTGGCGGTGTGGTCGGTTTTAAGTTAATTGTCTAAAGGTATTCAACGGCTTTGCGTGAGGTCAAGGCTTCACAGTCGGCCTCCCTCGCGCAAATAACCGAGTAACCATTTTGGATGTCAATAAGTCTAACCAATGCAATACCCAAGGGTCCGAAAACTTTTTCTCTGTCTGGTTTTGGGCCCTCCGTGAGGACCCGAAGAGTGATGCGGAGAGTTTCTCTCATTTCTCCTGCATCCTATCATGAGATAGGGGATGATATTATGATATTTGGATATGAATTATATATATATATATATATATATATATATATATATATATATATATATATATACTGAGAAAGATTTAGAAAAGAGAGAGGGTGGGGAGTGGAATGGTGGAATGAGAGAACTAGGGACCAAGGTCAAAGTAATTTTATACCACTTTACCTTAAACTTCCTTCCTTTGGGCTTGCGGGTGGGCCAGGTGAGGCTCCGGTCCTTGTATCTAGCAAAGGAGCGAAGATTTCGCCCTTCACCTTCCTAAATTGAATAACTATTGGTCCACTTTTCGAACGTAATCGCGCTTTATCACTTTGTACCAGTTTTTATTGTCACTACACCAAGCAAGTCGCACAAATTCACCTTCACAAAAGTTCAGTTTGTGAAAAATCCTGAAAAATTGGGCACAGCGGGAAAGCAGAGTAGCTAAGGTAACCAAAGCAGTCTGTGCTTTTGTATGAACATGTTCTTTGTATGCCTTTATTACGTCCATTCTCGCAACCTCGTCGTAAACAGTTTAGTCAACGATCTTAGACTCACACCCCTTAATTAATGACCTTCCCCCCCTTCTTTGTATTTCTTTGTGTTTTTTCTTCTTCTTTTTTTATATGCTATTTATAGACTTTTGTAACAATCGCATTCTTAGTATACGAAAGAAGAGGGTATGATAAACTACATACTGAAACTAGTCTCGTAAATTAAACTTTTTGCTCCTATACAATGGTTTCCCTATCATATACCGCCTGAGCTGGGCGCGACTTTAATTTTTCCAGGTGCAACTTTACCGCCGGATCTGGTGCGACTGCGACTCTACCCTCCCCCCCCCCTACCACCCTCCAGTGCGACTCCGCTAAATTATAAAGTCAACTTTAGCGCGATAACAGAAACATGGTTTTATAAGGCAGAAAAGCACATATATAAAACAGCACAGCAATTTTTTTTCAAAAAGGTCGTCTTTGTTCCTGTTCAAAGTCACGGAAAATTGGCGGTGCGACTTTGCTTAGTCCGACTTTTTCAAAACGTTTGTAACTTCGAAAACATAGTGCGACAAAGTCGCAACGCCCAGCTCTGCATATACCATAACTCGCCATTAAGTTTTTTTACTTTTTTTTATTTTGTTTTTATTTATTTATTTATTCCATACTAATCCAATGTACAGTATAAACATATTACATTTTAAATCTTAATGACAAGTTACAATAAGTACTTTATACATACTCGTATATATGTATATACATACAAAGATTAGTTATGGGCCCAAAATAAGTCAGTGACTTTAAGGGCAGAAACTTAAGACTAAGCATAAAATTATCAAGAATAAAAATCCCTTCATGTTTATACAAATATAAACAACTTAATATACATTTGAGAACCTAACCATTGTAAAGATTTCAAATAACGAATAATTATATTATTTAAATTTAGAGATAAATTAAAAAACTATTTTATTTCCAGCGATTATTTCAAGAGATATGTAGTTAACATAGTCAACAGTCTTATATAAATAATAACACATTTATAATGTATAAATCAAAGTAGTAGTACATAGTATTATAGTGTACGGTAAAAAATAAATACACAATAACAAAAGCTGAATAGAAATTTTGTAAGCCGAAATTATATTGTTTTTAAGAGCTTTTTTGAATTGAGCTAAATTGGTTTAGGATTTGATATTGTCGTCCAAGCCATTCCATATTTTGATAGATTTGTACAGAAAGCTACATTGTGATTTTGAATACAAGGGTGAAATAAATTTTGTTCTATTGCGGGTTTGGTAATTATGGGTATTATCAGCTGTTTGTAACATATTAAATATATAACTATTATAGGAACACTTTATTGTTTTGTAAAGGAATAAGGATGTTTGAAAAACAAAGAGATCATTTAATTTTAGAATTCTGGATTCTTTAAAATATCGATTAGTGTGCTCTTTGTAATCAAGTTGATGGATGGCTCGAATTGCTTCTTTCTGTAATATGACTAATTTATTGAGATAATTTTGATATTTTCCATACCAACTCTCTATGCCATATGTCAAGTAAGGTTGCACCATTGTCATATATAAAGAGTGGAGAATAGATTTAGGAAAAAACTTATTTAATTTATATAATATTCCAATCGATTTTGATAGTTTTGTTGAGATATGCGTAGTATGTTGTTTAAAACTGAGATTTTTGTCAATAAAGATGCCTAGGAATTTGATATGAGTAGCTTCATAGATTATTCCGTCGCCTATTTTAATATGGGGCAATTCAATAGATTTTTTGTAAGAGAAAAGAATATATTTGGTTTTATATACATTTATTGATAGTTTATTAACATTAAGCCACCTGAAGACATTTTCGAGTTCTTTATTTATTGTAGATGCAATGTTGCTCGGTTTGTCATATGGCAAGGGAGTTGATAAGGCACTATCATCCGCGAATAATATAAATTTAAACAGAGAAGATGATTTAACAATATCATTAATATAGATTAAAAATAACAGTGGCCCTAGCACGGAGCCTTGTGGGACCCCAGTTGTAATATTAAGGTGGGATGAGTCATGACCATTGACGGAGACAAATTGCTTTCTTTCAGTTAAATATGATTTGAACCAATTTTAACACTTGCCTTTAATTCCATACATAGCTAATTTTGACAGTAGAATATTATGGTTGACAAAATCGAAAGCTTTTTTAAATTCGAAAAAAATTGAGAATACAATGTTGCCCTTTTCAATGTTATCATATAAATATTGAAGGTGGTTAATTATCGCGTGAATCGTTGATTTCTGACGTCTAAAACCATATTGGTGTTTATACAACAGTGAATTTGATTCCAGAAATTTATAAAGTTTATTGAATGCTATTTTTTCAAATATTTTACTGAACATTATAAGACATGAAATAGGGCGGTAATTGCTGACGTTTGTGAGGTCTCCGGCCTTTGGTAACGGTGTACCCGAGCAACTTTTAATACACTTGGGAATATACCCTGCGTAAATGATTTATTAATTATTGATGCTAAAATTGGAGCAACTATATCGGAGATGTATTTTAAAATTTTAGTGGAGATTGAATTAATACCTGATTTTTTATTTTTTAGTGAACTAATGATTTTTTTTTATATCGACTACGCTTACAGGAGAAAAGAACAAGGAATTTGGTACATTAATCTCATTAAAATACGAAAGAAAAGATTTATCGACTATTTTGCAGGAGTCTGAGATTTTTTTTACCTACGTTGACAAAAAATTTATTGAATTCATTCGCTTTTTCCTTATTGTCATCAACTGGTTTACTATCAATGATAATTTGTTTAATTCGGTTTGTTCCTTTAGTAATTTCAGGTTTTATCACAGAATTGATTAATTTCCAAGTTTGTTTTATATTGTTTTTCGTTTGATTAAATCGTTCATGGTAATAATTTTTCTTGGCTATTTTAATTTGGTTAGTAACTTGATTCCGAAAATTTTTATATGTGTGTTCTGGAATTTGACTAAGCTTATAAAGAGAAAAGTATTTTTGACGTTTTTTTGATGTTATTTTTATAATTGCGTTTGTTATCCAAGGTTTTGTTTTGTGTTTGTATGATATGGTTTGAGATTTTAGAGGCAATTAAGTTTAAAAGCATCGTCTAGCCTTGAAATTAACTCTTCGGTAGCAGAATCGATGTCATTTATATAGGAAATTTCATATAGATTCTGATTTAGAACATAGTTATAGAAGTTTGATAAGGTATTTTCGTTAATTATGCGGTAGGTTATTGTACGGTTTTGATGAATATTGTTCGAGTTGAAAAAAGACTTTTGGATCATGAATATAGGAAGATGGTCCGATATGTCACAAAGAAGAATACCGAAAGAGTAATTTCCGGGGTGAACTCTGAAAATATTGTCAATTAGTGTTGCTGAGTTTTGGGTTATTCTTGTCGGTTTTGTTATAATTGGAAGTAAGGAATGAGAATAAAGAGTATTGAGGAAGGACTGAGTTGATGCGTGGTTTTTAAAGTTTAATAGATCGAAGTTAAAATCTCCTGTAATTATTATGTCGTCATAGTTTGTAACATTGAAGTAATTGATTAATTCAGCAATCTTATCTATAAACATCTCAGGGTCCCTAGAAGGAGGTCTATATACGGTTCCAATGATTATTGTTTTACCATTTGATTTTACTTTGATAAATAAAGTTTCAATATAGTTATAGGAAATACTAATTTCGTCAACTTTTTTAGTATTGAGTCTGTCAGATATATACACGCTTATACCTTCCCTATCCTGTTTACGTCGCGTAGTGAATGAAAAGAGCTATAGTTTGGGACACTGATAAGGTGTTTATTATTATTTGTTACACCGTAAGGGGCGCGGCGATTTGCCATCCTGGCCGCCGTGCTGACGGGATCCAGCACTCCGTCCGGTCCCAGCTTAGCCTCTCTTCCTTCCTTCAAAACACTTATTTCCTCTCTTTTCACACAACCTCTCCCACAACTTTCTCTGGTCAGCCTCTAATTTCACAGGGTAGATGTTGACCTTCCTTTCAGCCAACCGTCCCGCATCAGGGCTGAGGGGGTGGGGGACAATGTTCCCTAACCCCTGAGCTCCTGTCTGGAGTGGCTGGTTTTTAACAACCTGCTTCATCCCCACCCATACCTTCCTCACATCCCTTTTCCTCTCCTCTTCACAATCTATATATTTTACGCCATGTTCAAGGTGGAGCCGCCATGCCGATGGACTGCCAGGCCACCAGGCGGGAGGGGTGGTCCCAAATGGCGGCGCCTGGCTCTGCAGGGTTTGTAAGCACCTCTCGCAGTGCGGGCTACTGCGAGAGGTGTGCACTATTGCATCCCGGGTTAAAAAGAGGGGTCACCATGCCCAATGATGAAGATCAAACAAAAAAAACCCAACCCCCAACTTCCCCAAGAACAACGGAGCCGCCCTCGGGCAGCTCCAGCAAAAAAATGGAGGTCCCCCCCCCCCTGTGCTTGCACAGGAGACCCTCCATATTTCTCTAACCGGAGAGGAGGCTTACTCCTCTCCTTTGCCTACGGGTGCAGGGGACTCCCCCTCACCCCCTTCTCTGGAGGTGCTTTCGGGCACCTCCCTTTTCCCAGTGGCAGTCCCCTCTTTTCTTTCCAAGGGGACTGCCAAGAAAGCCAGCAGGCAGCCCTTAGCCAGCCGCTCCCCATCGAAGCGGCTCGGTAGGGCAAACCCCCTTAGGGGGGAGAGGGAAGCCAGGCCCCTTCGGTCGCTTCCCTCAAAAGACCTGCTGGCAAGAATTTTAAACCTTGCCGGGGTTAAGGCTTGTGCCTCCCCACAAATGACTCTTGACGCTGCCCAAGGGGACCTGCGATGTCCTGGGAGGGGATGGCCAACTGGAGGCCCCTCCTGTGATAGACATGGTCCTTGAGACCCAGCCTCAGACGGTAGGGCCTTCTATGGGGGAAATTCGGGCTCAGCGCCAAAAACCGAACCCGAATCCGCCCCTATGCAAGGTCCTCCTCAAATGGCTGAGGGCTCCGAGGCAGTAAAAGGAGGGGAGTGATCTCCTCCGACAGGCGCCCCTACGACAACCAGGACCTTCTCCATTTCGGAGAGGGACCTGGCTGAGGCCGGTCCATCTGGCCTGGGGGCTTCTGCCGGCGGGGGTGAGAAGCAGGTTCATTCCCCGCCCTCCTCTCCAAAAAAGAAAAAGACTAAAAAGACTCGGGGCTCCTCTCCATCCGCGGGGGCTGCGGGGACGGATGGGTCTGCTGCCACTTTGGTAGGTGACCAAGCCAAGATCAGCACATCCGGCCCCTCTACCCCCTCGTGTGCGGAGCCCCTGACCAAGACTAACACCAAGAGTGCACAGGGCGGAGCCTCGATGACATTGGGGCCCCTCATTCAGAGGTTACCTGGCGTTTTCGAGCCCGCTGGCTTCAAACGCTTCCTCGTTATTCGCTCCACTGATGGCACCATGTTGTCCAAGGGCAACATGATCTATCAGAGGAGAGGATTAGCTAGTGCAATTGGTAGAGAGCCGAAGGTGACGCGTTTCTCGGACGGCAGCCTTCTGGCGAATCCCGCCGAAGCGGCCAAGATAAGTGCTCTTCGGACACTTCATGGCACCATGGTGAGTGTGACACCGCACTCTACCATGAACTTTGTGAAAGGAGTAGTTTATGCGAGGGAACTCGTTGACTAATCCATTGAGGACATCACCCTAGAGCTGGCCGACCATGGGGCGGTCAAGGTCGAACGTGTGATCAGAAAACAGGGAGGGGCTTCGAGACCCACCCCTACACTCTTCGTCACGTTCGACTGTGACAAGCTCCCTGAGTCGGTGCGTGCCGGTTGGTACCGCTACCGCGTGAAGGCATTCGTGCCACTGCCGCGGTGGTGCTATTACTGTCACCGCTTCGGCCATACGAATCGCTCATGTAGACGTGCAAAGTCGGGGTCACCCGAAGTCTGTGTAAATTGCTCCAAAGTCGCACACGATAAGGCCAAGTCGTGTGTGGCCAAGTGTGTCAATTGCAGAGAGCCGCACCCTGCTTCTTCGAAGCAATGTGGTGCATATCTCCTGGAGAAAGAAATCCTGGCCGTTCAGGCCCAGGATCGAATCTCATTCCGCGAGGCTAAGGACTTGGTCCTGGCGCGCCCAGCTCTGCCTGGGACGTCATATGCCTCAGTAGTTAGAAAGGCACCCTCTGCTCCTGGCCAATCCAGGCCAACGAGCACGGTTGTTTCCGCGCCCATTCGGAGCCCTTCTGCGGGCTCTACCCAACCCGGGCGCTCCCCTGGTAAAGCTGGCGGCAAAAAGGGTTCATACCCAGCCCCGGCTAAAACCAGGGCTCCCCCCTCTTCCCACAGCGTGACCGTTTCCCGAAGGCGAAACAGCCACGCGCCTCCACAGAGTCGTTAGACTCACAGGAGGCAACACAGCTGAAGATGGTCGCTAGGCCATCTTCGGAGGTTACTAAAGCTGTCCCTCGAAAGGAGGACAGCAACAAAGGAGCTTCGGCTCCTTCGCCCACGCCCCGAGGTGGAGCGAGTGGCTCGGAGACGGTGGTTCCTCGAAAAGAGGGCCCCCCGCCTCCGAAGCCGCAGCGCCCGCCTAAGGTTTCGAGGCGGAGGGAGGAAAAGACTCGCATGGCGAGCCCAACCTCCCCCAATAAGTCCTCGAAGGCGACAGCGCCTCCAGCGCTTTGTCCGGCCAACAGCGCCCGGGGTTCTTACCCCGGGAAGCGTACGGCCATTCCCGTGAGGGTCTTCTGTTCGAGGAGGGCCCCCGCGTATCCTCCGAGCTAGGCCTGGAGGGCAGATTCCTTCAATGGAATTGCCGTGGACTCCGGGCCAACTGGGAGGAGCTGCGGAGGCTCGTCTCATTCCATTCCCCATTAGCTGTTTTTCTGCAGGAGACCATGCTAGGCACGTGCCCCCTGCCCGCCCTCCCGGGGTACAAGGGTCTTGCGACCCCACCACCGCATGATGGCCGAGCTGGGGGATGCGCGGTTTACACCCGGCATGATGTCTCCGTTCTTCCTTTCTCTTTAGATACCTCCTTTCAGGCAGTGGCTGTGCAGCTACACCTGGATAGGAGGTATACTATCATTTCTGCGTACATTCCACCGTCAGCTGACTTCGACGCGGGGGACTTCCGCCGCAACGTGGCAAGGTTGTCGAGGCCCTATCTCTTGCTTGGAGATCTGAACGGCAGGCATCCTCTCTGGGGAGATTACTTCATAAATCCCAGGGGACAAGTCCTTGCTGATCTGATCGAACAGCTTGAGATGGGTGTCCTAAACGTGGATGAGTTTACGCATCACTGTCCGAGAACCGCTTCATTTTCTTGCCTTGAACTATTTTTGTGCTCTTCGGATTCACAGCCTGATTTTGATTGGGGGGTGGTCGATGACCTCCATGGTAGTGATCACTTTCCCATTCAAATATCATTTTCAGGGCAACTGCCGACTGAGAGACCACCTCGGTGGTGCTTGGCGCGGGCGCGGTGGCCTGCATTTCAGGAAATGACTGAATTCTCTATCTCAGTCGAGGAGTTTAGGTCGGTGGATGAGGCCGTTGAGTTCTTCTCCGGCAACCTCATCGCCGTGAGCCTGACTACTATTCCTAGGACGTCTGGCCGTTTTGCACGCCGACCACTCCCATGGTGGTCGGCCGAGTGTAACACGGCCCTCAAACAGAAGCGTAGTGCCTACATGCGCTATAAGCGCCGCCCGAACGATTTCACTGTCGCTGAATTTCGTCGGGTTACGGCTAGGTTCCGGTATATTTCGAAGCACGCCCGCCGCTTTTTTTGGCGGGCATACGTGTCTTCACTTAACGGGAAGACCCCTTTAGCTGAGGTGTGGAAGCGAGTCAAAAGGATTCGGGGCAAGTTCTCGCAGGACCCCCCTCCCGTTCTCCAGGAGAATGGGACCGCAATCTCGGACCCCGCGTCCGTGGCGGAATCCTTCTCGACCGCTTCTTTTGCATTCTCTAGCCGTGATGCTGCTCCGCCAGCATTCAATGCACGTCGTGATGTCGCGGAAGGCCGCTGGCTGGACTTTACCTCAAGAGCCGGAGAACCCTTCAACGACAAGTTTACTGTGATTGAGTTGCGTTCCGCTCTCGCTTCGTGCGCGGACACCGCCCATGGTCCGGACGATGTCCCGTACGCCATGCTTCGACATCTAGGTAAGCGAGGCATGGCCTTTCTGTTAGATTTATTTAACAGGATCTGGGTGGAAGGTCTTCTCCCAGACTCCTGGCGAATCGCTACTGTGCTTGCCTTTCGCAAACCGGGGAGAGATCACTCTACTCCGACCGGTTTCCGCCCAATCTCTCTAACCTCTTGTGTGTGCAAGTTGATGGAGAAATTGGTAAATGTTAGATTAGCCTTTTTTCTGGACAGCGGAGGCTGAGTCTGTCTTCCGCACAGTGCGGCTTCCGCAAGTTCCACTCCACGTCGGATGCTCTGCTCCGACTGGAAAATGCCGTCTGCGAGGCTTTCCTTCGTAGACAGCACTACGCCACGGTGTTTTTCGATCTGGAGAAGTCCTATGATACCGCATGGCGATACGGTATCATGGAGACTCTCCACACGATGGGGGCGAAGGGACGCCTCCCAATTTTTATATCTGAATTTTTGCGAGATCGTCGTTTCCGCGTACGGGTGGGGGGAGCCCTCTCCGGCCCAAAGGAGCAGGAAGAGGGTGTCCCGCAGGGAAGTGTCCTCAGTGTCACACTCTTTGCCCTGAGCATCAACGGCTTCACCTCGGTGCTGCCGGAAGATGTTCTCGCTACGCTCTACGTGGACGACCTTTCGATCTCTTTTGGCGCGGCCCAGATGCCAACTCTGGAGCGTCGACTCCAACAGGCATTGAACCGCGTCTCTCGCTATGCCGAAGCGCACAGGTTTCGGTTTTCTTTGGCCAAGACTAAGGTGGTGCACTTCTGCCGCCATCCTCGGCTTCACCCCGACCCAGATTTGTTTCTTAATGGGGTGCGCCTGGATGTGGTTGAGTCGCACCGTTTCCTTGGTCTTGTATTCGACCGACGCCTCACCTGGGAGGCTCATATTCGCAGCCTTAGGGTCTGTTGTACCCGCGCTATGGACATTCTCCGTTCCGTGACGTTCAGCGCTTGGGGCGCTGATAGGGCTACTGCCTTACTTTTTTATCGATCCTTTGTCCGTTCGAAGCTCGACTACGGATGAGAGTTTTATGCATCCGCAGCCGAGCGTTTATTGCGGAAGGTGGATTCGATCCACCACACCGGCCTTCGCCTTGCGACCGGTGCCTTCTGCACTTCCCCCATTGAGAGCCTTTTGGTCGATGCTGGGGAGATGCCACTCGCTCTGCGCCGCGTGCAGTGTATCACTCGCCTGTACGCGCGAGCCCGGCGCCTCCCTCAGTCGCCAACAGCTCTCACTGCATCCGCAGCTAATCTCGATGGTGCCTATGCCGTCGAGAGACGCCAGTTATACCCTAAGCCCTTTGGGTTTAGGGCCAGGAAACTCCTTCGAGAGGTAGATATCGCTCTCGGGCCGTGGCGCCTCTGGTTTTGCCCAGGACGCCACCCTGGAGGGTACCACATTTGGCTATTTGTCGCCACGCCTCTGCTCCCAAAGCTTGTACTGCGCCGGGAGTATTGCGTTCGACCTTTTTGGAACACACATCGTGTCATGCTGGAACCGTGCCAGTGTATACGGATGGCTCCAAGTCCCAAGAGGGGGTCGGCTTCCACGCCGTATCTCCTCTGTTTGAATTCAGCGGGGCTCTACCAGGCGCTGCGTCTGTCTTCACGGCCGAGCTGGTGGCAATACACCACTCGGTACGGGAGATTACGCGACGTGCCCGGTTCGGAGACCGGATTGTGATCTATAGCGACTCACAAAGCGCCCTGAGTGCTCTCGGGGCATTGGAATCTCCGCATCCCCTGGTTCGCGATATCCGTGACGCCACGGTTTTGGCGAGCCGGGCAGATGTCGAGATTATCTTCTGCTGGGTTCCTGGACATGTAGGAATTGCGGGGAATGAGGGCGCCAAAGAGTCCGCGAGGACTCTGCGACCGGACCAGCGTTTCGCTCTTCCTCACACCGACTACATGGCAAGAATACGGGCAGCTCTTCGGACTGCTTGGCAAAGAAGATGGGAGACGGTCGAAGGGAACTTAAAGTTGCGTGCCATTGCGCCGCGACTGTTCCCATGGACCTATCCCCCAATGCCGCGGCGGCTTCAGGTTGCTCTCTGTCGTCTTCGAATCGGACACACTCGTGTGAGGCATCGCTACTTGATGGAGCGCTCGCTTGCGCCCTATTGCAACGACTGCGTCGTCCCCCAGACTGCGCGGCATATTCTTGTCGAATGTCCCAGTCTGGGTGATCTTCGCGCACGATACCTGTCTCGGTACCGGGATGGGCGGGGTCGCTACCGCCTGTCCCTTGTACTCGGGACGAGTGCGTGCACCATGACTGGTGGACTTATTGACTTTTGGGGGGAGGCCGGCTTTCTCCCCTTTATTTAAGGTTCATTTTTTTTGTTATTGTTTTGTTTGTAGGTTGCCCTCTCCTGCACCGGGGTGAGGGGGACCTCCCCCCGCTGCCGGAGATTGCTTCGATTGTTAAGTTTTTCCAATTTATATCATTGTTAAGTTTTCATATTTTTACTTTAAAGTAGCCTAGTTCTAGGCTGTCGTGTTTTTTGGCGACTTATGCCCAAGTGGGTAGTTGCCAGATGGGCTCCATAAAATTGAAAAAAAAAAAAATGTTGACAAAAATATTGAAAATTCATCAATGTTTGCGTGCAAAGATCGAATGTTAAGATTTAAAATGGACAGGTCTGTTTTTTTCAAATGAAAATGTAGTGTTAAATTTATCACAATCGTAGTATTGGTTTCTTACGTTATTTTATTTAAAATTTGGATATAATTCATCAAAATGGTTTATGTCTGGATCGATATTATTGAAGTGATCGAATTGTTCAAACATAAAGGTAGTTCTATTGGGATTTAAAAATTAAAGGTTACAAATTTAAATTACGTATAAAATATCTATAAACAGTTAAAATACTATTTTTATGATAACTTTAATAAGAGAAAAAGGAATAAAGTATAGAATACAATTGAAATAAAAGTAAGTGAATGCTAGGTCAAAACATGGTTTGTTTGTTTTTGTTTTTTTCATCTAAAACAGTAATATCACCGAAGGTATTATTACTGATCGTTCCAGAGATTCTCACCATTAAAGTCTGCAAGCGTCGAATTGAGGTGTTCCGACAGAATTTTTTGGAGGGCAGCTCGGGTATTGATAACTATACGTAGGTCACGGCGACCGGAGGCTGATGGCAGAAAAACGTTGATGAATCCATCTCTGGTAGTACAGCCTGCGATCTTTGTGGAGAATTTCTTTTAAGCTTGGCGGAGGACGAAAAAGATTTTGTTGCGATTTGGAGTCAGCTGTTCGTTTACATAGAATGAAGGTTTGAATTCTTTGCATGCTGAGAAGATATCACGCTTCAGATCACTTCTGCGCAACTTCACAATTATGTTTCTTTTGTCGGGACCTTGTACTTTTGGTTTGGGACCTAGACGATGAGCAACAGAGATGTCAGCTTCTTGCATTTGTATGTGGCAGTTATCTTTAATAAGTTTGCGGATGATATTGCTACAGTTTTCATTATTGGTAGCTTCAGGTATATTGCCGGAGAATATAATCGTATCTCGTCTTTCATAAGCGTCGGAAGAATCAACCTTTTCTTCTAATTTTTCGATTTTTGATCTCATTTGTTCGTTAGATTTTTCGAGAGAGATGATTTTTGTTCTTGTTTGGCAAAAGATGATTCAAAAAACTTAAAGAGAACGTTCATAATGTCTTTGGCATCAACTGATAGCGTAGATGAGGAAATATGGGTCTGCAGTTCATTAAAATTAACTGGTTCGTTTAATTCGGTCGATAAGTTTTGCAATTCGGATATAAAGAAACGAGATATGAGGAAAAGTGTTTTATTATTTTTCAATATAACTACCCTCGACTTCAATGCACTTGCGCCACTTGTCCCTGAGCCTTCGAATTCCCGCCACCAGAAATCTCCCGACTGCTATTCAATCCACTCCTGGACGGCGAGCTGGACATCTTCATCGTCCCCAAACCGGCGTCCACGCAGTGCAGCCTTGAGCTGGCGGAATAAAAAGTAGTCGCTAGGGGCCAGATCTGGACTGTAGGGGGGATGGTTGAGCTCCTTGAATCCGCACTCGCGGAGGGCAGCTTGTGCAACTCTGGCCTTGTGGACTTTGACGACGTTGAAGTCGATCATGGGGCGTGAGGTTTCTAGGGACCCAACGGGAAGAGACCTTGGTCATGGCCAAATTGTCGTGGATGATGTTGATAACACTTCCATGTGATATTCCAAGTTCTCGCTCGATTTCTTCGACCTTCACCCGTCGATTTTCGAGGATCATCCTCTCCACACAGGCCACATTGTCCTCGTTGGTCACGTCTGACGGGCGTCCTGGACGGAGCTCATCTTCAAGGGAATCACGACCATGGCGGAATTTCTTATTCCAGCGAGCAATGGTTGCATAGGAAGGGGCGATGTCGGTGTACACTGCAACCATGCGTTCATGGATCTATTTTGCATTCTTGCCTTCCTTGGTTAAAAAATTGATCACTGTGCGGTGCTCAAACTTCTCCATTGTTGAAAAATTTGTGACTGACGTTCTGCGATCAGCTACTGCTTCTTAAATAGACGAGGCAGGAGCGTGCGGCTGCAGGTCCTGACTTGTCCTAACACCCCCACAAACAGCCATCCCACTTCCTCTGTTTTGCCCTCCCGATTCGCAAAACTTATTGACCGCCCCTCGTATATATATATATATATATATATATATATATATATATATATATATATATATATATATATATATATATATATATATATATATATATACAAAGAAAGCAACAACAGGATCTGCGGGTGATTATACAACCACCACAGGGCTATGCCATTTGTATTTTCTGTCTTTCAAATAAAATTTGAAGACAGAAAGAATGATGCAGAAACCTGGTGTAGCTGACTATAAATACATATAGTACAAGAGGAATCAGAATTGGACGTGAATGAGCAAATGAGACAAGAAACCGGAGGGTTTTTTTGTTTTTTTAAAACTCCGGTTTCTTGTCTCATTTGCTCATTCGCGTCCAATTCTTATTCCTCTTGTACTATATATATATATATATATATATATATATATATATATATATATATATATATATATATATATATATATATTCAACATAGTTTCACCTCTTGTTTCTGTGTCACGTTTACATATCCTTTCCTTAGAAAGTTTATATGGGAGATAGATACCCTCGTTGGTTACTACTAGAAATTTGATGAAGTAAAATGAATCTCCTTCCTCAATAACTAAATAAAAATAAACCCCTTAACACAGTAATCTTTGACGACAACGATGTGCAGGAGTATAAAGCGATTGGGGGGGGGGGGGGTCCTCTCTTCTCCGCATTCTTACTCGATTCTGTAGTCTCCGATTATTCGTGTAATGCGGATCATCTTTGCCTCAATTCCAGGATGTTTCTCGCAGAAAGAGGCCATTTTGAAGTCAAAAGCAGCGACTCCATTATTGTGTAGCTTTTTCTCTACTCTTTCACCAATCTCTTCGCAGCAGGATTAAGACGCATAGCAACGTAGCCTACATAGCAAACGGTCGCTACGTTACTCTAATTATTAATTGAAGAAAGAAAAGAAAGATAATCTCTAAAAAATACAATTTACTAATAATTATTCTAAAATTGACATTAAAAAGAGAGAGAGGGCAAAAGGTTGCTTAAGAAAGTACGGAAATAAAAGTGAATTATGTCGAAAATATGAGTTCAAGTAAATGTGAAACGATGCAGTAAATACAAGTAAAACACAAAAGATAACACTGATTATCTATAGGGAAGAGACGGTAACCCTAATGTGGTAGGAAAAGGTCCTCGGTGTTATTGTGCGTTATTATGTTACTGGTCTACGGGTGAGAGGTTGCTCTGACTCCAACGGTGAAGGTTTCACGTAGATTCTGCTTCGAGGCTGGGCTCCAGAAGGTGCCTTGTCAGCTCCTGGTTAAAGGAAAGAACTCGAAAAGATAAGTAGGCTTTACCAAATTAGGCGTAAGCGAAATAAATACCGTTCTATTCCTCCCTCCCCCTCCCCTCTATTCCTCTCCATTTCTTCCCCCCATCCCTCTCGCCCCTCCAAAATAACATCCAAACCAAGAAAAAAATTCTCTCCTTCTCCCATTGCAAAAGGACCACCAAACCAAGAGAAAAAAATATCAAGTTCTTAAAATATAGAGTTATAAAAGAAGAAGAAGAGAAGAATAGAATAATAATAATAGAAATGAGAAAAGATAAGACGCTCAATCTTTTCCTGCGCCACACCGTTGTTTGCTCTCTTACTAACAGTCGTTCACGCATGCGCGTAAACTGCAGGGGGCGCGCTGTGAAACGTTTACTCATTTTAAGTATATTATAGATAGGGAGAGTGCGCACCTCTCCTAAACCTGCAACCTAATAATAATCAGCAAGTAAATATATTTTTATGCCGCAATATAAGGATTTCAAACAATGGGTATCTGTATTTATTTGCGAGAGGACTTTTTATCCCGGGCCGTCTTACTTTATTTCCGAACGCACATTTTACCTGGGCAACGATGGGTATCTCTCCTAATGTGAACTTTGTACCCTTTGGAGGTAAATTGTAGACCTAGGACTTTTCCTTTGTTACCATATGGGTAAACATCTCCATTTACTGTGACATCCACACGTCTTCGGCGGTTAATTGGTAGGATTTGGAACTTTTGGCGGTTGGTCTTGATTTTCCACTTTCGTTCATATCGATTGATGTTGTCGATTTCGATGGCTGTCTGCCTTGCTTGATATCCGGCATGCTTGTAATAGCTGGGGACGATTTGCGTGATGTCATCTGCAAACTGCAGGTACATCACTTCCTCCCCTACCGGATCAGATAAGTCCAGTGTGTACAGAAGGTACAGCGCGGATTCAGGAGATCGTTCTCTCTATATGTAGGCAGATGTCATCCCAGGTCAGAGCTGTTCGTCCTCGTTTGTCTTCTTCAAGTTGATCGGTTGATGTTATTAGACTCCTCCCTTTCCTCTTCTTTTCTTAGGATCCTAGCTGCACCATTGGCTAACCGGAAGAACCCGTCCCGTTGATTGGTTGATCTGTTGGAGATAATATGCGCCGCTTCAATCATTCTTCTTTCTCTCTTTGCTAAACCCTTCTGAATTACTTTGATCGCACCAATTGAGATCAAAGTAATTCTGGGGAATAAACCGAGATGGGTGTGGAAGAAATGAGGTTTCAAGGAAGTGTGTGAACCCAGAGATCAATGACTCCTTAGCATCAATATTGTGGGGATCGAACTAAATAAAACATTCGAATGAAAATTTAAACGGTTCACAGATTGAACCTTATAAATGGGAAGACAAACTTCCCGGTATGTATTATTTTTCTCTTGTAAATAGGAAGACAGACTTTCCGGGTTTGTAGTATTCACTCTTTCGTAAATGGGAAGATAGACTTCCGGGTTTGTAAATGGGAAGTTAAACTCCCCAGTATGTAATATTTTTCTCTTGTAAACAAAGGAACGAAAATCTTAGTGTACTCGGTCGGTGAAGGAACTACCTGAACTGGTATGTATGTGAGAGTATGCAGGTGAAGGGATAGAAAGGGTGTGTGGATAGACAGTGGAAAGTAGACCAGTGGTGAAAAGAGAAAGAAGTGTGGTAGGGTGCAAAGTGATGCTAGAGGCTGGTGATCAGGCTTATCGCTTTCAAATTTTTATGTTTTGTAGTTCTGTTGTTGTTTATCATTTTGCTTATATATATATATATATATATATATATATATATATATATATATATATATATATACATGTATATATAATATATATAATTTGGCGTTCAAGCCATTTGTCTTCATATTGCTAATGTATTTGGTTATGCTGTGCGCGTTTTCTGTTGTTTTGGTAAGTCGTTAATTATTACTTACTATGTTTGTTTTAGTGTCTTTGTTTCTTCTTAAATTTGTAGTGTGTGTATTTTGTGTATTATGTTTCTTCTTTGTAGTCTTGTTTGGTGAGTTTCATCTTCTTGTGTAGGTTTCCTTCTTTGTTAGTTTTTGTCCTAGTTGATGGGTTTTGTCGATATCAGGGAATTTTTGTCAAAATCGGTTGGTTTCATGGTTGGTATTTTAGTCTTTATCCTGTGCCGTGTAGTGAGGTAAAAGGCCAATGTGATAGACTTTTTCTTTGAGCACAAATCGTGCGGGTCACAGAGATCGACGCTACTTAGAGCTCCTTCTATTCTCTTTGTAAGACCTAATAGGGTTGAGTTCACGCCATTGAGTTCGCTCACCCAAACCTTTACCTCCTTTACTGAGAATACACATTCGGTAGAGTAGCTAGATCTGAACTCTGAATGAGCGCTTAAAATCTCGAAATAGAATGAAATTAAAAAGTGGGAGAATAATTATAGATTTCCGTATCCCCCCCCCCCTCCCTTTCCAGTCTCTCTCGGAGGAGGGACCTGGTCGGGGAGGCAGGGCGAAGCCCGGTTCCCCTAGATTCCCCTTCGCCCTCCTCCCTCTACCAAAGGAGGATAGCCCCGCAGAAAGGGAGAGAGGAAGGGGAAGAAGAAAAAAATATGGATAGGACAGACTGAAATAAAGTCAAAGGCTTGAAAGTTTACCTAGTGGCTCTGTGGACCTGCTTAACGTAGGACCCTGACTACAGTGTTTTATGTTTCCCTATATTATAATTTGTTACTATTTGCTGTACCTGTCCCTAGTGTAAATGTTTTGCCCAACTTGGATATCGATAATGGAGGAAGATGATTGAAGCGGAAGGAAGTTGGAGGTTTGCAGAGAGGTGCAAGTTTGGGTGGAGGTCACAAGCTAATCTCTGTACTATACGCTAATATTTAGAGTTAAATTCGAAATAAGTACGAGTGAAAGTATGCTTGTTTGTTTATTTCTGTGTTTGTTTTGTTTTTATGTTATGTGTATATGAGATAGGCCTTCAAACCGTTGTTAGCATTGATTTATTTTCCTGCTATGTTATCAACTCGAGTTCTGTTAGTTATGTTGCTTTATTCTCACAGCTGTTGTGTGAATTCATGTTTCTTAGTTAGTTATATGTTTGTTCCTCTCTTCTTTATTGAATGTTGTATTACGATTTGTTCTGTAATTTGCTCCTTTTGGTTGTTAGTTTTGTGTTCCCTTTTTAGTGAGTTTTGTCATTATTCGTGAATATTTTGGTCATAATCGGGTGTCCGTATTTGGTTTACACGTAAATCTCCTCTTCTTCCCTTTGGTCCGCTTTATTTTTAACACTAGGAAACAGCATGTGTTATCTCCATCCTGCTCCTCGTGCTATTTGATTATTTAATTCTTCTCCTATTTCTTTTTGCGTTTTTTTTCAATAAACTTTTGCACTCTTTTTTTTCAATTATTTTGTTTAATGTTTTTATTTTCGCTTCGTTGTGTAAGTCTCTTTGTTTTTTCCTCTTTAGTAGACGTGTGTTCGTAATTATGTATACTGCCTTATTCTGTAAACGAGGCATTCATATTAGATTGCTTCTTGAAACCGAATACATTGCAATTGTTAGATATATCAAAGTTGGTTGGATCATTGCTTGGTAAATTTTCTCTTATTTTTCATATTTAGATTTTTCAATTTGTAAAGTTGAGTTAGCATGCCTCGTGCTTTGTTTATTCTTACCGTAACGTGTTTCTTGTAACAGTTTTTTTGTAATAGTTAGACCTGAATTCTGAATGAAGTAAGTGGGTAAGTGTTGGTAGGGGAAAAAGAAAGGGTGTGGGGACATATAGCTGAAAATAGACAAGTGGTGAAAAGAGATAGAAGTGTAGTAGGGTGCAAAGAGATGCTAAGTGCCTAGTGATCAGCCTATCGTATATACATATTTTCTTGTTAGGTGGTTCCTTTGTCGTCTTTGGGATAGTTCATATTATTAGGCGTTCAAACCATTTGTTGTTACAGTAATAAATTACTTTAATCACTTTAGTATTATGTTTAATGTCTTTGTTTTTCTTTATATCTTGTAGTTAGTGTAAATTGTGTCTCTTTTTTGCTTTGATGTCTTCTTCGTAATAGTTTGGTCTTCATCGGTGAATTTGCTGTCGATATTCGGTGAATTATTGTACAGATTGGTGAAGTTTCGTAATTAGGTTTTCTTTTCTTGTTCGGTTTTAATTGTCAATGGTTTGGGTAAAACAACATTCTTATTCTCATGCGTAGAACGGCACTCGTGCTCCGCCAGCTAAAAGCTCAGCGGAGCTCGGAAATCTGGCGCGACCTATACCTGATCTGTCCTGGTTAATCATTTGGACGATATCATCGTTCAATTCTCTATTAACAAGTTCTTGCATATTTCTTGTCCATTCTTCTATGACAACGTCAATGAGACTTAACCTCGCCTCCCAGTGCAGCCCTTCCTGGCTTCGTCTTTCTCGCCTGAGTGTACTTGTAATTAGGTACACATATTTGTTCTGCACCACTTGTAGTTTCCTCTTTTGTGTCTTCGAGACACACAGGAGGGCGGAAGCGGGATATAACAGCGCCGATCTTACACATGCATTGTAGATGTTTTTCTTACTGCTTTCATGAAGATTTCTGAACATGTATAGAATTCTAGCTGCAGCTGTGCCCTTGGCGATTCTTTCTGCGACGTGCTTCGTGTACCCGGTTGAAGTATCTTCATCCCGAGTATATTGCACTCTGTGGTGTAGGGATAGCGTTTATCCCCAATCCTGACATCGTCTCCTGCCTATGGGGACTACTTTGAACTTTTCTTGGTCCGTGTGGATTTTCTACCGGCCCTCGTAGGTGTTAAGGTTCTCAATGTCTGCTGCTGTCATACGAGCATGCCAAGGTACATTCATCCATGGACAAGTGATTATCTGGGTGAAATCATGGGCGAATTGAATAATGAAGTAAGTGGGGTTCACAGGGGCTGGGACATCAGCGGTGTAAATCAAGTAGAGATTTTTTTTTTAAATTTTATAGAGCCCACCTGGCAACTACCCACATGGGCATAAGTCGCCGAAAAAACACGACATCCTAGAACTAGGCTACTTTAAAATAAAAAAATATGAAAACTTAACAATGATATAAATTGGAAAAACTTAAGAATCACAAAGCAATCTCCGGCAGCGGGGGAAGGTCCCCCTCACCCCGGTGCAGGAGAGGGCAACCTACAAACAAAACAATAACAAAAAAAGAACCTTAAATAAAGGGGAGAAGCCTGGCCTCCCCCCAAAAGTCAACAGGTCAACAAGTCAATGTGCACGAATCTGTCCCGAGTACAAGGGACAGGCGGTAACGGGACAGGTATCGTGCGCGAAGATCACCCAGAATGGGACATTCGACAAGAATGTGCCGAACAGTCTGGGGAATGACGCAGTCGTTGCAATAGGGCACAGGCGAGCGCTCCACCAAATAGCGATGCGTCACACGAGTGTGTCCGATTCGGAGACGACAGAAAGCAACCTGAAGCCGCCGTGGCATTGGGAGATAGGTCCATGGTAACAGTCGTGGCGCAATGGCACGCAACTTTAAGTTCCCTTCGACCGTTTCCCATCTTCTTTGCCAAACAGTCCGAAGAGCTGCCCGTATTCTTGCCATGTAGTCGGTGTGAGGAAGAGCGAAACGCTGGTCCGGTCGCAGAGTCCTCGCGGACTCTTTGGCGCCCTCATCGGCACGCTCATTCCCCGAAATTCCTACATGTCCAGGAACCCAGCACAAGATAATCTCGACATCCGCCCGGCTCGCCAAAACCGTCGCGTCACGGATATCGCGAACCAGGGGATGCGAAGATTCCAATGCCCCGAAAGCACTCAGGGTGCTTTGTGAGTCGCTATAGATCACAATCCAGTCTCCGAACCGCGCACGTCGCGTAATCTCCCGTAACGAGTGGTGTATTGCCACCAGCTCTACCGTGAAGACAGACGCAGAGCCTGGTAGAGCCCCGCTGACTTCAAACAGAGGAGATACGGCGTGGAAGCCGACCCCCTCTTGGGACTTGGAGCCATCCGTATACACTGGCACGGTACCAGCGTGACACGATGTGTGCTCCAAAAAGGTCGAACGCAATACTCCCGGCGCAGTATAAGCTTCAGGAGCAGAGGCGTGGCGACAAATGGCCAAATGTGGTACCATCCAGGGTGGCGTCCTGGGCAGAATCAGGGGCGCCACCAGACCGAGAGTTATATCTACTTCTCGAATGAGTTTCCTGGCCCTCTCAATCCAAAGGGTTTAGGGTATGACTGGCGTCTCTCGGCGGCATAGGCACCATCGAGATCGGCTGCGGATGCAGTGAGAGCTGTTGGGCGACTGAGGGAGGCGACGGGCTCGCGCGTACAGGCGAGTGATGCACTGCACGCGGCGCAAAGCGAGTGGCATCTCCCCAGTATCGACCAACAGGCTCTCAATGAAGGATGTGCAGAAGGCACCGGTCGCAAAGCGGAGGCCGGTGTGGTGGATCGAATCCACCTTCCGCAATAAACGCTCGGCTGCGGATGCATAAAACTCGCATCCGTAGTCGAGCTTCGAACGGACAAAGGATCGATAAAAAAGTAAGGCAGTAGCCCTATCAGCGCCCTATCACGCAACGAAAAATGTCCATGGTGCGGGTACAAGAGACCCTAAGGCTGCGAATATGAGCCTCCCAGGTGAGGCGTCAGTCGAATACAAGAGCAAGGAAACGGTGCGACTCAACCACGTCCAGGCTCACCCCATTAAGAAACAAATCTGGGTCGGGATGAAGCCATAGATGGCGGCAGAAGTGCACCACCTTAGTCTTGGCTAAAGAAAACCGAAACCTGTGCGCTTCGGCATAGTGAGAGACGCGGTTCAATGCCTGTTGGAGTCGAAGCTCCAGAGTTGGAATCGGGGCAGCGCCAAAAGAGATGGAAAGGTCGGCCACGTAGAGCGTAGTGGGAACATCTTCTGGCAGCACCGAGGTGATGCCGTTGATGCTCAGGGCAAAGAGTGTGACACTGAGGACACTTCCCTGCGGGACACCCTCTTCTTGCTCCTTTGGGGCAGAGAGGGCTCCCTCCACCCGTACGCGGAATCGACGATCTCGCAAAAATTCAGATATAAACATTGGGAGGCGTCCCCTCGCCCCCATTGTGTGGAGAGTCTCCATGATACCGTATCGCCATGCCGTATCATAGGCCTTCTCCAGATCAAAAAACACCGTGGCGTAGTGCTGTCTACGAAGGAAAGCCTCGCAGACGGCATTTTCCAGTCGGAGCAGAGCATCCCACGTGGAGTGAAACTTACGGAAGCCGCACTGTGCAGAAGACAGATGGCCTCCGCTGTCCAGGAAATGGGCTAATCTAACATTTACCAATTTCTCCATCAACTTGCACACGCAAGAGGTTAGAGAGATTGGGCGGAAACCGGTCGGAGTAGAGTGATCTCTCCCCGGCTTGCGAAAGGCGAGCACAGTAGCGATTCGCCAGGAGTCTGGGAGAAGACCTTCCACCCAGATCCTGTTGAACAGATCTAACAGAAAGGCCATGCCTCGCTCACCCAGGTGTCGAAGCATGGCGTACGGGACATCGTCCGGACCATGGGCGGTGTCCGCGCACGAAGCGAGAGCGGAACGCAACTCACTCACAGTAAACTTGTCGTTGAAGGGTTCTCCGCCTCTAGAGGTAAAGTCCAGCCGGCGGCCTTCCGCGACATCACGACGTGCATTAAGTGCTTGCGGAGCAGCATCACGGCTAGAGAATGCGGAAAAAGCGGTCGCTAAGGATTCCGCCACGGACGCGGGGTCCGAGATTGCGGTCCCATTCTCCTGGAGAGCAGGAAAGGGGTCCTGCGAGAACTTGCCCCGAATCCTTTTGACTCGCTTCCACACCTCAGCTAAAGCATCTTCCCGTTAAGTGAAGACACGTATGCCCGCCAAGAAGAGCGGCGGGGGTGCTTCGAAATATACCGGAACCTAGCCCTAACCCGACGAAATTCAGCGACAGTGAAATCGTTCGGGCATCGCTTATAGCGCATGTAGGCATAACGCTTCTATTTGAGGGCCGTCTCAGGCTCACGCGACCACTATGAGAGTGGTCGGCGTGCAAAACGGCCAGACGTCCTAGGAATAGTAGTCAGGCCCACGGCGATGAGGTTGCCGGAGAAGAACTCAACGGCCTCATCTACCGACTTCAACTCCTCGACTGAGATAGAGAATTCAGTCATTTCCTGAAATGCACGCCACCGCGCCCGCGCCTGCCTCTGGTTCTACATATTATAATTAAATGTTTTCTTTTGTTATTTGAGCAACTTTATTTTTGTTCTTAAATAGTAAACAGTTGCTAAATATTTATGTATGGTGAATAAAGGCGCAGTAAATGCCTTCTATTCATCAGCTTCACTGATCATTTAATTTGTATAAGCATCTCTACCTTTAGGGTAAGTCTGATGTGCTCTCTTGGTTAGGCCCATTAGCCAGAGAAGTTTCTTTGTTCCGCATTGCGTCTTTACGGGATTCTGTCACCAGAAGACCCGTCTTCTATGGCTCCAAAACGGACCCTCAATAAGAGAACCCCCTCAAAGGGTGTTCAAACCCGCTCTAGGCCGACCTCTCAGGCTCCGGCACGTGATCCTTCACCAACTCCACCCCCGACTGCTACTGCCAGTACTACCAGCACCGCGGCTGCTCCTCCCACCCCCCTCCGGTTGATAGTGTTCCCTCTGACAATGAGGAGTTGGACACGTTGCGCCGCCAGGCCCTTGACAGTTTCAGCACTCGGGAGGTCCCGCCCCTTCCCAGGTCTTCCACCCCGTGGGATCGCCAGCCAGCCCGCCGACGCACGAAGGGTACTAGGTTTTGACGAACCAGTTTTGGGTTTCCAGCCTAACCAGGGTGTCCCCCAAATAGTCGAGGCCCGCCGGGTTACCCCAGACTGGGCCCTCGTTGTGACCCACCTTCGGGCCCGTGTTGCCACCCCATCCACCCCCCTGTTTTCCGTACCCGTGATTTAGAGGAACTACAGCTACTCTTCATAGTGTACAGGTTCAGGGATCACTCCTGGAGGAAGAGACCGCACGCCTGCACACCAGGCTGCGGCTCTACTATTTGGTCTCCTACGTTGGGTGGGGGTACGCCCTGGAGGATCATCGCCTCCAGGCTACCCAGGGTGCGGGTATTCCTATAGACCCGGTTATTTACAACCGCACCGTGCTCCGGGAATCTTGGGCGCGTCCCGCTCCTCCCCGCCCGCAACCGGCTGCCCGCCCTCGCCGCCGCCCTAGGGATAGAAGTAAGGCCAAGGATGGCCGCAAGTAGGTCACCATGTGACTCCTGGGAGGACGAGGTGTGGGCAGTAAGGGATATTTACGATTTCGCCCCTAGCCATCCCTTCCCCCCTTCTCCTCCTCTTCCCTGGGTTGATGGTTTCCCTGGGGTTGGGGCAGACCTCCCTCTCGCTGATGGGTCAGGGGATGGTGAGGTTCGCGACCTCGGCTTTAACATAGATGCCCTCCCGGAATGGGGCGCCGAGGTACTTCCCGAGGATCTGGATTTGGAGGATTTTGCCTTATCATCTCAAGAGCGCCTCCTAGCGGCTGACCCAGGACTCACCGCTGCCGTCGATTCGATCAATATGGTCGTTCCCCTGGGGGATAACACCCAGGCCCTCATCGACGCTGACCCCCAACTTCGTGAGGTTCTCGACTTCGTTGAAGACGTCCCGGAACCGGTCCCTGACGACCCCCCTGCTTCGCCGGGTGTGGAGGCTCCTCCTCAGGATGCGCCCCCGGCAGCCAGGGTTGAGTCGGGTAAGGACCAGGACGACGGTGATGACAACAACGAGGATGGCGACAACAACGAGGGTGAGGCGGGAAGTGTGTTTGATCCGTTGGCGCGGGTCAAGAACGATCCCCTGCAAAGGCATATTTGCGACTTTATCCCTGGTAATGTGTGTCACCATGTTCCCCTTTCCTCCAATGTGGCGAAAGCTGCGGGTGGAAAAGGGGTGCGGGTGTTCCTCGGCCAGTATCGTCACTTTGCCCCCAGCATTAAGCTGTTGCTCCCAGTGCTGCACACTCTTGAGCGAGCTGGCGTTGTAGAACGCTCGGAGCGGATCAGGTGCGCCCATCAGGTGTTCCTGGTCCCCCAAAATGAGACCGAGGATAGGCTAATTTATGACATGTTCCCCTTGGGCGTGTCGGGTTTGTATACCCCCCCCTACCTTCCAGCTCCCTTCCCTTGGTAAGGTACTGCGTGATGCGGGAGAGGACACGTGGGCTATTAAAATAGACCTCCAGCATGGATTCTATCACATCCCCCTCCATGTTAATGCCCGGCCTTGGTTCGGCGTGCTCTGTGGGTCTGAACGTTTTCGTTTTAAGCGTTTGCCCATGGGGTTCGCCGGGTCCCCCTACATCATGCAGGCATGTATGGCACCAATTTTTGCGGAATTTGCCAGACTCGCCGGCATCGTGGTCTACACCTACCTCCACGATGTTTTAGGCCTAGGTTGTCCCGCCGCCCTCCTTAGATTTATCGAGCTGATCCGCAAATCTTCCATAAAAAATTAACGAGAAAAAGTCGGTGCTCTCCCCTACCCGCCAACTTGTTTACCTTGGCGTTGATATTGACCTGCGCGACAGCATGACCCGCCTCACGCCGAAGATGAGGAAGAAGACGTCCACCGCCCGTCGATGGGCCCCACGTGTTCATACGTCTTCCCCCTTTTGGGCTCGTTTGGGTGGGTTGCTCAACTTTGTGGGCATGGCTATAGGCCTGCCACGTTTTTGGGCCCAGTTGGCCTATCCGCGGTCTTCCCGGGTTGCCCTTCTGGCGGTCCTCCTCCCCTCGGGTTGGGTCCCTTGGGTCGGAGCACGAGTCAGGTGGGCCCCTCCCTCGCTCCCCGTCTCTTATAGCGACGCCACTCCATGGGTTTTTATACTTTTATACTTTTTATACTTTATGTGTGTAGACCGGGCTACTTATTATATTCTGATTCATTCGCAAGCGTTGTTCTGCTCAATAAAGGGGCCCTTCTGGCTTCATTATTACCCTTCATACACCCGGTAGTGTTAATTATGTACCATAACCTCTTTTATTCCCATAGGCCGGTGGTAGCTTGGGTACCGTCCGAAGCGAACCTTGCTGATCCTCCCTCGCGTGGATTAAGCGCTAGTTAGCGCCACTGCGCCTTTATTTACGATACATAAATATTTAGCAACTGTTTACTATTTAAGAACAAAAATGAAGTTGCTCAAATAACAAAAGAAAATATTTAATCATAATACGTAGAACCAGAGGCAGGCGGAGCACGAGTAACGGTCGAAATCAATTAATCAATTTGTGTATAGAAAGAACAGAGAGGGACTGCTGTAACACGGCAGTCAGGTAGTCAGAGAGGAGCGTTGCGGAAAATAATTAAGAAAGGGACAGCGAGAGTAGATAGGTCGGTGGCTATACACCGAAGCGAGGTGTTGTTATGAGGGTGTAGGTTAAGTGGTAATTGACTGGGCGAGGGTTGGGGGCAAGTCAGGGGTGGGAGGCTGACAGTCCATCCGGAAACGCGTTATTCACGATGCCTTATTGGTTTATGCGAAGAATGGTACGGGCGGCAGGTGTTCGTGGGCGGCGGGATATCGCGGCGCCATCGCGTATCTTCTTACGTGTAGCGAGGTGTAAAGTGGGTCTGTGGTGAGTTTTCCGAGTTGTTTTGTAAGTCTGGTGTGAGCGTAAGTGTTGAGAGGAGTTTGTTGTTGTTGACTAGTGCGTCCATTATCGAGTACAGCGGCGAACGGCAAGCGCGCTTCAGAGCAGAGTTCTGAATGCGCTGAGCCTTTTGCTTCCAGGTGTTGCTTGAAGCTACGAGTGACAGTGGGGCGTACGTGAGAATGGGACGCACGAGTGCTTTATATAGGTGTAGTTTTAGTTTTTTACTCGCTGGGTAGAACCTACCCAGCGATGCGTTTGTACGTGAGGCTCTTGCTTGTATTATGTTCTGGTGTAAGTTGAACCTGAGGGATTTGTCGAATGTTACCCCCAGGATTTTGGTGCACTGTGTGTATGCGAGCCTTGTTGGGTGTTGGTGGATCATGTCTGGTGTGTGTGAGTAGATTTGTAGGTTGTGCATGAAGTGATCTCTGGCGCCGTAGAGTGTCATCAGTGTCTTCTGAGGATTCGTGGCAATCAGCCATTTGTCCTCGTAGTCTGTCTTCTCGTCAAGTATTCTTTGTGCGTGGAGCGCGATTTATTCGGGGGCCCGGCCGCTGACGAGAATGGTCTCGTCGTCGGCGTAGGCCACTATGTATGTGTGAACGCAGTTTTCTGGCGGGCGTGGGGTGTCATTTGTGAACATAATGTAGAGTGTGGGTGCCAGAACGCTTCCTTGGCGAACGCCTGAGCGTGGTGTGAAGGGTCTTGAAAGGGTGTTGTTGTATCTGATGTGGCAGCGCCGTCCAGTGAGGTAGTGTGAGAGGAGCCTTCTGGTGCAGGGAGGTAACTCCGTGTTGTTGGCGAGTTTCCAACGGAGTCCCTCGTGCCACACCTTGTCAAAGGCTTTCTCCACGTCCTTACTGACGGAGAGGGTCTTTTGGTGTATCTGTCGTTTCTTCTGTATTCTGTCGTGTACCCTCCGAGCGCATGACGTCAGCGCCAGCCAGTACGTCATGGATTTATCGCGACGTCATAAATGACGTCACGGGAAAATTCGCATGGCTAACTAGCGCTTAATCCACACGAGGGAGGATCAGCAAGGTTCGCTTCGGACGGTACCCAAGCTACCGCCGGCCTATGGGACATAATTAACACTACCGGGTGTATGAAGGGTAATAATGAAGCCAGAAGGGCCCCTTTATTGAGCAGAACAACGCTTGCGAATGAATCAGAATATAATAAGTAGCCCGGTCTACACACATAAAGTATAAAATTATAAAAGTATAAAAACCCATGGAGTGGCGTCGCTATAAGAGACGGGGAGCGAGGGAGGGGCCCACCTGACTCGTGCTCCGACCCAAGGGACCCAACCCGAGGGGAGGAGGACCGCCAGAAGGGCAACCCGGGAAGACCGCGCATAGGCTAACTGGGCCCCAAAACGTGGCATGCCTATAGCCATGCCCACAAAGTTGAGCAACCCACCCAAACGACCCCAAAAGGGGGAAGACGTATGAACACGTGGGGCCCATCGAAGGGCGGTGGACGTCTTCTTCCTCATCTTCGGCCTGAGGCGGGTCATGCTGGCGCGCAGGTCAATATCAACGCCAAGGTAAACAAGTTGGCGGGTAGGGAAGAGCACCGACTTTTTCTCGTTAATTTTTATAGAAGATTTGCGGATCAGCTCGATAAATCTAAGGAGGGCGGCGGGACAACCTAGGCCTAAAACATCGTGGAGGTAGGTGTAGACCACGATGCCGGCGAGTCTGGCAAATTCCGCAAAAATTGGTGCCATACATGCCTGCATGATGTAGGGGGACCCGGCGAACCCCATGGGCAAACGCTTAAAACGAAAACGTTCAGACCCACAGAGCACGCCGAACCAAGGCCGGGCATTAACATGGAGGGGGATGTGAGCACCCTTGGAGGGGGTTCTCTTATTGGGGGTCCGTTTTGGAGCCATAGAAGATGGGTCTTCTGGTGACAGAATCCCGTAAAGACGCAATGCGGAACAAAGAAACTTCTATGGCTAATGGGCCTAACCAAGAGAGCACATCAGACTTACCCTAAAGGTAGAGATGCTTATACAAATTAAATGATCAGTGAAGCTGATGAATAGAAGGCATTTACTGCGCCTTTATTCACCATACATAAATATTTAGCAACTGTTTACTATTTAAGAACAAAAATAAAGTTGCTCAAATAACAAAAGAAAACATTTAATTATAATATGTAGACCCAGAGGTGATCTCTCAGGCAGCAGTTACCCTGAAAATGATATTTGAATGGGAAAGTGATCACTACCATGGAGGTCATCGACCACCCCTTAATCAAAATCAGGCTGTGCATCCGAACAGCACAAAGATAGTTCAAGGCAAGAAAATGAAGTGGTTCTCGGACAGTGATGCGTAAACTCATCCACGTTTAGGACACCTATCTCAAGCTGTTCGATCAGATCAGCAAGGACTTGTCCCCTGGGATTTATGAAGTAATCTCCCCAGAGAGGATGCCTGCCGTTTAGATCTCCAAGCAAGAGATAGGGCCTCAGCAACAGTGCCACGACGCAGCGGAAGTCCCCCGTGTCGAAGGCAGTTGACGGTGGAATGTACGCAGAAATGATAGTATACCTCCTATCCAGGTGCAGCTGCACAGCCACTGCCTAAAAGGAGGTATCTAAAGAGAAAGGAAGAACGGAGACATCATGCCGGGTGTAAGCCATGCATCCCCCAGCCCGGCCATCTCGCGGTGGTGGGGTCGCAAGACCCTTATACCCCGGGAGGGCAGGCAGGGGGCACGCGCCTAGCATGGTCTCCTGCAAAAAGATAGCTAATGGGGAGCGGGACGAGACGAGCCTCCGTAGCTCCTCCCAGTTGGCCCGGAGTCCACGGCAATTCCATTGAAGAAATATTCCCTCCAGGCCTATCATTGAGGAGACGCGGGGGCCCTCCTCGAACTGAAGACCCTCACCTGAATGGCCGTACGCTTATGGGGGCAGAACCCCGGGCGCTGTTGGCCGGACAAAGCGCTGAAGGCGCTGTCGCATTCGAGGGCCTTTTGGGGGAGGTTGGGCTCGCCATGCGAGTCTTTTCCTCCCTCCGCCTCGAAATCTTAGGCGGGCGTTGACGCTTCGGTGGCGGGGGGCCCTCTTTTCGAGGAACCACCGTCTCGAGCCACTCGCCACACCTCGGGGCGTGGGCGAAGGAGCCGAAGCTCCTTTGTTTCTGTCCTCGTTTCGGGGGACAGCTTTAGGAACCCCGGAAGATGGCCTAGCGACCATCTTCAGGGGTGTGCCTCCTGTGAGTCTAACGACTCGGTGGAGGCGCGTGGCCGTTTCACCTTACGGGAAACGGTCACACTGTGGGAAGAGGGGGGAGCCCTGGTTTTAGCCGTGGCTGGGTATGAACCCTTTTTGCCGCCAGCTTTACCAGGGGAGCGCCCGGGTTGGGTAGAGTCCTCCGAAGGGCTCCGAATGGGCACGGAAACAACCGTGCTCGTTGGCCTGGATGGGCCAGGAGCAGAGGGTGCTTTTCTAACTATTGAGGCATATGACGTCCCAGGCAGAGCCGGGCGCGCCAGGACCAAGTCCTTAGCCTCGCGGAATGAGATTCGATCCTGGGCCTGAACGGCCAGGATTTCTTTCTCAAGGAGATATGCACCACATAGCTTCGAAGAAGCAGGGTGCGGCTCTCCGCAATTGACACACTTGGCTACACACGATTTGGACTTATCGTGTGCGACTTTGGAGCAATTTACACAGACTTCGGGTGACCCCGAATTTGCACGTCTACATGAGCGATTCGCATGGCCGAAGCGGTGACAGTAATAGCACCACAGCGGCAGTGGCACGAATGCCTTCACGCGGTGACGGTACCAACCGGCACGCACCGACTTAGGGAGCTTGTCACAGTCAAACTTGACGAAGAGTGTGGGAGTGGGTCTCGAGGCCCCTCCGTGTTTTCTCATCACACGTTCGACCTTGACCGCCCCATGGTCGGTCAGCTCTAGGGTGATGTCCTCAATGTAGTCAACGAGTTCCCTCACATAAACTACTCCTTTCACAAAGTTCATGGTAGAGTGCGGCGTCACACTCACCGGGGTGCCATGAAGTGTCCGAAGAGCACTTATCTTGGCCGCCTCGGCGGGATTCGCCGCATTCGCCAGAAGGCTCTCGTCCGAGAAACGGGTCACCTTCGGCTCTCTACCAATTGCACTAGCTAATCCTCTCCTCTGATGTATCATGTTGCCGTTGGACAACATGCTGCCATCAGTGGAGCGAATAACGAGGAAGCGTTTGAAGCCAGTGAGCTCGAAAACGCCAGGTAACCTCTGAATGAGGGGCCCCGATGTCATCGAGGCTCCGCCCGGTGCACTTTTGGACTTTGTCATGGTCAGGAGCTCCGTACACGGGGGGGGGGGGCAGAGAGGCCAGATGTGCCGATCTTGGCTTGGTCGCTTGCCAGAGTGAAAGCAGACCCATCTGTCTCCGCAGCCCCCGCGGATGGAGAGGAGCCCCGAGTCTTTTTAGTCTTTCTTGACTTCTTTTTCTTTTTAGGAGAGGCGGGCGGGGAATGAACCCGCTTCTCACCCCTGCCGGTAGAAGCCCCCAGGCTAGATGTACCGGCCTCAGCCAGGTCCTTCTCCAAAAAGGAGAAGGTCCTGGTGGTCGTAGGGGCATAATCCGGAGGAGATCCCTCCCCTCCTTGTACTGCCTGAGAATCCCCATCCGTTTGAGGAGGACCTTGCATAGGGGCGGATTCGGGTTCGGTGCTTGCCGCCGAGCCCGGATTCCGCCCCATGGAAGACCCTACCGTCTAAAGCTGGTTTTCCTCAAGGACCATGTCTATCACAGGAGGGGCCTCCAGTTGGCCATCCCCTTCCAGGACATCGCAGGTCCCCTTGGCAGCGTCATGAGTCTTTTGTGGGGAGGCACAGGCCTTTACCCCGGCAAGGTTTAATATTCTTGCCAGCAGGTCTTTTGAGGGAAGCGACTGAAGGGGCCTGGCTTCCCTCTCCCCCCTAAGGGGGTTTGCCCTACCGAGCCGCTTACACGAGGGGCGGTCGGCAATGGGCTGCCTGCTGGCTTTCTTGGCAGTCCCCTTAGAAAGCAAAGGAGGGACTACCGCTTGGAATAGAGAGGTGCCCGAAAGCACCTCCCGAGAAGGGGGTGAGGAGGAGTCCCCTACACCCGTAGGCGTAGGAGAGGAGTAAGCCTCTTCTCCGGTTAAAGAAGCATGGAGGGTCCCCTGCGCAAGCACAAGGGGGGGGGGACCTCCATTTTCTCGGTGGAGCTGCCCGAGGGCGGCTCCGTGGATGTTCTTGGGGAAGTTGGGGGTTGTTTTTTTTTATTTTCATCATTGAGCATGGTGACCCTATTTGTGCTACTGGACGCAATAGCTCATCACCCCTCGCAGTTGCCCGCACTGCAAGAGGTGCTTACAGGCCTGGCAGAGCCAGGCGCCGCCATTTCGGACCACCCCTCCCGCTTGGTGGCCTGGCAGTCCATCGGCATGGTGGCTCCACCTTGGACATGGCGTAAAATTGATAGAATGTGAAGAGGAGAGGAAAAGGGATGTGAGGAAGGTATGGGTGGGGATGAAGCAGGTTGTTAAAAACCAGCCACCCCAGACCGGAGCTCAGGGGTTAGGGAACATTGTCCCCTTTCCCCTCAACCCCGATGCGGGACGGTTGGCTGAGAGGAAGATCAGCATCTACCCTGTGAAATTAGAGGCTGACCAGAGAAAGTTGTGTGAGAGGTTGTATGAAAAGCGACGAGGTAGGAGAGAAATACAGGCTCTCTGAAGGAAGGAAGAGAGGCTAAGCTGGGGCCGGATGGAGCGCTGGATCCCGTCAGCACGGCGGCAAGGATGGCAAATCGCCGCGCCCCTTCCGGGGTCAAGTAGAGAGTGGGGGACAGCCCCCCCCCCCTGTCGAAGGCCCGCAGTGAGCGGAAACTTTGGTCCGTCCGTGCACCCTAAACTTATATACGTCGCTGTCTCCATGGCATAGGGCAAAGAGTTCTTTCTAAGTTTTCACTTAGACTCAGTCGTAAGATCTTGTACTGCATTTCCCGTTGCCACACCTTATCAAACACCTTTGATACATCCCAACAAACAATGTCCACGTAACTTCTTTCCCATTTTGCTTGGGCTAGCTTTTCCGTGATGGCATTAATCGCCATCTCCATACTTGGCTTTCTTCTAAACCCGAATTGATATGGGTTGAAGAGTGAGTTCTCCTCTAGGTGAGACACCAGTCTTCGGTTGAAGATTGCCTCGAAGAGCTTCCCGCCAAATTCTAGAAGTGAAATTGGCCGGTAATTCTCCTTCAACATTTGGTCCTTTCTTTGCTTGGGCAAGAAAATCATCTTGGCCGTTTTATAGCCATCTGGAAAGTATCCCGTGCTCCGACTGGCGTTAAATGTCCTTCTCATTCCTTCGATGACATTGGCTGGTGCCTTTTATATGTTTAACTTTGTAAGCCCCTATTGTCCTGGGGCTTTTTGAGGGAATGGACGGGGCGCACCGAGTAATTCTTCTTCGGTAATCTCGGCGTCTCCGTCGCACTGTCTATCCATCTGGTGGTGAGGGTGCGTCTTGTGTATTTGGTCGTTAAGCTCGTCTATGACGTTGCTTCAAACTCTAGGTCATAGTCTTCGAATTCCTCCTCAGTTATATTGCATTTTTCCCAATAATTCTGGAATCGCTCTTCAATTCTTCCTTCTTCTGTTTCGATGTTTCAGTCTTCTTTTAGTAGTTCGATCTTATTCTTCTCAATCGATCTTTTGGGACGTCTAATCTTATTCTAAAACTCTTTGGGAGTTGCTTCGTGATCGAGGCTATCGATCGCATCATCCCATCTTCTCCATTGTTGTTCGAGAATCAACTGGTTCAGTTCTTCTTTGATTTCTTTAGTTCGTTGAATTGAGTGAACTGATGCATTTCTGATGTTGATTCCGTACCATAATTTCAGCTCACAGTATAAATCCTTCATGTATTCAGTTCATTTGTATGTAGAGATTGTCCTATACTCGGATTTAGGGATACAAGTCCTATCTGCGTTGATGAGATACTTTTTGAGGTCGTTGAGTGCCTCGTCAATCTCCTCGAGAATTGCCTCGTCCAAGTTGGGCGGATCGTAGACCTCGAGAAAGCGCGCGTACCGTGTCCAGTCTGCTCTTCTGTAGTTCTTTCTGGCTACAACTGTAACTTGTATAAGGTTCTTGTTCATAGTGAGTAGGATCTCTATATGGCCACTACATGGTACCTGGACTAGTTCTATGTAGTAAGTGAACGGTAGCTGACGATTCGCCAGACAGATGTCTGGTTTTGTGGCATTTTCCCCTCTGACAAAGGTGGGGAAGTGCGGGCCTAATCGCTGGGCAATGTTTACCTCAGGCTTCTTCCTATACTGTTGAAGATCCTGTAACCGGATTCTCGGCATCTGGCGTTCAGATCCCCTATTAATATAGTGGGGCTCCTCTGCCAAAATAGGCCAGTGAGCGTGAGAAATAGTAACACATCTCTCCTTGGCGGTTGATATTCGGTAGCACTGACCGACTTTCCTATGTCGAGTTCGACCTCAATCGCGAGGTAGGATTCTTCTAGATTTCTTATTTACTTGTATTTACAGTCTATCTTTATTGCAATAGCGGCTCCGTCGAACCGCCCCTGCGAATAATTTGTGATCAACACATCATAGTTCCAGATTTTCATTTTTGTATTACGCGTGTCGACCCCGTGTTCCGAAATTAAGATGATGTCTGCATCAATTTCTCCGAATACATTTTCGTCGTCCAGCCGTTGGTATTAATTTCCAGTCTCTTCAGTGCCTTCCGTAACATGGTGAATTGTTTTTACCTATGCTTCTTGTTATTCTTCCTTTTCTTCTTGGGGGCTGGCGGGGTGGTTTTACTGTGCTCAGGGGTTTCCTTCGTCGGGGGATGGATGCTTCGGCTTTTGGACCAGCTCTTCGTACCTCGTGCACGGGTGCAGGGGCCCTCATCGTTGTTTAAAGAGGATGAGCCCTCCTCATTTTCAGCCTTTTCTTCTTCTTCATCGTCCTCTTTGGATTCCTCCGATGAGGGAGCTTCTATGATCTCGTCCATTCCAGATTTAACAGTGTTGTTTCTTATGACTGATTCCTTGAACACCTTGGGCATTCAGGGTCCGCAGGCATGATCACTGAAGGAAGATTGTTTGCCTTTAAGAGTGCATTGAGGACCTGGTTGTAACAGGTTAGCTTCATTTGCGTGAGAAATGCAGATCAGAATCTTTGCACTCAGATCTCCTGTGATACTCATCTATGCAGGTGTTGTTTCACTTCTCCATTCTTCTTAGCGGCGCTCGCGTATGTCATCTCCTTGGCTTTCTTCTCTTCTTCTTCCTTCCTTTTGATTATTTCCGGCGATTTGGGCAGTTCAGGGCCATGGTCCTATGTTTCCCTTTACAGTTGAAACATTTCTTCTTTGTGCTCTCGCACTTATCGAACCGATCTCCTTCTGTGGCGCATTCACTCTACCACAATTTGTTCTTGTCCGTGTAGGTCGTAGTTGTGTGTTTTCCTAGTTTATAGCATATTGTTAGGCCTAAAATCTTGCCTTCCCCGTTATACCTATATCGCACTTCCTCTAAATAAACGTCGCATATCTTTTTGCGATACATGGGTATAATTCTAAATTTATCTTTGTTGGTTTTAATTTTCCATTTTTTTCGTAATCGTTTAGGTTTTTAATTTCTGCGGCCGTTATTCTGGCCTGCATATGTGGGTTCCGATAAACACAGATAATTAATTGAGTGAAATCATCCGCGTATTGTCTGTTTATACAGCCCTCGCTCCTGGGTGAGGAATGTCCGAAGTATACACAGAGTATAGCGAATGACTTAAACACCCTCCTTGAGCGAGGCCTGTATTAAGCTTGAATCTTTCACCTTGGTAATTACCCGTGTCTATGTATGCATATCTTTCCATAACGTAGTCACATATAATTCTTTCTAGGTAGTTATTCATTTCTAGATTCAAGATAGTGTAAAGTTAGAAAGTGGAGAGAAGGATAGGATAGAGAGAAAACGTTGTGTAAAACGTTTATGTGTTGATGGGATGGCAATGAGTGTAGTATGAACGATGAGGGGCAAAATGTGAAGATGATAATGATTAGTACCAGGTTACCTTGTTAACGCTTTCCTTTTTTTTCTAGCATTCGAGCCTTTGTTTTCTTTTTCTCTATGTGTGCTTCTTTCGCTTTTTTTACAGTAGTTTTTTCTGTTGTTTTTTTTTTAATTTATATATATATATATATATATATATATATATATATATATATATATATATATATATATATATATATATATATATATATGAGGAATTAAACCACATTCTCCGAAGACAATTTAATTCAGAACAGTTTCGGTGTATCTCACACCCTTTTTCAACTGACACTGGATAGAAAATATTAGAAAAGAGCTTACAAACATAACACGGGGTCAGGTCGTGAAAGATCCCCTCCTTTTTCCCCCAATCCCCTACTTGTGGCTAATCAGGGGGGGGGGAGGTTAGGCCTAAACATATTGAAGGTGTGACATTTTACTATTTTGTTTATTTACTTTCGCATTACAGGATTAAAAGAAAATTGCCCCTCAGATAGATCTAAATTAGGAACTGACGATATCAAGCTCGATTCTACGATTCTTCTCTTAACATAGTTAGCCGATTTAAATACCATTTTACTTCCATTGAAATCGATCGAATGATTCAAGTCTCTAACATGGCAAAATATTCCACTGCTTTCGCTGCCCACTCTAATATCTCTTTTGTGTTCGTACAATCGCTTGTCTAGATTTCTCCCCGTTTTCCCTATATAAACTTTATGGCAATCGTTGCATGGTATTGCATATACTCCTTTTGCATGATGTTCTTTGGGTATCCTGGCAATCATCAATTGGTTTAAGGAATTATTATATTTAAAGGCTAGATTAATACCCGCTTTTCCAAATATGTCCTTAAAACTATTTAATTTATTATTAAATGGTAATGTTATACATTTGTTGAAGTAATTAGTGCGGGAAGGCTTATTACCATAGAATGTTTTCCTAGCTGCAAAATGGGCAGACGATATGAACCAATCGGGGTAGTACAAATTTGAAAAAAATGGTCCTGATAATGACAATTTCTTCATCTAAATAGGAAGGATGACATATTCTGTATGCTCTAAGGAAAAGGTTTGAAATTACCGATTTTTTAACAGTATTATCGTGAAACGAAAAATAATGTATATAGGCATTCGAGTGGGTTGGTTTCCTATAAACGTCAAGTTTTAATTCATGGTGCTCTTTATTAATGAGGACAGGAAGCGAGAGGAAGCAGAGCGTGTTATCGCCTACCATAGCCAATATTTAATCAAGGAGGTCCATTCCCCCGTTTCGCCTCCATACGTCGATCTCGTCAGATTGAGTTAGGCTTATGGGCAGATAAGGTATTTTCCCAGGCGCGACCGGGGCATTCCCCCGAAGTCCCCCACTCAATTATTCCCTACGCCATGGAGTTGGCTCCGGGTGCTTATACATAGCTTTACCCGATTGAAGCAGATCAGATCCCGATTATATTCGCAAGGCATCACGCAGATCCGGTCTCCCTAGTGCACCTAGGAACTCTCTACCTCGAGAACCCTCTTATTGTCCAGAAGAGGTCTCAGTCGAGTAAACAACAGTGTTATTCGGTATAAGAATAGAGTATAGTAGTTCCCTTTTGTTTTAACGATTGCTATCCCCTTTTTGAAACTTAAGAAGCTGGAGTAGCTCAAGGAACTGTTATAATAATTTGTTTGTGTTTTTTTGGTGTTACTTTAGTCATTGGTTATCTAGATCGAGAAACCAATTACGAATCGGTCAGTGTCCATATTTAGGTAGGCTAATTCTCTAGAAGGCATAATTCTTATTGCAAGGAATTTAGTTGGTTGACTATTGCGCCCCCAAGTGCAAATATGACTCAGTTTGAAATCTTCAAAGCACAAGGAGAATCCTTGGGACTTTCAAAAAGAGAATTGATTGAGTACTTTCAAGAGGAGCAATGAACGGAAAGAGAAAAGTTAAGAGAAGAAAGGCAAAGAGAAAGAGAAAGAGAAATCTAACGATAAGAAAGAGAAAGAGAAATCCAACGAGAAGAAAGAGAGGAACGGAAAAGACAAGCTGAGCTTCACCATCAGCTTGAAATGGCTCGAGTACAGGTTGAAATACAATCAGTCAGTTCACGTTCAGAAGCCTTGCCTAATCTCCCACTTAAGCTCCCCAATTTCAGGGATGGAGAGGATTTCGGAGCATTTTTAGCACACTTCGAAAAGATCCTCGAGATCAATAACCTGGATTTGGAGGCTAAAGGGGTAGTAAGATTACTTCCCCTTTTAAATTGTAAATTGCGCGACATTTTCATATCCTTACCATCTGAATATACAATTGACTACAGCACCTTAAAAGCTGAGTTATTGGCGGCTCATAATATGACTCCTGATTTCTACCGACAAGAATTTCGAGGAGGTCGTATTAAACCCGGACAGACGTTCCGTCAATTCAGATACATACTTCAGAGAAATTTTAAATTCTGGTTAGAATCCTCAAAGGTTGATCCTAACTACGAGTCCTTAACAGACTTCGTGTTGCGGGATCAATTTTTGGCGTCTCTCCCGACGGAGATCCGCACGTTCGTCAAGGATCGTTGGTGCCAGACCTTTAAAGAATGTACCGAAGAAGCGGATGTCTATGCCGCAAGCCATAATTTATACCCAAAGGAGAATCGAACTTCTCATCAATCCCCTTACAAGGAAAGAAGGAAGGATTCGCGCCCTTTCACAGGAAAGCCGACGAAATTTTCGAGCCCCGTAAAACCCCAAAACTTCTTTCCCCAAAACCAACAACGGGACTCCAAACCTCCCGTTAAGATTTCTCCTCCATCTCTCTTCCCGAAGGGATCAATCATATGCTTCACCTGTGGTGTAGAATCCACATGAGCTGGAATTGCCTCCAAAATTCTAGGCTTAAAAGTAGACCAGCCCACCAAGTTCACCAGATTAATGCCACCCCGGCTCCCCGGGTGGTGCAGACCCAAGCAGCAACTTCTCCCCCTCCGTCAGGCCACCAGGTAAATTTTATTTTTGATAAAAGTTAATCGGGAACTTTGAAATTTGAGGAGGGCAGCGTGAACGGCTGCCGAGTATCGACTCTCGTCAGGGACACAGGGTTGACGTGTTTCATCGTGTCCGACGAGCTCCTCTCCCCAGTGGACCCTAACCACGAAAAATTTGCGGTGGTACATGACTACCTTGAGCGGGCGAACCGATTCCCCGTCGTTAGATGTTACCTGCAGTGTCAGTATTATGATGGCTGGGCTGAAGTCATTTCAGCACCCATAAAATAATGTTCCGTACTTATAGGGCAGAACCCTCAAGTAAGCTCCGACCCTGTGTCCCAGGCCGCCCTTACTCGAGGCCGAGCTAAGAAGGAAGCTCAGGAGTCCGTCCCCCTCAGAACCCCGATACCGTCCGAATTTTTGGAGCTCCTTAACCAGGACTTTAGGTCCGCACAAAAGGAGTGTGAAGCACTAACACCCTTATGGGATAAGGCCCAAAACAAGGACACGGAGACTGTCCATGGACCCAAAGTAATAAGATACCTGGAGCAAGGTGGTCTACTTTACCGATCCGCCTAGGACAGTAATAACGCTATTACAACTGTCTTATGCCTTCCACGATCCCATGTACCTATAGTGCTCAAAATAGCTCATGACAGCATCTTTTCGGTTATTTAAGTCATACTAAAACGGGTCAGCGTATTTTTAAATATTTTTATTGGCCGAGTGCTGCAGCTGACACCTTAAAGCATTGACGTTCGTGCGATGTGTGTCAGAAGTCGTTCGCTAAGGGGCAGGTCAAACCTGCTCCCTTACAAAGAGGACTAGTCATAAGTAAACCCTTCTCCAGAGTGGCCATCGACCTGGTTGGCCCTATCCACCCCCCTTCGAGCGAAGGGCACAGCTATATTTTTACCTTAGTTGACTTTGGTACCCGTTTTCCCGAGGCTGTCCCCCTTCGCCGAATCGATGGTATTTCTTGTGCCGAGGCCCTCATTTCCATCTTTTCAAGGGTAGGCGTCAAAAAAGGAAATACTCTTAGACAGAGAACGATAATTCACCTCCGAGTTGATGGAGTAAGTAGGGAAGCTGCTCATGGTAAAGCCCCTTTTTACCACCCCCTTCCGGCCACAGACAAACAGGATGTGCGAAAAATTAAATGGAAATTTAAAATCCATTATTAAGAAGATTTGTGCCGAGCAGCCCCACGAATGGCACCGATATCTCCCGTTCGCCCTATTCGCTTATCGAGAAATTCCTCACCGTACATTAGGCTTCACCCCGTTGGAGCTCCTTTATGAACGTAATTTACGCGGACCACTCAGCATTTTAAAGGAGTTGCTAATCAAGCCTCAACTGTATCAAGAACTCCAGTCATCCTACGCCTATGTCTTGGATCTACGCCAGAGCCTCGATAAATGCGCAAACATCGCCTATGAAAATGCCGATGTCAATTTGGAAAAATATAAAACCTATTTTGATGTCAGGTCCTAAGATCGGAAATTTAAGCCCGGTGATGAAGTACTCCTGCTCCTTCCCACAGCGAGTAATAAATTACTTAGTTAATGGAGAGGTCCGTACTCGGTCCGCGAGGTACAAGGACCGGTAGATTACCTCATTGATACCCCAGCAGGCGATAAGCTTTACCACGTCAACTTGTTGAAAAAGTACCACCGACGCGCCCATGGAGATACCTTCGTAGCACTGGACGAAACATCGGTGCTTGAAGAGGATTACCCCGCGGAGTCCCTTAATGTCATACAGACAGTGTGCATCCAACCTGATTCCGATTACCCTCTTCCTTCCCTGCCAGGCGAGTCTTTTGAACCCTCTGACCTGGATATCGACGCGCAGCTGACACCACATCAAAATAGTCAGCTACAAGAATTGTTATGTTAGTTCGACGACGTTATTTCAGAGAAGCCTGGATGCGCTACTAGTTTCGAGCATGATATTAAATTAACGACCTTAGAACCTGTCCGTTCGAAACCCTATCCCATGCCGATTCATTTACGCCAAGCTTTTAACGCCGAAGTCGATAATTTGATTAGTTTAGATATAATAGAACCTTCCACCTCTAGTTATTGTTCCCCAATCATCATGGTCAAGAAACCTGATGGCTCTTATCGGATGTGCATCAACTTCCGGAAGTTAAATTCGGTAACTGTGTTCGACGCCGAGCCCATCCTGTTGGTAGATCAAAACCTCCACCTTTTGGAAGACGCCAAGTTCATCTCAGAACTTGATTTGTGCCAGGCGTATTACCAAATTCCCCTCCGGCCCGATGTGAAAGCATATACCGCCTTTGCAACTGAGAAAGGCTTAATGAAATTTAAGCGCCTTCCTTTTGGCCTCGTGACCGCTATTAGTAACTATAACCGTCTCATGAGAAGGTTGTTAGATGGACTTCCGAATGTCTCCTTTTACTTCGATAACGTCTACGTCGCTACTCGTGAATGGAGTCATCATTTAACCACCCTATTAGCTCTCTTCGAGCGACTGCGCGAAAATGGCCTCACCATTGGCCCCAGCAAATGCCATTTTGCCCACGAAACCATAAAATACTTGGGTTTTCAAATAGGACAAAGCCAGTTAGGTCTACAGGAGGACAAGATAAAGGCAATCGCCGACATGCCCCTCCTGAATACTAAGAAGCAATTAAGATCATTCCTAGGATCAGCTTCTTACTATCGGCGATTTGTCCCGAATTTCCCTGCAATTTCGGTGCCCCTCAGCACCCTTTTAAAAAAAATTCCCCCGATCGACTACGTTAGAATGATGTCGCTGTTTCTCATTTTAACCAGCTCAAGAGAAAACTCCTTTCTGCCCCCATTTTGAAGGTGCCCAACCCGGAAAAATCCTTTGGGATTAAGACCGACGCGAGCAACGAGAGCATTGTAGGTGTACTACTTCAATATGAGGATGACGGAACGAGTCATCCAGTTGCATATGCTAGACGTTAGTTATTACCCCGCGAAAAGAGATATGCCACTATAGAGAAGGAAGCTCTAGCGATAATTTGGGTAATTGACAAGTTTAAAATGTATTTGATAGGAAAAGAATTTCAGATAGGAACTGACCACCGCCCGTTGGCCTATATTCGGAATGTACGACACTCTAACGGCCGAATTATGCGCTGGAGTCTACTCTTGCAAGAGTACCAATTTAAGATAAATTACATAAAAGGTTCCGATAATCAGGTCGCTGACGCACTCAGTAGGAATGCGTTACCAAATAGTGTAGATTAATTTGTAATTCTTAGGATTAGGATCTCCATGTATGTTTATACCGTCTTGTACGACTTAAATTAGATTCTCCTGTAATATAATTAGCTAATGTATATGTCTGAATTTTGTGGCTCAATGTCTATTTTTTTCGTATGTGTATATATTTGTACCCATTAAAGTACCTATAAATTCTTTTGTCCCATATGTATTAATTGTATATTATTTCATTATTACATGTCTCTTAATGGTTAAGTTTGAATTAAAGGTTAGTTTCCCCTATAATCAAATGATCAACATAATCATATGTATTGAGGTAATACTATCTAGGTTCATGAAGGTACGGTCGGTGCAAGAAAGTGAGTTCTCCAAACGGAGCCCTGTGCTTGTCCCTTCTCTCTTTTTTTCTAAGTGACAACTTCCCCTGGAATGGAGGGGTGTGATAGAACGGTCTGAGGCCGCTTAAATTCAGCCGCTATTACATGTTTAGAAACACATGCTACGCACGTGCATATGCGAGAGGAAGTAGAGCGCGTTATCGCCCACCATAGCCAATTAATTATCAAGGAGGTTCATTCTCCCGTTTCGCCTACATACGTCGATCTCGCCAGATTGAATTAGGCTTATGGGCAGATAAGGTATTTTCCCAGGCACGACCGGGGCATTCCCCCGAAGTCCCCCACTCAATTATCCCCTACGCCATGGAGTTGGCTCCGGGTACATATACATAGCTTTCCCCGATTGAAGCAGATCAGTTCCTGATTATCTTCGCGAGGCATCACGCCGATCCGGTCTCCCTTGTGCACCTAGGAACTCTCTACCTCGAGAACCCCCTTATTGTCCAGAAGAGGACAATATCCCTTGAGTGCCAAGGTTCGTGCCTTTGAGACGCCAAGTCAACAAGGCCCTCCCCCTGTTGTTCAGAAAGAGAACAACGTCAGAACAGCCATTGTTCTTTGAGCCCGTTGACAAGAAACGGTTCTCACCCCCCCCCCCCCCCTCCTGTTGTTCAGAAAGAGAACAACGTTAGAACAGCCATTGTTCTTCAAGCCCGTTCGTCAAGAAACGGTTCTCGTTCCCAAGACATTACGTAGGATAATTTAATTCCCCCCTTTTTAACGTTCTTCAAGAGATCGCTTGGTTTCAACAATAACCTCCATTGTTCATCTAAAACATCCCCGATTTGCTGTCACAAAGATCGCTTGTACTTCCGAGCCCCACTTCTCTCTCACTCTTCGAAGACAGTCCTTCCCCTTCGCTAAGAACAACCCCCCGAAGAACCCTTCTGCTGGAAACCACCAGTGGACCGAAGATTCCTTCGCATCGTCTTCCTCTGCACAAGAACTTTGGAATTACGTAAGCTGAGCATTACCTTTAATCATTTAACCTTTTTTCAACGCTACCCTGTGCTTTAAATGGTTTAGCGAACCATTCCCTTCCTTTAATTTTTATTTGTTTACCTTTTTAAACATCTCCAAATCTTAATCCTCGGATTAGTCAGGTATTTCCACGACCCTCTCCATTATCCGTTTATGTAAACATTTTTTTGTGTGTTGTTGATAGTTTAATTGATAAAACTCTATTTTATTAATGATAGCCATATTATTATCCTTGTGCTTCATTCCACTTCTTAAGCATAGTGAAGATAAATAAGCCTCTCTAGGCCCCCATCCCTTTTGGATTAACCTCGGTCAATCAGATTACCACGCACTCGAACTATTAGAATAATTCCCTCAACGAATAGTTATATATGGTATATCGTCGAGAGCCTATTCTACGATATATATATATATATATATATATATATATATATATATATATATATATATATATATATATATATATATATATATATATATATATATATATTATATATATATATATATATATATATATATATATATATATATATATATATATATATATATATATTGCATGAAAGACTCGACGTATAGGTGAGAATATATATATATATATATAAGAGTCGGGGAAATTTCCAACCCCCCCCTCGACCTATTCCTCGACAGGGGGTTGGAGCTCACTCTGCCTTCTCCACTCTCTCCTTTGGGTTCTCGTTATAATATAGAGCCTTATTTTGGACCCTTTGCAGTTTAAGGATTGGGTCTCGGCCCTCGCGTTTATAGGGACCGGTGGATACAGGAGTTTGGATTGAATGCATCCATTATAGATCTTTAGTTTGTTGGAGGTATTCAGGTTTAGGAATCTGAAAAATTCCCCAAAGTCCCTCCGTGCATTCGTGGTAGTTTTAGCTACATGACTGCCATATCCACTAGTCGTAATCCAGAGTCCCAGAACCGTGCCCTCCGTGCGGTAAGGGATGCGTACACCCCCCACACGGTTGTCTGCGAGTGTCCGTCGGAATAGTGGAATTACACGGAACTTTGGGGCATTGGTGGATATCTAACATCTTCTCTCGAAAGAGTTAATGTTTTCGATTTCTACCGCCGTACTCTGTGCAGATGATCGTTATATCGTCCGCAAGTTGGACGCACAAAGAGCCTTTGGTCAGAGGTTGGGGAAGGTGAATGGTGTATATATTAAAGAGCAGGGGACTTATACACTCGCCTTGTGGCACCTCCGCCTCGAGTTCGAACTCGGGGCCATTGAAACATTCAATGTTCACAAACACTCTACTCTCAATTACTTAATCGCATAGAAACCCTTTCAAGTATAGGTTTGAGGCCTTCTTGTAAGATTTTTTTATTTTAGGCCTCTCCTCCATACTTTTTCAAAGGCCTTTTTGACGTCTCGGAGCACCAGATTTGCATGGCATCTGTCTGCTTTTACTTTTGCCAACTTCTCGGTGATCTCGGCTAACACCCTGTCCGTTCGTCGCTTCCTTCGGAAGCCATGTTGTTGGTTGTTATACGATTTTTTTTTCTTTGAGGAACGTATTCAGTCTGATGGCCAATATTTTCTCCAAGACTTTCCCTGCAAATTTTACGAGAGGTATAGGCCTGAAGTTAGCTGATGGCTTACAGCCTTTGGGAATGAATATCACTTTTGCTACCTTCCAGTGGTCAGAGAAGTAACCAACGTTCAGGCAGGCATTATGATATTCATGAGCCCCAGAAGGATGTCAGGTGGGGCTCGTATGAAATTCTCCCGTGTGAGTCCCGTACGCTCTGATGCTCGTTGACGAAAGGATTTTAAGGTTTCTGAGAGTTTTTCGGCAGCAATTCTACCACGCAGTCCCTCCATATCTCTTTCCTGCGAAACATAACAGTGAGGATGGGTGCTGTGTATCTGGTAGTTCAGATCATTTATTATTCCGTCTTCGAAGTCTAAATCAAAGTTATTCTTCTCTTCCGTGGATATCTTAAATATAGATGCCCAGAAGGGCCCGAATTCCTTTTCATTTCTTCAGCGTTCGTAATTTCGGTATTGTTATGTGTAAGTTTTATGGTCTTTTGTGGCTGTCCGCCTCTTAGTCTTTTTATTGTCTGCCATAATGTACGTGAGTCGGTTTCTATTGTAGATAGAGGAGAGTAGGAAAGGGGGCAAAGAAAAAATAATAGCGTAGGCGAGTTGCGAACAGCTTCCCGCGTGGCTGGACCACTTTTAGCCAGCGGCGAATCCACTCGGCCATCCTGAATCTCAAGAAAGACTCATTCAAACGAAGCTTTTAAGCCGCTCGCCTGCACTTTTCGTACGCTATACAATCCCCCTCCTAGAAGCGGAGTGTATTTGAAGAGATGAAGAGAAAGTTGGGAATTGAAGGTATGATAGTCTTGGAGGTTGGTACCCCAAAGCTATAATAAGGTCATCGATAATCGTGATCTTTATTGCGAGGTATGATTCCTCCAGGTTGGCGATCTCTTTGTATTCGATACCCTTACGCACGGCTATTTCAATACCGTCGTACATTTTATTAGTCTGGCTGGTCGTAATGGTGTTGTAGTTGTATATCTTAATGGGATTGTTATCTGCATTAAGGCCATGCTCAAAGATTAGTACTATGTCCGGGTCTACTTCTCTAATGATGTTATTGTAGACAATTTCTTTTCCTTCCCAGCTATTTACATTAAACGAAAAGACCTTTATTCTGTTGATAAATCTCGTATTGTATGCCATATTATTCTGCTTGGATGTTTTGTACTTTCGCTGGTTCTTCTCGTGCAGGTGACCTCACCCTCCCAGATCTTTTCTTCTTGAACTGATCATGAGAAAGATTTAAATATGATTCAGGGCATATTTCGATTTGGCCACCCTTTGATGCCGAGAGCAAGTCTTTTTCATTGACGTCACAATCGCAATCCAACTTAAATTTCCCTCTGACCCCCCCTTCAATTATATCCTTAACTTTTGCTAATCGTGGTAGTTGAGCTGATTGTGAGGCATAGACCTTTAAGTTAAGGTCTGTGGTATTATGCTCAGGTGCGGTTTGCTTGCTTATTTTGTCGTTCTTTTTTGTTGGCTCGCCTTTTGAGGTATATTTTCTCTCTGGGTTATCTGTTCAGTTTCCATCGTTTCGGGAGTATTTTGCTTGTTCAAACGGCGATTCCTAGATTGCGATCTGTTTCTTGGATTCGGGTTAGATTTGCTTCCTGTCTGTGCTTGGTATAGTTCACATGAGGGAGGGTTATCGGGAAACCACATAGGTTTTATCCTGTTTTAAGTCAGCATTCTATTTAATCAAATTAATTCAAAGTGGGCATGAATTACGCCCATAACCAACTCCAGGTTCATCGACGGGTCTAGTTGGAGTGGCGATTTTTCTTTCTTGATGACCTTTTGCCACCTGTGCGTAACTGGTATTTGCCTTACGAGTTTTCTCATCTTGTATATTTCTTTTCTTTTTGTTTACTATTTTTTTTATTATGGGGCAAGACATTGAAAGATGCGGTGGGGACCATCACAATTAATGCATTTCTTGTTTGCTCCATTTGTGCACTTTTTCCAGGTGTGTCCGATGCCGGCGCACTCTGAGCACACTTTACCTTGGAAGTTTGGAACAGTGCCCTTTCACCCGGAGCGGGATCCTTCTCTCCCCTGGGGTCGTCCATGACGGCCTTTTAGGGGAGCTTCCTTCTCGTGGAGTCTACCAAGCTCCTATCCGAATAGTCTCCCTATTACTCTTAACTCGTTTCACCTTCTCAGCCCTACCTAGGATTTATATCTAAACAGTGCTGAATTGCCGGTCCTGACCACTTCGCCCCCTATAGAGCTTCCTTCCGGGGTTCAGGCACGTCAGAAACCGGTGATCTCGACAGACCTCAACTGGCAGAGGAATTATAAGATAACGAGGTGTGCTGCTGTCGTTGGGGGGAAGGCGATTCCGATGCGGAACCGCTGCCTTTTGACGAAAGATCCGCCCGCGCCCGCCCACGATCCTTAAAGTGAGGCTGGTGACGTCAGTGGTCTTGACGTGTCGGGTTGTTTCTTCACTTACTTCCAATCTTGAAATGCGGAAAAATATTCTTTTATTTTGTTGTTTTACCTTGATATTTTGTTCTCTTTCGATTTGTTCAGCAGTATATAGGTGCTGATTCCGGTTTTCTGGTGTTGGGGAGGTGTCATTTGAAGACACCTCTTTCTCTCTTAGTTGCAAGGGCTGTTAGGGCACATAGTGGGGGAATGTCTTCTTGGTTTGACCATATATTCCCTCTTTTGTAAAGATAGATGTTTACTGGTTCTAGTCCTATTTCTCCGTGAAGGCTCCTCGAGGTCCAGAAGTCATACCACTTTGTGTTGGTGATATACCGAAGACATCGATTCTGCAATCTCTGGAGTCTTAATGTATCCTTCTTCGAAGCAGCATTTAGCGGTATGGCAGGACACACCAGTTTGGACCTAACCAGAGTGGTGTAAAGCTTTGTCTTATTACGTTAGTTAAGATTTTTATATCTTTCTGGTTTGTCTAATTCGATACTTGTAATCCCTATTTGTGTGCTGATATGTGCGCTTATGGCAGTGTTGGCAAGTTTGAATCCGAGCACGGACGCATTCGGTGAGTAGTCGATTTCAGTGTCGGGAAGTTGAGGGGTATGGTTCATGTCTCCCTATTGCGATTGCCGTAAATTTAGACACGTTGGTCTGGATCTTCCAGCGTCTTTCGAATATGGAGATCGTTTAAGCCTCAGCGGCCGTGGCTCTAGCCATCATCTTTGCGGATTTTGTTTTTTTTACTGCAACCTGGGTGACATCATCCGCATACTGTATGGTCAGAGTTGTTGGATCAATAGGTTTTTGTATATCCTTCATGTAGATGGTGAAGAGAGTGGGTTTAGGTATCCCCCTTGGGCAACAGCGGACAGTAGTTCGAAGGCATCCCCTTTATGCTTCTCTAAGGTTATAACAGCTTGCCTATTGGTAAAGTAGCTACAGAGGATTTTTTAGAAGTGGGGCTTGAGACTAAGGCCGTCGATCCACCCTTTGTCGAAGGTCTTCTTAACGTCTCTGCAAATGTCGTCGATCCAGCACCCCCTTGCACGCCATACTACTGCGTGCTGAAGCATGTAGGCTATGGGTCTCTCCGTAACTCGGTGTTTCTTGAATCCATGTTGTTCCTCCTTCAATATAGTGTTCTAACAGGTGAGCCGATAGCCTGCTGTTAAGAATCTTCTCGAAAACCTTCCCAACCGTTTCTGGCAGTGAGATGGGCCTGTAGTTAATGACATGGTTTGGTCGTTTGCCAGGCTTTGCAAAGAATATCATTTTAGACGTCTTCAGACCACCCAAGAAGTATCTCATTGCCAGGTCGCGTGTTGAGTAGGTTCAGCAGTCTACTTCGAAGTCTAAAAAACATTTCTCCAGACTCCGTGAAAGAGCCTCTTTTTCTGTATTGGGGAGGTTGCAGAAATACCTTCGTGCGATATTGCGGTTAAGTTGTGTATTTGGCTGGTCCCCTTAAGTCTGTTGATTGCTGCCAAGAAAGACTTCGGATTACAGTCAATATCTAGCTTCTCGATCAGACTTTCCAATTTTACTTTCAGTTCATGGGCCAGTGCGTTGTTGAGTTGTCTCCTGAGGTGATCAACGAGATGAAAATCCATGGGCCTAGTGTAGCCTATGTTGATGATGCGGTTGTAAAAAGTAGGGGTAATTGGCAGCAGAGTTCTGTGAGTGATCGTCGGAATTGATGTTGCGTCTGCGTTGGAAATGCAGTCGTTGATAGCAGTTAGCTCTTTGTGGAGGTCTTCCTTGGTAGCGCCTTCCAGATCCTGGGAAGTCCAATGGGAACGCCCTTCCCAATCGGCCTTCAGGAAGTTACTTCTGGGAGCAGTGGGAACTGTTATAGGAGCCACTGCTATGGTGATTAGCACGGGTACGTGATCACTAGGTGTTAGTGGTCCTGGACTGACGAGCAGGTGGAAGGGAAAGTTGGGATTCATGAGAACGACATCTGGCTTGGTTGCCAACCCTGGGTATAGGAATGTGGGGAAGTCCAGCCCGATGCACTCAGCAACATCCCTTCTTAGTAATAGATCGAGCTTCATGCCTCTTGCGTCTGTCCTCGCGTATCTCATCGCTGTATTTCTGGCGCTCAGGTCTCGGGCGAATAATACTGGGTGCTCTTTCTTGAAAAGGGTGATTATGTCGTGGATAGGTAGATATAGGCGAAGGGGAGGTTGGTATTCTGCACCTAATCCGATATCTTCTAGAGAGTATCTCAGTATGATTGATACAAACGATTCGTCGATTGGATTCCCATAATTCCGTCGAATCTCTCCTGTACCGTTCCTTTGTAGAACGTTGTATCCTAAGATCTTCTGCTTGTCGTCGTCCGTGATTCCAGTTTCTGACAGCAGAAGAATGTCTGGATCCAGTTCTCGATATATGTTACGCAACTGTTGTTTATGTGCCAGCCACCCCTGCACATTATCTGCTAGAATAGTTAACCTATTTCTGGTGCCATCTTGAGAGTCAGATCCACCCGATGGCTTATAGTTGCAAGCTCTGCCTGAGCGAATCTTCATATGGAGGGATGGTTCGTAGACCTTGAAGTTGTCGTGGTACAGCCTTATTTTGCCGTTCATTAATGCTGCCTTGACCAATTCTTCGTCTACGAGTGAGTTGTAGCACCACTTGAAGTGGCCTCTTCTGACTCCTGTAGCCACGTGCTCGAAGGTTACCTTCTTTTTTGTTGTGTGATCTGGAAATTGATGGCGATGGTGAGTCTTATTTCTTTACCTTCATATTCATGTTTAGCCTGCTGTTGCGGTCGTTCTGCAGCCTCCTCTTGTTTTTTGAGGGCGCTTCCTTCGATTTTTTCTTTGTTTTTTTGTTCGGCCTGGGCGTGGTAGGCCGGTTTGCTTGTTCGTCTGCAGATTCTTTCTCTGTCTTTCTAGGGTTTTTTTACGTTGCTTTTGTTTCCTTCCCTGGTTTGGCTGTTTCTGCCGGTGCTACCTTGGTGCATGTTGCTAAAAGAACTTTGTCAGACGGCGGGTTTTCCGGAAATATGATAGGCTCTAGTCCATTCGCAGCCAGCATCTTGTTCACCAGGTCAGGCTAGATACATTACAGGCGCGGTCAGAATGCATGCCAGCATTTTTAGAGGTGTCGCGCCTGTGAGCTGCATAACTATTTGGGGTTAAGCCGTCTTAGCGTAAGATTTTGGTTGTGTCTTTGCGATTGCAGCGTAACAGCTACTCGGCTGACCTGCAGCTTCTCTCTTCTTTTTTAGATGCTCCTTCCTGACTGGGCACTGCATGCTTACGGTCCGATGGCGCCCGCAAAGTTGATGCACATCTTCATATCACCGACGCAATGCATCCAGTCTTGACCAGTTTGTGCGCACCCAGAGCAGATCTTAACTTTTTCCTTCTCTGGGCAGGCAATGGTTGGGTGATCTTCTACCTTTAGCAGGTGAGCAATTAGTGGAATCTCTCTTATTCATCTGTTCTGGGGAGATTATCATGGAGAATAGTTTTAATCCTACATTTTTCACTGAACACAATCTTAAATACGTACGTGCAGTTTCTAAATTTTATGACTACAGCAACCTTTGCCCAATTCTGAATTTTCTCTATCTCCTGTTTGATTTCTTCAGGCAATCGCTCGCTTACCCATAGGTCGAGATGTTTGCACACGATAGCCTTCCTTGTCGCTAGAGCTGGGGAAGGTTTGGGCTCTAGTCCTATGGCGTTTAGGTCTTTGAGGTCTCTGTTGCTGGTTGTCGAGGTCAGTTTAACCAGGTCCGCCTGAGTGTGGCAAATAGCGGTGTACCCTCTGGTGACCTCGATCAGTCTTTTGAGACCAATCCCCAGTTTCCCAAAGATCGTTTCCAAGACCTTGAATTTATCAGATATTTTATTCCTAATGAGTCTCAGGGGGACGCGAAAGTCCACAGACTCCCCCCCCCCCATCTTTTCATGGTTGGGATTCCGTATCATTAGAAGGGGCGGGATGCCGCACTTCGTCTCCGTGGAGTAACTCTCTCCTTCCCCACAAGCGAGATAGAAACATGAGGAATCTTCAATTAATATATCTCAACCTGCTTGGTGCCTGTCAGGATCGTGAGAGACAGGAGGTATCTTCAATCAGACCGACGACCTTTTGATCAGGTCCTGATGGGTAGGGCTGACTGAGTTCTCGGTGCCCGGGGGCAACCTCCTCCTCCTCAGGCCAGTTGAAAGCATGAGAGATCTCCAATCAGTCCACCCAAGCCTGTTGACACCCCAACCAGGAGCAACAGAAACAGGATGTATTTTTAATTAATTCACCGCTCCGTAGCAGGGTTGGTGGCAGAGGCAGCCGCAAAGCCTCCCCGGACTCCTTCAGCAGCTATCGGCAAAGAGTAGAGTTGAGACACGGTGATTCTTCTCCAGTCAGTCTCGGTTCAACAGAGAGGGGTAGGGGTGTGTGCCGTTTAGGAGGTCCTTGATGACGTGGATGTGCTGTCTAACGTGTTAGGGCACTTTTTTGCTGGGGTTTGAAAAGTTCTCTTTTCACGGTTTTGGAGTCCTCTTGCATTTGACTTTGCCTCTTTTGCCTGGTTGATGTAGTTCTTGAAGCGATCCTAATCCTCTCCTCTCTCTGAACCATCGAATCGATGCGAACAATGGACAATGCGAACTTGAACTTTAACTTGATGTAGCAAGTGGCAAAATGTGTTGTAAGTATAGATAGTAGTGAAGAATATTTTTAGTTTTCCATGGTGCGGGGGATCTCAAGCTTCTTCCTTATTCTACTTCCTTTTTTCTTCCTATTTCGATGGTGTCAGTGTTTTAGCTGACACTTCTGGGTGATCACTCTGGAAACCTTGTGTTTCATTCTTATTTTCTCATTTATTTTACCTAGCTTTTATTTATTTACTTATTTATTGTTATCTCTTTTTTATCTCTTTCTTTATATATATATATATATATATATATATATATATATATATATATATATATATATATATATATATATATATATGCTAACTCGTTAGCTTTCATTTTTATTTTTAATTTGGTTTAATTTTCTTTCTTGTTTCGCCTGTTGTGGGCACTTTGCCTCTTTTTGTTATTTAATTTTTGTTTAATATTCGATTTAATTATTTGTTTAGTTCTTTACTTATTTTGTCCTGATTATGTTGCACAATTCGTCTCTTATTAATTATTTCTTTCTGTTTTCATTTAGTGTTAATTTGTTAATTTGTAGGCCTTTCGCCTCTTTTGATTTATTTATTTGCTTTGTATTTTTCATTTGGGCACTTCGCCTCTTCTGGTTTTTTCCTTTCCCTATTAATGATTGGTTGTCTCGTATCGTGGAGTTGTATCGATTTGCGTGTACGTCTAAAATAGGACACATGCGAAAGTCGATACACACATAAAGTACAGAGGGAGAGAGAGAGAAAAGCAAAGTTAGCGCATTTTTACGAGAATATCACATGGCAGTAAACGAAGCACAGTTATCTTTGTTAGAGTTGGTCGAGGCAATCTTAGGCAAGCATTGTTCTCAAAGCAGAATCCAGAATAAACCGGATATCTATCATAATTAAACAAATACACAAGATATTGGAAAGCTGTCTACATGGCAACATGCCACCGGCCACAGAGAGTTTCACCCAATAGTCGGAGTGCCTTCCTTATCAATATTTTTGGCAGTAGCCAATCAAGAGGCGAGTTATGCTGATGCCGACCAATCAACAGGCCGGCCCATGAGTAGGAGGTGTGGCTTAGTTGGACGTGAAACCTCTAAGGCGTGGCTTAAATTGAGTATAAAACTGTGGGATGCCAGAACAGTAAAAATGATATAGTCGTGTACATAACGCAGACATTAAGGTGTAACGCTTAAAAGCTCTATTCGTCCGGCCTCCTTTAGTCTTTGCCCTAACTTGACCTTGAACTTAATTGTTATAACTTACAACTTAAACCTTAAATTAAGAACTTTCTGTAAAGTGCAATAAGTTATAGTTTTAATAATAATTCTATTTTTATTTTCGGCGACTTCAATATCCTGCCGTTCCTTAATCTACCTGCTTCAAGGCCAAGGCCTTATTATCGGGAAACCAACAATGGCGCATTCTCATCGCGATTAATTAACTTCCGAAATACCAGTGTTCTACCCTGGTGTTCTCTGCTCAACCTCTATTTTCTCAGGGTAGATGATGACCTTCTTCTCAGCTAACTATTCCAGATCGGGGCTGAGGGAGGAGGGGACAATGTTCCCTAACCCCTGACCTCTGGTTTGGGATGGTGGGTTTTTAACAACCTTCTTTATCCCCACCCATACCTTCCTCACATCCCCTTTTCTTCTCACTTCACCATCTATCTTTGTTTTTACGCCGTGTCCAAGGTGGAGCCGCCATGCCGATGGACTGCCAGGCCACCAGGAGGGAGGGGTGGTCCTGAATGGTGGCACCTGGCTCTTCCTGACCTGTACGCACCCTTTGCAGGGCGGGCTACTGCGAGGGGTGATGAGCGATTGCTTCCCGTGGAAAAATAGGGTCACCATGCCAATGAATGAAAACCCAAGAAAATCAAAATCTCTCCCCATTTTCCCTGTAAAAACAACGGAGCCGCCTTCAGGCAGCTCCACAGAGAAAATGGAGGTTCCCACCTCTGTGGTTTCCCAGAGGACCCTCTATAACTCTTCAACCGGAGAGGAGACTTACTCATCTCCTTCGCCTACGGATGCAGGGGACTCACCCTCACCCCCTTCTCTGGAGGTGTTTTCGGCCACCTACCTGTTCCCAGCCGCAGTTCCTGCTTTTCTTTGCAAGGGGACTGCCAAGAAAGCCAGCAGGCAGCCCATAGCCAACCGCTCCCCATTGAAGCAGCTCGGTAGGGCAAACCCCCTTAGGGGGGAGAGGGAATCAAGGCCCCTTCAGTCGCTTTCCTCAAAAGACCTGCTGGCAAGAATACTGAACCTTGCCGGGGTAAAGGCCTGTGCCTCCCCATACATGACTAAGGACGCTGCCAACGGGACCTGCGATGTCCTTGGGGTGGGGGGTGGCAAACTGGAAGCCCCCCTGAGATAGAAATAGTCCTTGAGGCAACCCAGCTTCAGATGGGAGAGCCTTCCATGGTAGCGAATCTGGGCTCGGCGCCAAGCACCGAATCCGAATCCGCCTCTATTTCAAGGTCCTCCTCAAACAGCCTGGGTTTCGAAGGCAGTACAACGAGGGAAGGGATCTCCTCCGACTGGTGCCCCTGTGACTGCCAGGACCTTCTCCATCTTGGAGAAGGACCTGGCTGAGGCCGGTTATCTGACCTGGGAGCTCCTGCCGGCGAAGCGGAGAAGCGGGTTCATTCCTCGCCCTCCTCTCCTAAAAAGAAAAAAAATAGGAAAAACACTGCGAAGACTCGGGGCTCCTCTCCATCTGCGGGGGCTGCGAGGACGGATGGGCCTGCTGCGAGTTCGGTAAGCGACCAAGCCAAGATCGGCATATCCAGTTTTTCTGCCCCCCCCTCCTCCGGGTGCGAAGCCCTTGACTATGACTAAGACAAAAGTGCGCAGGGCAGAGCCTCGATAACATTGGGGCCCCTCATTCAGAGGTTACCTGGCGTTTTCGCGCATGCTGGCTTTAAACGCTTCTTATTTATTTGCTCCACTGATGGCAGCATGTTGGCCAAGGGCAACATGATCCATCAGAGTCGAGTATAAGCTAGTGTGATTGGTAGAGATTCGAAGGTGGCCCGTTTCTCCGACAGGAGCGTTCTTGCGAATGCGGCGAATCCCTCCGAGGCGGCCAAGATAAGTGCTCTTCGGACATTTGATGGCACCCCGGTGAGTGTGACACCTCGCTCTACCATGAACTTTGTGAAGGGAGTAGTTTATGCGAGGGAACTCGTTGACTACTCCATAGAGGACATCACCTTAGAGCTAGCCGACCATGGGGTGGTCAAGGTCGAACGTGTGATGAGAAAAAAGGGAGTAGCCTCGAGACCTACCCCTACACTCTTCGTCACGTTCGACTGTGATAAGCATCCTGAGTCGGTGCGTGCCGATTGGTACGCTACCGCGTGAAGGCATTCGTGCCACTTCCGCGGAGATGCTATTACTGTTACCACTTCGGCCATACGAATCGCTCATGTAGACGTGCAAAGTCGGGGTCACCCGAAGTATGTGTGAATTGCTTCAACGCCGCACACAATAAGTCCAAATCGTGTGTGGCCAAGTGTGTCAAATGCAGAGAGCCGCACCCCGCTTCTTCGAAGCAATATGGTGCATATCTCCTTGAGAAAGAAATCCTGGCCGTTCAGTCCCAGTATCGACTCTCATTCCGCGAGGTCCCAGTCAGGTCCTGGCGCGCCCGGCTCTGCCTGGGACCTCTTATTCCTCAATGGTTAGAAAGACCCCCTCTGCTCCTGACCCATCCAGGCTAACGGGCACGGTTGTTTCCGCGCTCATTCGGAGTACTTTTGTGGGATATACTCAACCCGGGCGCCCCCTAGTAAAGCTGGCTGCACAAAGGGTTCACACCCAGCCCCGGCTAAAACCAGGGCTCCCCCCCTTCCCCCAGCATGACCGTTTCCCGTAAGGCGAAATGACCACGCGCCTCCACCGAGTCATTAGACTCACAGGAGGCAACCCTCCTGAAGTTGGTCGCCAGGCCATCTTTCAGGGTTCCTAAAGCTGTCACCGAAAGGAGGACAACAACAAAGGAGCTTCGGCTCCTTCGCCCACGCCTAGTGGTGGTCTGAGTGAATCGGAGACGGTGACTCCTGGAAAAGAGGGCTCCTGGCCAGCAAAGCCGCCACGCCCGCCTAAGGTTTCGAGTCTGAGGGAGGGAAAGACTCGCCTGGCGAGCCCAACCTCCTCCAATAAGTCCGCTAAGGCGACAGCGCCTTCAGCGCTTTGTCCGGCCAACTGCGCCCGGGGTTCGGCCTCTGGGAAACATACGGCTATTCCCGTGATGGTCTTCTGTTCGAATAGGGCCCCCGCGTCTCCTCCAAGAAAGGGAATATTCCTTGAATCGAATTGCCGTGGACTCTGTGCCAACTGGAAGGAGCTGCGGAGGCTCGTCTCGTCCCGCTCCCCGTTAGCTATTTTTCTGCAGGATACCATGCTAGGCGCGTGCCCCCTGCCCGCCCTCCCGGGGTATAAAGGTTTTGCGAACCTACCACCACGAAATGGGGGCCAGGCTGAGGGATGCGAGGTTTACACCCGGCATGATGTCTCCGTTCTTCCTTTCTCTTTAGATACCTCCTTTCAGCTAGTGGCTGTGCAGCTTCACCTGGATACGAGGTATATTATTATTTCTGTGTAATTTCCATCGTCAGCTGACTTTGACGCGGGGGACTTCCGCAGCATCGTGGCACAGTTGCCGAGGCCCTTTCTCTTGCTTGGAGATCCCAACGGCAGGAATCCTCTTTGGGGAGATTACTCAATAAATCCTAGGGGACAAGTCCTTGCCGATCTGATCGAAGAGCTTGAGATAGGTGTCCTAAATGTGGATGAGGTTACGCATCACTGTCCGAGAACAGCTTCATTTTCTTGCCTTGATCTATCTTTGTGCTCTTCAGTTGCACAGCCTGATTTTGATTAGGGGTGGTCGATGACCTCCATGGTATATTTCGAAGCACGCAGGCCACTCTTCTTGGCGGGCATACGTGTCTTCACTTAACGGGAAGACCCTTCTAGCAGAGGTGTGAAAGCGAGTCAAAAGGATTTGGGGCAAGTTTTTAAAGGTCCTCCCCCACCCCCTTTCCCGTTCTCCAGGAGAATGGGACGGCAATCTCGGACCCCGCGTCCGTGGCGGAATCCTTCGCGACCGCTTTCTCTGCATTCTCTAGCAGGAATGCTGCTCCGCAAGCATTCAATGCACGTCGTGATGTCGTGGAAGGCCGCCAACTGGACTTTCATCCAGAAGCGGAAAACCCTTCAACGACACGTTTACTTTGAGAGACTAGGTTCCGCTCTTGCTTCGTGCGCGGACACAGCCAATGTTTGGACGATGTCAAGTACACCATGCTCCGACACCTGGGTGAGCGATGCATGGCCTTTCTGTTAGATTTGTTCAACAGGATCTGGGTGGAGGGTCTCATCCCAGATTCCTGGCAAATCGCTACTGTGCTCGCCTTTCGCAAACCCGGGAGAGCTCACTCTACTCCGGCCGGTTTCCGCCCAATCTCTCTAACCTATTGCGTCTGCAAGTTGATGGAGAAATTGGTAAATGTTAGATTAGCCTTTTTCCTGAACAGCCGAGGCCATCTGGCTTCTGCACAGTGCGGCTTCCGCAAGTCCAACTCCACGTCGGATGCTCTGCTCCGACTGGAAAATGCCGTCTGCGAGGCCTTTCTTCGTAGACAGTACTACGCCATGGTGTTTTTCGATCTGGAGAAGGCTACCGGAAGATGTTCTCGCTACGTGGACGACCTTTCGATTTCTTTTGGCGCAGCTCAGATGCTAACTCTGGAGCGTCGACTCTTCTAGGCATTGAACCGCGTTTCTTGCTATGCCGAAGCGCACAGGTTTCGTTTTTCCTTGCCATGGCTAAGGTGGTGCACTTCTGCCACCATTTACCGCTCCACTCCGACCCAGATTTGTTTCTTAATGGGGTGCGCCTGGAAGTGGTTGAATCGCACCGTTTCCTTGGTCTTGTATTTGACCGACGCCTCACCTGGGAGGCTCATATTCGCAGCCTTAGGGTCTCTTGTACCCGTGACGTTCAGCGCTTGGGGCGCTGATAGGGCTACTGCGTTACTTTTTTCATCGATCCTTTGTTCGTTTGAAGCTCGACTACGGATGTGAAGTTTATACATCTGCAGCCGAGCGTTTATTGCGGAAGGTGGACTCGATCCACCAAACCGCCCTTCGCCTTGCGACCGATGCCTTCTGTACTTCCTCCATTGAGAGCCTACTAGTCGATGCCACTCGTTCTACGCCGCGTACACTGCATCACTCTCCTGTACACGCGAGCCCGGCGCCTCCCTCATTCGCCAACGGCTCTCACTGCATCCGCAGCTGATTTCGACGGTGCCTATGCCGCCGAGAGACGCCAGTCATACCCTAAGCCCTTTGGCTTTAGGGCCAGGAAACTCCTTTGGGAGCTAGGTATAGTTTTTGGGCCGGTGGCGCCCCTGGTTTTGCCCAGGACGCTACCCTGGAGGGTACCACATTTCGCTATTTGTCGCCACGCCTCTGCTCCCAAAGCTTGTAGAGCGTCGGGAGTATTGCGTTCGCCCTTTTTGGAGTACACCTCGTGTGCCAGTGGATACAGATGGCTCCAAGTCCGAAGAGAGGGTCGGCTTCCACCCCGTATTCCCTCTGTTTGAAATCAGCGGGGCTCTGCCAGGTGCTGTGTCTGTCTTCACGGCCGAGCTGGTGGCAATAAACCACTGGGTACGTGAGATTACGCGACGAGCCCAGCTCAGAGACCGGATTGGGATATATAGTGTTTTACAAAGCTCCCTGAGTGCTCTCGGGGCATTGAAATCTCCACATCCCCTGGTTCGCGATATCCGTAACGCCACGGTTTTGGCAAGCCTGAAGGATATTGAGATTTTATTTTAGTGAGTTTCTGGACATTTAGGAATTGCGGGGAATGAGCGCGCCGATGAGGGCGCCAAAGAGTCCAAGAGTCCACTAGGAACGGGCGACCGGACAAGTGTTTCGCACTTCTCTACACCGACTACATGGCAGGAATACGGGCAGCTCTTCGGACTGCTTGGCATAGAAGATGGGAGACGGTTGAAGGGAACTTAAAGTTGCGTGCTATTGCGCCGCGACCGTTCCCATGGACCTATCCCCCAATGCCACGGCGGCTTCAGGTCGCTTTCTGTCGTCTCCGAATCGGGCACACTCGTGTGACGCATCGCTCCTGATGGAGCGCTCACCAGCGCCCTATTGCGATGACTGCGTCGTCCCCCAGACTGTTCGGCACATTCTTGTCGAATGTCTCAGTCAGTGCGGCGATCTTCACGCACGTTACCTGTCCCGGTAACGTTGTACTCGGGACGAATGCGTGTACCTTTACTGGGGGACTTGTAGACTTTTCGGGGGAAGTCGGCCTTCTCCCTTTTATTTAACCAGTTTTTTGTTTTGTTTTGGCTTTGTTTGTTTTTTTCCCCTATAGGTTGCACGTTCCTGCTCGTTGCCTTTCCATTTTTTTTAATTTTTGGTGTTGGGTTTGGGTTTTTTTTGTGAGTGTATTTTTTAATTTGATTTTAAAGTAGCCTTGTATTAGGTGAGTTTTTGATACAGCGACTAATGCCCAAGTTCGCAGTCACCAGATGGGCTCTTTAAAAAAATAGCTGCCTGCATTACCACCACTGGGTACACCAGTGTTGAAGGCACCAGGGCAGTGTACAGCTTTTCGATGTTGTTGGCGCAGAGTCTAATGAACCTGTATTTTTTTTCAAGCTCTCTTTTGGCTAGGGAGATTCGGATGTTAATGTGCGCCTTTTCCCTGTTGAGGCGAGGCGCATTCCCAGGACTTTACCCTCGCTGGAGTACGCGTAAATTTCATCTTCGACTATAATTCATCTCGTTTCCGGCTGTTCAATGGAAAGTTCTGGAACTTTCGGCAGTTGTTCTTGATTTTCCACCTTTCTTCGAAACGATTTATATTTTTGATTTCGGCAGCCGTCTCCCTTGGTTGTACTTCAGCGTTCTTATAGGAACTGGGGTAAATCTGAGTGACGTCGCTGCAAACTGCATGTACATCACATACTCCCTAACTGGAGCAGGTAAGTCCAACGTGTATACAAGGTACAACAGTGGACTCAGACAGCTACCTTATGGAACACCCGCATCTAGATCGAACTCGGTTCCTCTGTTGCCCTCGATCGAGATTTGAGTTTTTATTTTCATGATGTAATCGCAGAGAACTCTACCCAGGCTTGGGTTTACCTGGATGCCCAAGATTTTGAATTGTAGACCTCTCAGCCAAACTTTATCGAAAGCCTTTTGAATATCTCGCATCACCACGTCTACGTATTTCCTCTCAGCTTACAGCGGGCGACCTTTTCGGTCAGAAGGGCAAGGACTTTATCAGTCCCCCTTCTCTTGTGGAACCTGTACTGCCGAGGTTTGTGGACGTCTAGCTCTGTTATTTGCTTTAGTAGCCTGTTCGCTATAAGATTCTCGTACACTTTGTCTACGAACTCAAGGGGGATATTAGCCTGTTATCCACGTGTTGATCGGGGGCTACTTTCTTTTAGGTATAAAAATAATTTTGGCCATTTTTAGACCGTCGGGGAAGTAGCCCGTATTCAGGGAAGCATTGTAGATGTTAGTAATTCCCTGAATGTCTGCCGGGGGCCATGCGCCAATTTTTTTTTAGTGATGCCCGTCTAGCCTGGACCCTTTTGTTTAAAGGTTTTTACGACTGTCATGACCTTTTCTATTGTAATTGGTCTGCCAAGGTCTGCCATCTCCCTCCCCTTCAGATTGAGATCCTCAATCACATGATCTTCGAATTGCTGGTCGAATTTTGCATCGTCCTAAGGTGTTATGGGGAAGATTTTCTTCCAGAACGTGCGGAACCTTTTCTCCAGGATCGCCGGATCCTCCATTAGTCATCGCCTTCCTCAATGCTGATCTTTACTCAATTGGTAGGCCCTTTAATTTCCTTACTAGTTGCTAGAATTTATCGGAAGTCACCTCGCTGTCTACCCTGGCTATTAGACTGTCCCAAATTTCAGCCTGCTGTTGGTTAATAGCCAGCTTTAGCTCATCACGCAAGTGTCGTAGCAGCGAGCTTCGTTCCTGATTCGTACCTGCTCTTCTGATATCTTCATACACCTCTCTATGCTCCCTAGCGATCTATTTCATCTCATCGGTCCATCTGAGCTGTGGAGGAGTCTTGTACTCTCTCATACGTACACACTCGCGGTCAGCCTCGACGATGAGGGCTGTTATCCTCTCCAGCTCCCCCTCAATCTCCTCTAGAGTTGCCTTATTTAGGTCAGCTGGTTCGAATCCGCCAAGGATTTCTCCTTAGCGTTGCCAGTTGGCCGAAGTGTAGCTTTTGCGACGAGGGATCGGAAGCTGGATCAGAGCGATTGAGATGGTGGTCAAGATTGCTATATGGTCGCTGGGAACTGTTTGGCCTAGCTCGCTATGGTAGTTGAATGGGAAGCCGTCACTTGTCATGATTATGTCGGGCTTGGCTGCTGCCAGAAAGGTGATATAGGTCGGGAAGCCCGGTCCTATCCTCTGGAGGTTCTCTTCTCGCATATTCATTTACAAGTTATGACCTCTGTTGTTCGTGTTAACATAGCCAGCCGTTCGGCATCTGGCGTTGAGGTCGCCCCCAAGGAATGCCATTCTGCCGTGGCTGAACAGGGTGTAGAAGTTGTTGAAAGGCAGATACGCTCTTCGAGGAGGTTGATATGCCGCCGAGATCACGAGGTTGCCCACAAATATGGGCAGTTCTATCGCCACGAATGACCCGTTCAGTTCTGGAAGTTGCCTTAACGAGATTCCTTTTGATTGCAACGGCAGCACTGTTAAACCTCTCTTGAAAAATGATTCTTTGTGACAATTCTGTAGCCCGTTATCTTTATTTGACAAGATATTGTGTCGATACCGTGCTCCGTAATTAAGTTGATGTCGGGTTCGAGCACGCGGAATATGTTCCCATACGCAGTTGCTTTTCCTTCCCATCAATCTACGTTGAACGTCACAATTTTCAATCTGTTGTTCTGGTTCTCAATTCTTTTTTCTTTGCTCCTAGTGTTTCCTGGTGTTTAAATGCCTTTTCTTGGTCCTTTTCTTCTTAAACTCTGCCCTAGTAAGCTCTTTAAATGTTTCTCTGTAGAGTTTAACATTATGATTGAAAATGGCCTCCTCCACTATTTCCTCTTCGCACTATGCATCGAACTCCCACTTTGAATATTTCTGCTTGATATAGACGAATATTTTGTTGGCATCTCTATTCTTTGGGAAGGGGGACTACTCCGATGCGTAAATTGATAGGGTAATCTCGTCAGCATCTAGAGGTATTTCGGCATCCCGTTTTCTTTTTTCCTGGTGTCCATGTTTGGGCATGACCTCTGAGTCCGAGGTATCTGTGGAATCAGAAGTTTGCGTTTCTTCCTTCTTCTTTTGGTTCTTATTATTTGGTGTCGGCGTATTTAGCGATCTGGCCGCAGATTCCCATTCCTATCTTGCCTCTATTCTCGGACCGGGTCTTTTATTCTCCTGCTTAGGTTTCTCCTCCTGTTTTTTCTCTTCTTGACTCTGTTCTAACCTTTGTTTTTGGACCATTTGCAGTTGAAAGACATCACCTGATCGGGGGATCACCCAGGCACCACATCTGCTTCATGCCGTTTTTTTGCGAGCATCAGGTTTAATCCATTTGAAAATGTCCCTGGCTGTGTTAGGTTTCTGACGTGGGCATACAAGATGCACGTCAAAATTTTCGTGGACTTTTCGTTTTGTATTTTGAGGTAAGTTTTCTTACTCTTTGTCTCGGAGTAAGCTGCCTTTGCGACCTCAGCGTACACCGTATTGGCTTTTTTTTAGTTACCTCTTCTTTAATTTGCTGTTGCTATCTTCTTATTATTTTTTCCATGGAGCAAACCATTGACATAGATCGGTGGTCTTGCCTGCAGTTCGCGCACTTCTCACGAGGACTCTGGCAGATCTTCCTGTGGTGACTAGGATCGCTGCACTTAGAGCATACTTGTTGTGGCACCTGGCATTCACGCGAAGTGTGTGCCTCCATTTTGTAACAACGGAAGCAGACTTGGATAAGGTGGAATTACTCCCTCTCGATCTGCTTCCCGCTGATCCGGGCGTTAAAAAGAAGGAGCCCAGAGTCCTTTGATCTCTTAGCCATGTATGTGACTCCAAAGATGATCTTAAAGACATGGGTATAGTCCGAGTTGTCCTTTTTGTTCTTAAATTTGGCAATCGTAGTGACATTCGACCATTGATGGTTCTTTATAATCTCTTCTTTCATCTCCTCTTTAGAATGCTCCCCAATGCTGGGGTCTAATCTCCTATAGATCACACTCGTGTGCGTTTGGATCTGGAGAGGGATTGCTGGCTGCAGGCCGAGCTCGCGAAGGACCTCGAACGCTGCTTTCTTCGTCATAGCCTCCAAATCCTTTTTGGTTTCGCATGTAGCGACATAGCCCGCGGGGGCCCTTTAGTAGCCTGGTCATGGCTATCTTAAATCACCCATAGACGACTTCAAAAACTTTTTTCTGTCCTCTCTGGTGTGGCCACTGCTGGTGCGCAGCGGGACTCAAGTTGTCTCAGCTTAAACCATCTTGCCTGAGGGGAGCCCCGAGGGGTGGTTAAACACGTTAGGGTTGCTCTTCCTTCGTGGTGTTTGGCTGTATACCAAATCATTGTGTCCTCTTCTGTGGGTCCCAATTTTTTACTTGAAAATAAAGCGCTAGGGGGAGGGGGGGCAACCCCCTCACCGTTTTAAGCGAGCTTCCATGAATGTGAACTGCCAGATAGAGGAATGAAATGATGATGATGGGTGAACCCGGAGGGCCCTGACTAGGTGTGATTATATGGCGGACCTTTTGTTGGTTAGCGCAGAATCAACCACCGCTAACCGGGCGTGCCATCCCTCGAGGGTTTGTAAATAAGAACAGCATCCTGCGTAAATAGAGATGGGTGTTACTTCCCTCTATGGTTTTGGCAAGGCTCCCTAGGTAGAGAGGAAGGCCCCTCCCCCTAGATCCGCAAGTTGCAGTCCTGTCCCTCGTCCCGGTGCCTCTGAGGCTGAGTTCTACAGTGGGCTACTCCTCAAACCTGCTTTCCTCGGCGCCCATTATTATGCCTATCATAGAGAATGGCATAGTTGGGACGAGGCTAGACGAATGGTAGTTCAGTTCACTTCAACTCCCTTACACCGGTGGCGGGGGATGGGGAGTGGCGTTGGGAAAAAGCATTAAATATTCACGTTTATAGGCAGGTTACTTTATCAGCGAATAATGTCTTCTGAGTATGCTTGCTTTATCCAAATTAAGACTAACAAGTCGACAAGGCGAATTTTGATTTTCATGAGATAGGTAGTGAAATTTGTAATATGTGTGATAGAGGTGAAGAAGCTTATAAGTTTTATTTACAGTGGCTGCGAAGGCATTGCCTTCGTTTTACTACTATATTTTTCCTCTTTGTTGTCTTTTAATTTTTTTGTCTCTAGTGTTCCCACTTTTGGCATTTTTGATTGACATAGGCGGTCTGCTTATTCCATTTAAATATATATATATTTAAATATATATATTAAAATTTTTCCTCCGTCTTAACTTTCTAGCCTTTCAAGTTTGTTTTTTGTTAACTTTATTTAGCCTAATATTATTTTCGTAGGCCTTTTGCCTCCTTTGTTTTAATTTTCGTCAATTGTTATTTTATTTTGTTTTTCTTTCTTTTTGTAGGTCAGTTCGCCTCTAGCAGTACTCCTAAGTAGAATGAGACTCTAGTTTTAAAATTTCGCACGAAAGTCCTTCGACAAATTGAGTATAATTGAGTAGTGTGACGAATAGCAGTGTCGTCCTGGCGTGTGATCGGTTTGAGAAATGGTTCCACATGGCGTGTGTGGGTATGAGGTCCGGAGCCAAAGTTTTGGAATTAGAAGATATTGTATACCTATGTGATCCATGCCTAGAAAGAAAGAGTGGAGGAAGGGGGTTGAAGTTAGGAAGAAGCAGGTGCAGATGGAAAAAGACCAGTTTGAAAAGGGCACCCAGGTAGGCCAGTATAGTGGGGGGACAGTAAGAAGTGACCAACCCCAAAAGGAACCAAGCTCAGGAATAATGCACTAAAAGATGGTCAAAAAGCAGGTCCCAGTGAGAATTATTGGAGATAGTATGATAAGTAAAGGGGTATCAGTGATTAAATTCAGAATGGAAGGGAGTGGATGCACCAGCTTAAGGGAGGGGGGGGGGCTAAAATTTGTAAATATGTAGATTATTGGCGCGAACAATGGGACTTACTATTTCGTCCGTGTTCCAAAATGTTTCACTTTTTTGGAGTACATTTAAGTTGACGTCTCTATTGGGGGTAAACACAATGGGGGGACTACATTACGATGATCCTGAGTTTCATTAAATTGGGGGAGGCTGGGGGGCACAGCCCCCCAGTATATAATCCTAATTGTTTATAGAATAATAATTCAAAAAGGACTCAAATGCGCATGAATATTCCCACATGAGTGAACGATAATATTTATACACAAATTTTGGGGGGGGCGGCCCGCTAATCTACATATTTACCTCCGGCTCAAATGATGGGACATAAACTATTTCATCCGAGTTCCAATATGTTTCACATTTTTGGAGTAAATTTAATGGGATGGCTCGTATGGGGTAAACAAAATGGGGGGACCACCCTATGATGATCCTGAGTTTCAATCAATGGGGTGGTCTGGGGGCATATCCCCCCAGTATAGCGTTTTTCATTTTGTTAATTCAGGCATTTGTATAAAAAAAATGGCGCTGGGTATATTTCAAATAGGACTCCAACGCGCATGAATATTCAGGCAGGGGTGAATGAAATATAAATAAACAAAAATCCACTTTTTCGGCTGAGCCGACAATCTACATGTTTGCCCTAAAATTAGAAGTATAAGGGAAAGGGTTGAGCAGGAGGCCGGTAAGATGAAAGATAGTATGCTCGTCATCCAAGTTGGAGGGAATAGCCTGGAGGAAGTGGGAGAGGAACAAACCGTTAATTTACCTTAAGTATGGTCATTTATTACCTGATTAGGGTATTTAGACCCATACCAAGGTGGGGGTGATCCTCTTCAGAGTATCGGCATTGCTTGTTAATAGTGCCTCATTTAGGCACTAATAGGAGAATCTGTAGCTGAATTTGTCAGGGTGATTGCTCCATTCCTTCTCGAGCTTCATCTTGAATGTGTTGACTGTGGGTGCGTTGATAGTTTCCTGGCTGAGGATGTTCCAAGCCTGGGTCACCTGCGCTGCAAAGAAGTGGTTCCTTGGACTTGGCTGATGTTGGACCTACAGTTTCCTGTCATGTCCTCTGGTGTCCTGCTGAGTGATGGCCTGGACATTGTGTTGCTGCAGACAGGGCATTCTCTATTAAACCACACCGAGTTGAACCCCCTGAGTATTTTGAAGCCTGAAGGATGCCTGTCCACTGCTGCCTGTACTCCAGTGTTGGAAGGTCGAGAGTTTGTAAGCGTTCTGGATAGGAGAGTGAAGCAAACCCCTGGTGTGGGGGTGGTCCCAAATGGTGGCGCCTGGCTCTGCCGGGCTTGTAAGCACTTCTTACAGTGCGGGCAACTGCGAGAGGTGATGAGCTATTGTGTCCCGTAGCACAAATAAGGTCAACATGCCCAATGATGATAAAAAAAACAATCTCCCCCTAATTCCCCCTTGCTCATCGACGGAGCCACCCTCATGCAGCTCCACCCAAAAAAATGGAGGTCCCTCCCCCCTGTGCTTGCGCAGAGGACCCTCCACATTTCTTTAATCAGAGAGGAGGCTTACTCCTCTCCTACGCCTACTGGTGAAGGGGACTCCCCCTCACCCCCTTCTCTGGAGATGCTTTCAGGCACATCCTATTCCCAGCGGCAGTCCCTCCTTTTCTTTCTAAGGGTACTGCCAAGAAAGCCAGCAGGCAGCCCATTGCCGACCGCCCCTCGTGTAAGCGGCTAGGTAGGGCAAACCCCCTTAGGGGCGAGAGGGAAGCCAGACTCCTTCGGTCGCTTCTCTCAAAAGACCTGCTGGTAAGAATACTAAACCTTGCCGGGGTAAAGGCCTGTGCCTCGCCACAAAATTCTCATAATGCTGCGAAGGGGACCTGCGATGTCCTGGGAGGGGATGGCCAACTGGACGCCCCTCCTGTGATAGACATGGTCCTTGAGGAAACTCAGCCTCAGATGGTAGGGCCTTCCATGGGGGAGAATCTGGGCTTGGCGCCAAGCAACGAACCCGAATCCGCCCCTATGCAAGGTCCTCCTCAAACGGCTGGGGATTCTGAGGCAGTACAAGGAGGGGAGGGATCTCCTCCGGATGATGCCCCTGTGACCACCAGGACCTTCTTCATTTCGGAGAAGGACCTGGCTGAGGCGGGTCCATCTGGCCTAGGGGCTTCTACCGGCGGAGGTTAGCAGTGGGTTCATTCCCCGCCCTCCTCTCCAAAAAAGAAAAGGACGAAAAAGACCAAAAAATCTAAGAAGACTCGGGGCTCTTCTCCATCCGCGAGGGCTGTGGGGACAGATGGGTCTGATGCCACTTTGGCAAGAGACCAAGCCAAGACCGGCACATCTGGCCCCTCTACCCCCCCAGTTGCGGGCCCCTGACTAAGACCAAATGTGCACAGGGCGGAGCCTCAATGACATCGGGGCCCCTGATTCAGAGGTTACCTGTCATTTTCGAGCCCGCTGGCTTCAAACGCATCCTCGTTATTTGCTCCACTGATGGTACCATGTTGTCCAAGGGCAACATGATCCATCAGAGGAGAGGATTAGCTAGTGCAATTGGTAGAAAGCCGAAGGTGACCCATTTCTCGGACGAGAGATTTCTGGCGAATGTGGCTAATCCTGCCGAGGCAGCCAAGATATTAGTGCTCTTCGGACACTTCATGGCACTCCGGTGAGTGTGACGCCGCACTCTACCATGAACTTTGTAAAAGGAGTAGTTTATGCGAGGGAACGTGTTGACTACTCCATTGAGGACATCACCCTAGAGCTGGCCGACCATGGGGTGGTGAAGTTCGAATGTGTGATGAGAAAACAGGGAGGGGCCTCGAAACCCACCCCTACACTCTTCGTCATGTTCGACTGTGACAAGCTCCCTGAGTCGGTGCGTGCCGGTTGGTACCGCTACTGCATGAAGGCACTTCCGCGGTGGTGCTATTACTGTCACCGCTTCGGCCATACGAATCACTCATGTAGATGTGCAAAGTCGGGGTCACCCGAAGTATGTGTAAATTGCTCCAAGGCCGCACACGATAAGTCTAAATCATGTGTGGCCAAGTGTGTAAATTGTGGAGAGTCGCACCCCGCTTCTTCAAAGCAATGTGGTGCATATCTCCTTGAGAAAGAAATCCTGGCTATTCAGGCCCAGGATTGACTCTCATTCAACGAGGCTAAGGACTTGGTCCTGGCGCGCCCGGCTCTGCCTGGGACGTCATATGTTTCAATAGTTAGAAAGGCACCCTCTGCTCCTGGCCCATCCAGGCCAACAAGCCTGGTTGTTTCTGCGCCCGTAAGGCGAAACGGCCACACTCCTCCACCGAGTCGTTAGACTCACAGGAGACAACATCCCTGAAGATGGTCGCCAGGCAACAAATGAGCTTTGGGTCCTTCACCCACGTCCTGAGGTGGAGCAAGTGGTTCCTCGAAAAGAGGGCCCCCCGCCTCCGAATCCGCAATGCCCGCCTAAGGTTTTGAGGCGGAGGGAGGCTTGCATGGCAAGCCCAACCTCCCCCAATAAGCCATCGAAGGTGACGGTGCTTTGTCCGGCCAACAGCCCCCGGGAAGCATACGGCCATTCCCGTGAGGGTCTTCAGTTCGAGGAGGGCCCCCGCATCTCTCCGAGCTAGGCCTGGAGGGCATATTTTTTAGCTATCTTTTTCCAGGATAATGGTCCCGGTGGATAATGGTCTTGCGACCACCACCGCGAGATGGCCGGACTGGGGGATGCGCGGTTTACACCCGGCATGATGTCTCCATTCTTCCTTTCTCTCTAGATACCTCCTTTCAGGCAGTGGCTGTGCAGCTGCCCCTGGATAGGAGGTATACTATAATTTCTCTGTACATTCCACCGTCAGCTGACTTCGACACAAGGGACTTCCGCCGCGCCGTGGCCCTATCTCTTGCTTGGAGATCTAAATGGCAGGCATCCTCTCTGGGGAGATTACTCTATAAATCCCAGGGGACAAGTCCTTTCTGATTTGATCGAAGAGCTTGAGATGGGTGTCCTAAACGTGGCTGAGTTTACGCATCACTGTCCGAGAACCGCTTCATTTTATGGCCTTGACCTATCTTTGTGCTCTTCGGATGCACAGCCTAATTTTGATTGGGGGGTGGTCGATGACCTCCATGGTAGTGATCACTTTCCCATTCAAATATCATTTTCAGGGCAACTGCCGCCTGAGAGCCCACCTTGGTGCTGCTTGGCGCGAGCGCGGTGGCCTGCATTTCAGGAAATGACTGAATTCTCTATCTCAGTCAAGGAGTTTAGATCAGTAGATGAGGCCGTTGAGTTCTTCTCCTGCAACCTCATCTGGCCATTTTGCACGCCATGTTGTTCGGCTGAGTGTGAGACGGCCTTCAAACATAAGCGTTATGCCTACATGCGCTATAAGCGCCGCCCGAACGATTTCACTGTTGCTGAATTTCATCGGGCTAGGGCTAGGTTCCGGTATATTTTGAAGCACGCCCGCCGCTCTTCTTGGCGGGCATACGTGTCTTCACTTAACAGGAAGACTCCTTCAGCTGAGGTGTGCAAGCGAGTCAAAAGAATTCGGGACAGGTTCTTGTAGAACCCTTCTCCCATTTTCCAGGAGAATGGGACCGCAATCTCGGAGCCCGCATCCGTGTTGAAATCCTTGGCTACTGCTTTCTCCGCATTCTTTAGCAGAGATTCTGCTCTGCCAGCATTCAATGCACGTTGTGATGTCGCGGAAGGCAGCCGGCTGGACTTTACCTCCAGATGCGGAGAACCCTTCAACGACAAGTTTACTGTGAGTGAGTTGCATTCCGCTCTCGCTTCGTGCATGGACACCGCCCATGGCCTGGATGATGTACCGTACGCCATGCTTCGACACCTGGGTGAGCGAGGCATGGCCTTTCTGTTAGATTTGTTCAACAGGATCTGGGTGGAACGTCTTCTCCCAGACTGCTGGCCAATCTCTACTGTGCTTGCCTTTCGTAAACCAGGGAGAGATCACTCTACTCCGACCGGTTTCCGCCAAATCTCTCTAACCTCTTGCGCATGCAAGTTGATGAGGGCGCCAAAGAGTCCGCGAGGACTCTGTGACTGGACCAGCGTTTTGCTCTTCCTCACCCTGACTACATGGCAGCAATACGGGCACCTCTTCGGACTGCTTGGCAAAGAAGATGGGAGATGGTCAAAGGGAACTTTAAGTTGCAAGTTGCGTGCGTGTTTCGCACATTCTTGTTGAATGTCCCATAAGAACATAAGAAAAGAAGGAGACTGCAAAAGACCATTCATGGCCTACACTTGGCAGCTCCTGTTCCACTCAACACACAAAAGATTTCTTACCTGAGAAAAGTCATCAACATTGTTACCCCTTACAGGAGTTCGTCAGATCTAATCTACAATATACATAAAATGCATCCAGAGGATTATGCCCATTCATGCAACCGCAAAATATATACATATGTACATAAAGAAAGTCAGTCCCATCTAGCAGCTTCATCCATATATTTATCTAATCTATTCTTAAAACTACCCAGAGAGGAGGCTTCTATCACATGTCTAGTGAGCCTATTCCATTCATCTACCACATGAGTGGTAAACCAATTCCTCCCAATCTCCTTCCTAAACCTATACTTATCAAGCTTAAACCCATTGCTACGTGTCCTGTCATGTTCACTAAGTATAAGAACCTTACCCAGATCCCCTTTATTATATCCTTTTACCCATTTGAAGACTTCAATCAATTCCCCTCTGACTCTTGTCCTTTCATATGTATGTAGATTTAGTTTTCTGAGCCTTTCACCATAAGGTAAGTTCCTTAGCCTACCAATCATCTTTGTCATCCTTCTCTGCAGAGACTCAAGCAAATCAATATCCTTCCTATAATATGGTGACCAAAATTGTACTGCATAGTCTAGATGAGGCCTAACTAGCGCCAGATACAGTTTTAGAATGACTTCAGCACTCTTATTGCTTACACTCATCCTAATGAATCCCAATATCCTATTAGCTTTGTTCTTAGCATTTAGGCATTGCTTTCTAGGACGAAGGTCTGAACTTACCAAAATACCCAAGTCCCTCTCACAATCGGTCCTCCCTAAAATTCTCCCATTTAATTTATAACTATTTAATGGATTATTTCTACCTATACTAAGTACACTACATTTGTCTATGTTAAACTTCATTTGCCATTTCTCGGCGCAGTTGGACAGAATGGTCAATTCCTCCTGCATTACAACAGCATTAGAATCAGCCCTAATGGCCCTACCTAGCTTAGTATCATCAGCAAATTTACTCAGGTCACTACTTATACCTATGTCAAGATCATTAATATAAATTAAGAATAGCAAGGGACCCAAAACAGATCCTTGCGGAACTCCACTGCTAACACACCCTCACTCAGATTTAACTCCATCTATACTAACTCTTTGCTGTCTGTCACCAAGCCATGACTGAATCCACCTAAATATACTGCCATCAATCCTGTGTGCTTTAACTTTGCTCAGAAGTCGTAAGTGTGGCACTCGATCAAAAGCCTTACTAAAGTCCAAGTATAAAATATCATAGTTTTCATAATTATCTGCTGCTTCATACACCTTACTATAAAAAGACAGCAAATTGTCAGACAGGATTTACCCTTACTAAAGCCATGCTGTGATTCTTTTATCAACTTATGCTTATCCAAGTGATCTCTAATATTCCTTGCTATAATAGATTCCATCATTTTCCCTACCACTGATGTCAAACTTACTGCTCTGTAATTAGACATATTTGTTTTATCCCCTTTCTTAAATATAGGTATCACATTGGCTTTCTTCCATGCCACTGGCACAATGCCACTCTCCAATGATTTTCTAAAGATGCATGCTAGGGGCTTACTTAACACATCCTTAAATTCTTTAAAAATTCTAGGAAAGAGCTCATCAGGACCGGGTGCTTTACTACTTTTGATTTTATCAATTTCCTTTGTCACTATCTCCTTTGTGATCAAGATACCCTTTAATTTCTCTTCATCATTACCCCGAAAGATCATTGACACCTCAGGTATATTTAGAGTATCCTCCTGTGTAAATACTGAGAGAAAAAAGTCATTTAGCATTCCAGCCATTGAGTCCCTATCACTCACTAATTCTCCATTGGAATCTATAAGGGGGCCTATTTTATCTCTAACCTTAGTTTTGTATAATTGATAAAAACTTTTAGGATCTTCCTTTGTCCTATTTGCCACTTTAATTTCATAATTTCTCCTTGCTACTCTAAATAACTTTTTAACATCTCTTGCTAGTTGATTATATCTCTGCCTTAAGTGATCCTCTTCATTTTTTATTTTCCTATAAATTCCAATATAATGCTTAATTTTATCTGTCATCCATTTTGGGTCATTATTTTTAGTCCTAATCTCCTTATATGGAATGTTAATCATCTGACCTGTAATTAATTGCTCAATTATTCTTCCATACTCCTCTTCAATTGTAATCTGTTCCTCCTGGTGATTATTGTCTCCACTAACTGATATCATTGAATCTATTCCTGGTTTGATTTCATTGCCTGGTTTCTGTACAACTGCCTCCAGGTAAGTCCTTAGCCGAATATAATTTGCTCTTCTAAAGTCAGGAATTTTAACATTGTTCATGCTACTATCAATACCATTCCATTTCATCTTGAATCTAATTTCACAATGGTCACTATTATCCAAATTTCCTCCAATCTCAGTATCCTTAATAACTTCTTCCCTATTTGTCAGAACTAAATCCAGTATATTATTACCTAAAGTGGGTTCGTTAATAATCTGCCTCAGAAAATTATCTTGGACAACATTAAAAAATTCCTCAGCCTCCTGATCACCCATAAGAGCTTCCCAGTCTATATTTCTGTAAGTAAAATCTCCCATTATACACACATGCTTACTTCTACATGCCCGTTCTATCTCCTGCCACAGAAGATTTGAAGCTTCCTTACTAAGATTTGGTGGTCTGTATAATAATCCTATGACAAGCTTGTTTTTACCTTCCTTTACATTTAGCCATAATGACTCTGTGTTATCATCTAATTTAATTGTACTGTTTACACAACACTGGAGATTATCTTTAATATAAATAATAATCCCTCCTCCTCTCTTCCTATTCCTATCTGTATGGAACATGTTAAAGCCCCCAATCTCAACCTCAGGTTTAAAGTGATTACCTGCCAAATCAAGCGATAACTCTGTTATCGCAATTATATCAAAATTCTCTTCACTCGCTAATGCTCTTAAGAGATCTATCTTATTCCTTATACTCCGACCATTTGTGTAGTATATTTTTAAGGTTTTTTTATTATTCCCATCTTCATTGCATCGTGCTTTTTTATTCCTAGTTATCTGCTCATTCACTTGTGCATTAGCCCCCCTATAACGCATCAGTATGCCCCCTAGCTATTCCTCTATCTCTGCATCCCTTCCATTTCCTTCACCCGCCCTCTATTCCTGTTATTCCCTTACCTCTAACAGCTTCTAGTTTCCCACCCGTAAGGACCTAATCACACTATCCAGCTCCCCCCATAGAACCTCAACACCTGCCCGACTAAGATGGAACCCATCCATCGCATACAATCTCCTATTCCCGTAAAACCCACCCCAGACATCTACAAACACCAATCCTAACTCCTCACACAGTCCTTTCACAAATTCATTACTCATCCTTTCAACTAACCTTTTATACTGCTCACGTAACTCACATGTACCCACCTTCTTTACATCATTCACTCCCACATGCGTAATCACAACTGCATCCCTCTCACTCCCAGAAACTAGCCTATCATACCTCTCACAAACATCACTTACACCAGCACCCGGCAGACAAACTCTCATTCCCTTCCACTTGCTATCACTCAACTTCCTATCTAAATACCTAATCTGAGAGTCACCCATCACTAGCACCTCAGTCATTCTCCTATTCTGTCTTGGCCTAACATTACCCTCCCTCCTGCTCTCAGTCACACTACCACCCATCCTGCTTTCATCTACAATCACACCAGGCAAATCACTTTCACACTCTTCCTCTCTCAGGACATTGAATCTGTTAGTCAACCTAACAGGTTCTATGTCCTTCCTTTTCAAACACCTAATCTGTCCTAACTTATCTATCCTATCCATTTTCACCCACCATTCATCATCACTCACAACTTCCACACTGTTCCCAGTCCTAGCCCTATCTTCCACCCTCTTAGCACTAATCTCACCCTTCAATCGCACACTTGCATCTCTTCTCACCTCAAACACCAAATCATTCAACCTCTTACATTCCCCACTCAACCTCCTAACCTCCCCTTCCAGAAAACACACACGGCATTCAATTACATTCACTCTCCTTTCAACTCCACATGCCTCACACACCACATACACACTACTTTCAAATGGCATGCTCTCACCATCTATACAAACAGCCATACTCTGAGAACTTTACTTAGGGCAAAGTTAACACTCACCAAAAAAATTCTTGCTCAGGATTGCTGCCAGTTATCTTCCCCAAAAGTATTAATCACTAATGTATTTATTATACAGTGATTGATGTATTAAATAAATACAAGAAAAACTACACACCCAAATCAGTATTATATCCCAATCTTACAATGAGAATCAGGAGCTTCCTGTAAGACAACCTTCCAGAACAAAGCCAAACAGCCAACAGTCTGGGTGATCCCCGTCCCGGGATGGGCTTGGTCGCTACAGATTCGTGCACATTGACTAGTGGACTTGTTGACTTTTGGGGGGAGGCTGGGCTTCTTCCCCTTTATTAAAGGTTCTTTTCTGTTTTTTCGTTTGTTATTGTTTTGTTTGTAGGTGGCACTCTCCTGCACCGGGTTGAGGGGGACCTCCCCCCGCTGCCGGAGATTGCTTCCTGATTGTTTTTCCAATATTTATCATTGTTATTTTTTCATAATTTTATTTTAAAGTAGCCTAGTTCTAGGCTGTCGTGTTTTTCGGCGACTTATGCCCAAGTGGGCAGTTGCCAGATGGGCTGTATAGAATTAAAAAAAAAAAAAAATCAAGGGGGTTAGATGCAGATCACTACCGCCCTATAGCCCTCGCCAGCTGTTTGAGTAAGTTGCTGGAAAAAATTGTGTTGGCGCACCTAAACTGGTTCCTAGAAACCAATCACCTTCTCTCCATTTCAATGTAGCTTCCTCAAAGGTCTTAGTACCCTTGACCTACTAGTACGTTTTGAGGGATCGGTCCAGAAAGCTTTCACATTAAAGCACCGAGTCCTGGCCATATTTTTCAATATTGAGAAAGCCTACGACACAACATGGAGATACAGCATCTTGAACCAGCTATACATCTGGGGGATGAGAGGCCTTTTACCGTCACTAATTCAAAGTTTTTTAGCATCTTGATCCTTCAAGGTACTTGTTGGATACGCATACTCTGACTTGCAACCCCAAGAGGAGGGAGTTTCTCAGGGCAATGTTTTATCATTGCCATCAATGATATTATTTCGTCTCTGCAGAAGGTGTATCGGCAACTCTGTTTGTTGATGATTTAGCACTATACTGTTCCTCACCTCACCTTCCATCAGCAGCACATTAGCTTCAACTGGCGGTCGATGCTGTATCCAAAAGAGCACAACTTAAGGGATTCTGCTTTTCCACGAACAAAACCTAAGCAATGTATTTCCACCAGGGCAGAGGGTTTCTTGTTCCACCATCTATTTCCCTACAAGGCGAAGATATAGAGTTTGTCTCCGAGTTTTGGTTTCTTGGAGTAACTCGATCCAATGTTATCCTGGTTACCTCACCTATGCCGACTTCGAACAGGCTTTATGCAGGCTCTAGAAGTCCCCTCACACACTTTGTAGGGCAGCGACCGACAAACATTGTTGACATTATACACAGCCCTTGTCCAATCCAAATTGGATTATGGCTGTCAAATTTACTCATCGGCTTCCCCTTCAGCCCTTAAAATGCTGAACCCTATTCAAAACCTTGGAGTTCGCCTTTCCAGTGGAGCCTTTACTGTGAGAATGGGGTACTTCCTTTGCCCTACTATAGAATTCAAATCTACATGCAATACCTCTGCTGAATACAGCAAGCCCCTGTATCAGAGGTCTAAAGATGCCTGTATGTTGCTGAATCAATGGTGGCATATGATAAGTTGCCATCTTTATCCCACCCCTTGAACCTTCACATAGGAGATCATCTCTCTAACCTGGGGGCTCCAAGGGTCCTTACCCTTCCATCCTTACTGACCCCTAGTTGGCGTGCTCCTCTCCCTACAGTATGTACCAACATGTGGAGCCTGAAGAAGTCTTCCATGGACCCTCACATCATTAAGAGCCTGTTCTTAGAGCATTCAACCTCACACAAACATTGCTGCCCATTATACACAAATGGCTCTAAGTTGGACTGTGGCGTGGGTGCCGCAGCCATCTATCTACCCAGGAGGAGAATTCCTAACTTTATCTTTGCCGCCAGCAGCATCCATTTATTTTTTGCTGGGTCTTTGAGTATGTGGGGACCCTGTGCAATGAGAGAGCTGATCGGTTGGCCCGCTTAGCACATTCTGTGTCCCCTGAGAACACAGCTCTGCCTTTTAGGGACTACTTTCCTTCAATAAGAAAATATATTTTTCAACTGTGGCAGAATGAATGAGATGAATGTTCATCATCCAAACTATACAAAATTAAAAATTCTATTCACTCTTGGCCCTCAAGCCGTCATAGTATGCGGTCATTGGAGGTGGCCCATTTGCATAGTTTGCATTGGCCACACAAGACTTACTCATGGCCATCTTGTTTCAGGTGATGTTCATATCAGCCCTTGCTGTCGTTTTTGTGGTGGGGTCCAGTTTCAGAATGATGGCCTCATCTTGATTATGCAGTAACACTTTGTTTACCGTATGGATATTGGTTTGCTTGAGTCTGACAAAAGGGCTTTCCCAAAAAGTTGTTTTTAAAGAATAAATATTAAAAATACTTCATTTTTTAGTTTAGCAAATATATCATTTGTACTGAAAGAGGCCAACTCCTGCTTTCTGTTAGATTTGTTCAACAGGATCTGGGTAGAGGGTCTCCTCCAGGATTCCTGGCAAATCACTACTGTGCTCGCCTATCGCAAACCAGGGAGAGGTCACTACTCCGGCTGGTTTCCGCCCAATCTCTCTAACCTCTTGCATGTGCAAGTTGATGGAGAAATTGGTAAATGTTAGATTAGCCTTTTTCTTGGACAGCGGAGGACATCTGTCTTCTGCACAGTGCAGCCTCCACAAGTTCAAATCTACATCGGATGCTCTGCTCCGACTGGAAAATGCCGTCTGCGAGGCCTTCCCTTGTAGACAGCACTACGCCACGTTTTTTTTTATCTGGAGAAGGCCTATGATACTGTATACGGATGGCTCCAAGTCCCAAGAGTGGGTTGGCTTTCGCACCATATCCCCTCTGTTTGAAGTCATTGGGGCTGTGCCAGGCTCTACATCTGTCTTCACAGCCGAGCTGGTTGCAATACACCACTCGGTACGGGAGATTACATGATGTGCCTGGTTCGGAGACTGGATTGTGATTTATAGTGACTCACAAAGCGATCTGAGTGCTCTCTGTTCATTGGACTCTCCGCATCTCCTGGTTGCAATATCTGTGATACCATGGTTTTAGTCAGCCAGTGTTTGACTCTTAAAGTTGCGTGCCATTGCACCGTGTTTGTTCCCATGGACCTACCCTGCAATGCCGCAAGGCTTTAGTTTGCTTTATGTCATCTCCGAATTGGCACACTAGCGGGACGCACCTCCATTTGATGGAGTGTTCACCAGCGCCCTACTGCGAAGACTGCATTATCCCCAAGAATGTTCAGCACCGGTCTTTGTTTTTTTCCAAATTGCAGTTTTTTTAAAAGAAATGAATGCTATTATTATTATTTTATTCAAAACGTATATTTATAATTTTAACAAATATGTATCAATTATGATTATTTCTCTGATACTGACTCATAATTCCTCTCTCCTTCTACAGGTTATGGCTATCATGGGTACCCACAATTCTCGATCAGTGATCTTTTCTTACCTTGATATAATTATTAAATTAATTAATTATTAATATTATAGAAATAGCTATGATTTTTCTACGTTATTCTTATGTTCATAGTATTTGATTTTTGAAAAAATAACCTAATAAAATGTGGGCTTTGGGGGTGGCTTTTTTGCCAACCCTGGTGAGCCATTGTGACAAAGGTGGGCCTTTATAGAACATGAACCTGGCTGCCCATTGCAACCACACTCGCTGAAACTGCATGTTTCAATGTTTTGAGCAACAGTGGATGCGTTACTGGCTAAGTGTGTGCGTGTGGCTGTTGGACAGCAACAATTGCCCAAAACAAATTCCTCAGTGATTGGCATTCATCTCTGTTTTCTTTCCTGGAGTGGACCCTCCCTGTAACAAACTGGGTCTCCTAAGTCATTTCTGGCACAAACACAAGCTGAGGAGACCAGATAATTAAAGAAGAAACTATTGCTCAGACAAAGGCTGGAGCTGATGATGCCATTGGTATTAATTTGGAAGGTTGTGTCCACTGTGGTTCCAGGTAAGTTATTGTTTTTGTTCTATTTGCTTTTTTATTTGGCATAGTGAATTATTCCAATTATTTCACCAGCTCGCTCATCTCATTCTGTTCTTTTGCATTCATTTGCAAATGCCTTAACCCATTCAACCTTCATCCTAGGAGATTTGCTCAAAATCCCAGAGAAGGAATGAAACCAGTGGTAGTGAGCGGCGGCCTGATCGAGGAGAGGCTACAAACATAATAGATAGTAAGCACAGAACCAGAGAATAGTATTGTCTATAAACTAAAAAAACAAACACTTTCAACCTGGGTTAGAAGATATGGCATTTTCCACATAGCAATTTTATTTTTAAAAGAAGTCAAGTAAAATTAGTTAAAATATATTTTTATATATGTGTGAAGTGCATTTTTAGCATGTTAACCGCAACTTGGCCCATGATGTACCAATAATTTTTTGGTATGATGTACTTGCACAAAAATAAAATTTATCGATACTTTTAAAATAAGTAGAATGGTTATTATTTTTTGGTTTATTCTTAAAAAGAATCATAATTTATTATGTGTAAAGGATTAAAGAAGACATTGATCTATTTCATTGCTCAAAATGTATTTGAAAAATTATGAGCTCATCAACAAATTAAGAAAATAAAAAATGATTGTTTTGCTAATAAAATTGATAACTAAGAAACAATTTAAAGAAAATAATTTATTTCAATTTAAATTATGAAAACCATCCACAAAATAAAAAATAATTTAATAATTAAACTGATAAGTAAGAATACAACGGCCAGTCTAGTATGTATCCTACCTTTTCTTTCCACCTCCATAACTAAGAGGGGGAGGTCTCTAGACACTGTATAGTGTCTAGACATGTCCACCCCCTTTGAAGGCCAGTACACATTCTGGTTTGAGAATCTCTTCCCCTTTTCTATTTTCCTTGCCACTTGGAACTGGTGCATCGCTGTACTCTGGTACACTAGATAATATTTCTTTTGTCTCCAGTTATAAATCTTTATTCCACCACTATTTTCTACACTTCATCTCATTCTTTTTCATCAGAATTTTAAAAATGTACAAGAATTATGCCACTGGAGGCCCAACCATGCTTGGTACACTGGTGGTACAATACATAGGAGTAAAATGTATGTAACCTCATCTAATGAGTTGTAGCACAGATGAGCTAACATTTTTATTGCATATAGGCTATTCTTAGTTAGGAACAGAGTCACTCACCTCATTTTGCAGCGCTGTCTCAAATGACACTGGCACACAGTGAAAAGGTAGGAAAAAGAGTCTCGCCATTTGCCTAATGTGTTAAAAGATATAAAAATCTAATTGGTAGAAAAGAAATAAATAACCATTTAGACTCTGGAGCGGAATAGGACAAAATTTTATAAAATTAAAGGGAGAGCTAACAGGAAATTCCTCCAATTTTTGTCTTTGTTATGTTCGAAGGTGAATTTGGCAACTATTCCACCTTGCCGGGGTTTCAAATTGCTATAGCATCAGTTTCAGTTGTCGATTGATGTGGGAGTGTTTGTGTGCTCTTCAATAAGGGTAATTGACATGGTTTTATGCAAAGTAATAAGTGCATCATATGTTGCTAATATTGCAACATCATAATTTATTATGATTATACAATGAAGTGCTCCTTATGTGGTACACACATGCTTGTGCCATATTGGGCTCATTTCGCTGCAAAATTAGAAAATTTAAATCATGAAAATTGGCAACTATATATATATATATATATATACTCCTTTCTTCAGCCTATGGGAGGAGGCGGGGAAGATGAAAGGATCTCTTCATTGGTTACCAGATATATTTATATTCCACCTCGTTTTGTGATCCTCTTTGCTATTGCATTTCCCATAGGATTGTTGCGAAAATATTGATTGTTAAACCGGATTTGGGTGATACGATAACGTTCCGAGAAATTATTACCCGACTCCAAAAGGTAATGATGAATATTTGGGGCTGGGCGATGAGCAGAAATTCTGATATGATTTTGCCTTCAAGCAAAATTATGATGAAAAGATGAAGACTGCAGTTCTACTTATTTAGTGGCTTTGGGTAGCAAATGGAGGAGGAGGAGTTCGAATTAGATTGATTATCGATTTCACGAGCTTATCTTTGATGATGCTTAAGGGGACCACTGCCAAAATTGGGCACCCCCCCCCATCCCTTGCAATTTCTTTTTTTCATTTTATAAAAATATAATCTTTTGTGATTCTTTTGGTGCAAATCTTTTAATCGTGAGGTTATTTTAACTTTTAAAAAATTCATATAAAAAGATGTGTACACTCAATAGTTTCAAAATTGGAAGAAACGGAATTAGGCACATAATAATATATATATAATAATTATATATTGTATATATATATATATATATATATATATATATATATATATATATATATATATATATACATACGAGGAACGGTCAATAAGTTTTGCGAATTGGTAGGGCAAAACAGAGGAAGGGGGATAGCTGTTTGTGGGGGTGTTAGAACAACTTATGACAAGTCAGGACCTGCAGCTGCATGCTCCTGCCTCGTCTATTTAAGAAGCAGTAGCTGATCGCAGATTGTCAGTCACAAATTTTTCAACAATGGAGAAGGTTGAGCACCGCACACTGATCAAATTTTTGACCAAGGAAGGCAAGAATGCAAAAGAGATCCATGAATGCATGGTTGCAGTGTACACCGACACCGCCCCTTCCAATGCAACCATTGCTCACTGGAATAGGGAGTTCCGCCATGGTCGTAAGTCCCTCGAAGTTGACCCCCATCCAGGATGCCCGTTAGATGTGACCAATGAGTACAATGTGGCCCGTGTGGAGAGGATCATCCTCGTAAATCTACTGATGAAGGTCAAAGAAATCGAGCGAGAACTTGGAATATCACATGGAAGTGTTATCAACATCATCCACAACAATTCGGCCATGACCAAGGTCTCTGCCCGTTGGGTCCCAAGAAACCTCACGCCCCATGATCGACTTCAACATCGTCAAAGTCCACAAGGCCAGAGTATCACAAGCTGCCCTGCTTGAGTGCGGATTCAAGTTGCTCAACCATCCCCCCTACAGTCCAGATCTGGCCCCTAGTGACTACTTTTTATTCCACCAGCTCAAGGCTGCACTGCGTGGATGTCGGTTTGGAGATGATGAAGATGTCCAGCTCGCTGTTTAGGAGTGGATTGAACAGCAGTCAGGAATTTGAAGTCTCAGGGACATGTGGCGCAAGTTCATTGAAGTCGAAGGTAGTTATATTGAAAAATAATAAAACACTTTTCCTCGTATCTCGTTTCCTTATATCCGAATTGCAAAACTTATTCACTGCCCCTTCTATTTAGTACAAGAGAAAGAAGAATTGGATGCGAATGAGCAAATGAGACAAGAAGCCAGAGTTTTTTAAAGGCAAGAGAGTGGGATATTAGAAGAATCCAGAATCAAAGGGAGAAGACAGAAATAACGCCAGGGAAAAAAAGTTTTGAAAATTCCTGGCTGGGACTCGAACCCGGGTCTTTGATTGCCAGGCAGATGCTTTACCGCTAAGCTACCAGTCACAGTAACTATATTTCGCCCAAAGCGTTACCCTATCAGACCCAGTATCTCCCTAAGCTAGGAACCTCCAAGGAATTTTTATACCACATCCTCTTTCCTGCTCACAATTTAAAGGCTCACTGTCCATCTCACATACAAAGAAAGAGCAACTACAGGTTCTGTGGGTGATAATACAACCACCATAGTGCTATGTCATTTTTATTTTCTGCCTTTCAAATAAATTTGAAGACAGAAAGAAAGATGCAGGAACCTTGTATAGCTGACTATAAATACATATAGTGCAAGAGAAATAAGAATTGGATGCGAATGAGAAAATGAGACAAGAAAACGGAGGTTTTTAAAGACAAGAGAGAGGGACATTAGAAGAATCCAGAATCAAAGGGAGCAGAGGGCGGCACACTGAAGGCGATCCTTCACCGAAAAGACAGAAATAACTCCAGGGGAAAAAAGTTTTGAAAATTCCTGGCCGGGACTCAAACCCGGGTCTGCTGATTGCCGGTCAGATGACCTGGTTGGATGGTTTTCCTGGTTTGGGTATGAATATCATCTTAGAGGTCTTCAGTCCATCCGGGAAGTAGCCAATTGCTAGAGACGCCTTGAATAGGTTCAGTTTTGTGCTCTCCTACCCAGCAAGTTGCGTGCCATTGCGCCGCGACTGTTCCCATGGACCTATCCCCCAATGCCGCGGCGGCTTCAGGTTGCTTTGTGTCGTCTCCGAATCGGGCACACTCGTGTGACGCATCGCTATTTGATGGAGCGCTCGCCTACGCCCTATTGCAACGACTGCGTCGTCCCCCAGACTGTTCGGCACATTCTTGTCGAATGTCCCAGTCTGGGTGATCTTCGCGCACGACACCTGTCCCGGTACTGGGATGGGCGGGGTCGCTACCGCCTGTCCCTTGTACTCGGGATGAGTGCGTGCACATCGACTGGTGGACTTATTGACTTTTTAGGGGAGGCCGGCCTTCTCCCTATTATGTTTTGTTTTGTTTTTAGCATTTGTTTTTGTTTTTTTCCTTTCCCCCATCTAGGGTGTTCTTTTTTCTTCGTTTAATTTTATTTTAAAGTAGCCTAGAACTAGGCCAGTTTTAATACGGTGACTAATGCCCTAGTAGGCAGTCGCCAGATGAGCTCTAATAAAAAAAAAAAAAAATCTCCTACCCAGCTCTCCACTTTGCGGCAGATTACGTTCTTGTTCGCTGCCACTTGTGGGGGGGGGGGGTTGCTTCCAGTCCGGTGGTCTGCAGAACTCTCGCTCCCTCTTCCGATAGGAGCTAGTCCACATCTTTCGTCTCGGCACACATGGCGATGAATCCCGATGAAACTTCGATGAGTTTCACCAGTGCCACCTTGAGTTCGATATACAGGATTTCGCAGAGGTTCTTCTTTGTTGGGGTCTGTCTACCGGCTATGGTCCTTAGTGAGGGCCTCCATGGTCTTGGCGTTCCTCTTCTTCTTTCCCTGTAACTAAGTGTAATTAATGTGTATTTTGTATGTGGTAAAGCATGGTGTGAGTAGGGCTGGTAACGGGTTCAATTTAATGGTGAGAAAAACGCCCCCGTCCATTTTTCCTGTTGTTCGTCCGCTCGTATGCTGCCAGTATGGTGGATGATAGATGGATGGGGTGGGTCTCGGGTGGGGACCTCAGAGGGTTGAGCTTGGTGGACTTAATGCATAGCGGCCGAATCAACGACCGCTAAGTTTTTGCCACCCCCTCACGGGTACATAGGCCATAACTGCATCCAACTACATAGAGACGGGTGTACTTCCCTCTATGATTCTGGCCGGGTCCCCTGGGCGATGAGGATTTCTCCTCCGTCTGGGACTCGCAGTTTTGCCCCAGTATCGAGACAATTTCTGACTTACGCTTCTGCTGTGGGCTAGGCCTCAAACTAGTGTTCACATAAGCCCTTAATTATGCCAGACCAAGTGGCCGGCATAGTTAGACGAAATCAATGAATGGCAGACATCCGAGCAGGTTCACACGCAGAGCGATGGACGGGAGCAGTGAGGTGCTAAGCCCTCATTGACTTACGAGGCTTCGACGTAAAAAAAGTATCTCTCTCTCCTGAAAGATTAGACTGGGTTAACTTTAAGACTTCCAGAATAGGCGTTCGTTTACGTAGGCGCTCAAAAGTCAATCAGTCACTAAAACAAGTAAAAGTGCTGTATCCGTAGGTACTTCAGCAGAACGCAGTAAAACGGATTTTCGGCCTTCAATTTTTCAATTTTTCCCTCATGAGGTCTTCCAGCCTGCGTCCTCCTTATATAGGTGAAACCTAGGAGGACAGCAGGACGTCACCCAGGGTTTCCTTCATGATTTGGGAATAAAGATCATCTTGGCCACATACCACTGATCGGGAAAGTAGCCCCTGTTTAGAGCGGCATTCATGATGTTAAGAAGCCCACTCAGAACATTAGGCGGGGCCTTAATGAAATTCTCCCTGGTCAGCCCCGTGGTACCCGGTGCTCTTTGACGAAAGGATTTTAGTGCGACGGAGAGCTCTTGGGCAGTTATTTTACTCCCATGGCCCTCCATCACTCTTTCCTGCGATACACAATGATGAGGGGAGGTTCTCTGTATTTGTGTGTTTAGTTGTTCGATTATGTCAGTCTCGAATTCGAGGTCGTAGTTGTCATTTTCTTCGGGGGTAATTGTGAAGATTGAGGACCAGAAAATCCTAAAAATTTCCTCAATCTCTTCGGGCTCGTCGATTTCTAAACCGTCATTTCTATAAGTGTTATTCTTTGAGGGGGGAGGGGGGGGGGGCTCTTCCTTTTAACCGTTTGCCAGAAAGTGTGCGAGTCTTTCTATTAGTCTGTCCCATGCGAGTATCTGTTGCTCCGTAATTAGTGTCTGGAGTTCGTCTTTTAATCTCTCTTAGTCTTCTGTGGGCATTGTGGTTGGGGCCTGTCTGCGCTACTACATTGGACAGGTCCTTATATTCCTGGGCCAGGGCTTTCATGGGAGGGGTCCAATGGGGAGCTGGAAGGGTTTTATACTTAATATGGGGAACACTATTTTCATAGGCTTTAATTAGGAGGTCAGTGATTTTATTCAGCCCTTTATCTATCTCTTCTAAATTGGCATCGAGTAAAGGGTCAGGGATATAATTTAGAAGGTAATTTCGGTAGCTTTCCCAGTCCGCCCGCTTATAGCTTTTGCGTTCTGGGATTGCAATCTGAATGGGATTTACGCCAATTGTGATTTTAATAACCTGGTGGTCACTCGGAATTATGGGGCTCGGTTCAATGTAGTAGTTGTAGGGAAACCTGATACTGGATAACACAATATCAGGTTTCGTCGCTGCATAGCCTGTAATATATGTCGGGAATTCTGGTCCGATCCTTGTCACGTATTGTCTGTCAAGTAAGACTTCGATGTTTCTGCCGCCATTGTTCTAGGAGGTATACCCCGCCGCTGCACACCTTGCGTTCAGATCTCCAGCAAAGATTACATTCTTTTTATGGCTGAAGACCTGTAGAAGGTTGTGCAGGGGTACATAGCCGCGTTTTGGGGGTTAGTACCCCGTGGCCACGACTAGACCCCCCAGGGTAGTGCCTACCTCAATGGCAAGGTAAGATTCATCTAAGTCGGGTAGTCTTTTGTACTTTAAACCTTTTCTGACGGCTATTGAGCAGTCGTCATACCGTTCCTGGCTATGATCTTTACTAATGACGTCGTATTGAAATATTTTAATCTCTCTATGAGCGGTCATTCCGTGTTCGTTAATAAGTATGATGTCAGGGTCATTCTGTCGCAAGATATTGCCATAGATGGAACCTTTTCCGTCTCCATCCATCGGCATTCATCTGTATTATCGTTAGTCTATTAGTCATTTTGTGTAACGTTTGGGTCTTTTTATGTGTGGGATTTAAGTGGACGCTTATTCGCGATCCATTTTAGCCCCATGTGGTGTACTGGGCGGAGTGCGCTCCCTGCCGTTTCGTTTTTTTCTGCATTCGGTTTCCGTGATTGTGTGAAAGCAATCGGTGGTCAATTTTACCATGTTTCGTGAGAGAGCCTCCTCAACTTGCCGTTCCGGAACCTCATCAGAGCATTCCCACTTGTATCTTCCGGTCTTAAGACCCTCAGATACTTCGTGGGAATCGATTTTGGTTGGGAAGGGGGCCGATTCGGGGGCATATAGTTTAAGATTAAATCCTTTCGAATGGTATTTAAGCTGGGTCTATCTGCCTCGAGATGAGGAGGTTGACCTGGGACCACGTGTTTTTGAAAGTCCTCGACCTTGGAGAGCTGGTTTCTTTTGGTCGCACTGCTTCCTTGTTCGGTGACTTGGTGTGAGTTTTGGGTGTATTTGTGTCAATTTTGGGGGCGTGTAAGCGGCGCTGGTTTTTCTGTTTGGGAAGTTTGTTTATTTTTGTTTAGGCGTGGGTCGCGTGTGGTGGCTGTGTTTTGGGGAGTGGGTACCTTTTGGCACGGTTCCGGGCACTGAAGGGCTACGTTTATGTTCATAACCTCCTCTGAAGGAGGGTTGTCGGGGAACCACATGTCCTGTAGGCCCTTCTTTACGAGCATACGGTTGATCTCGGTTGCGAAAGTTCCAGGGCGAGTAATGTTAGCTATGTGTTCATAATTATGCAGCACATTATTTTGGTGGAGTGTTCATTTTCGATTGATTTGATTTGATGGAATAAGTGGTGAAAATGTGTAGTAGTTGCTGATAGTGTTGAAGGAGATTTGTTATTGCCCTGGAGCAGAGGGCATCCCAGGCATGTTTCTTTTTTCAAGTTTTGTCTTCCTTTTGTAGAAAGTTGTGAAAAAGAGGGGGGGGGGTGAAAGGCGTGGAAATAAAAGAAGCATTAGGTTAATAGTGTAGTTGCCCGGTGTACGGGCCATCTCCATTATTCAGATTCTTAAGTGGGTTTTTGAACTTTTTTTGTTAACACTTATGTTGTTTTATTTCTGCGTATATGAATATATATATGTATATATCTCAAAGTAGCACGAGAGAATAATGAAAATGAATCCATTAAACCACATTGAAAGAGAAAACGGAATAATTTTTCCTTGCAGTAATATTTTTATTACCTTTTTTCGAAAAATTCCGTGCAGGGAAGCGATTCGAACCAGTCACACTGAGGCAGCGAGCACCGCTTTGATCACAGTTAAAAGTATGCCGTTAGTACACTACGCTACGCAGAGAACCAAAAAAAATTCTCTGAATAGGATAGCTTTTAAGGAACACTTTCGCAAGCTCGAATGGAGACTATGAAAGAAATAGAAAATTAATTGGGAATTCAAAGAATAAATGAGGAATAGTTAAACGCGTGGCAGATATACAAATGTATATATCTCTCAAAGTATCACGAGAGAATAATGAAAATGAATCCATTAAACCACATTGAAAGAGAAAACGGAATAATTTTTCCTTGCAGTAATATTTGTATTACTTTTTTTCGAAAAAATCCGTGCAGGGAAGCGATTCGAACCAGTCACACTGAGGTAGCGAGCACCGCTTTGATCACAGTTAAAAGTATGCCGTTAGTACACTACGCTACGCAGAGAACCCAAAAAATTCTCTGAATAGAATAGCTTTTAAGGAACACTTTCGCAAGCTCGAACGGAGACTATGAAAGAAATAGAAAATTAATTGGGAATTCAAAGAATAAATTAGGAATAGTTAAACGCGTGGCAGATGTACAAATGTATATATCTCAAAGTAGCACGAGAGAATAATGACAATGAATCCATTAAACCACATTGAAAGAGAAAACGGAATAATTTTTCCTTGCAGTAATATTTTTATTACTTTTAACTGTGATAAAAACGGTGCTTGCTGCCTCAGCGTGACTGGTTCGAATCGCTTCCCTGCACGGATTTTTCGAAAAAAGGTAATAAAAATATTACTGCAAGGAAAAATTATTCCGTTTTCTCTTTCAATGTGGTTTAATGGATTCATTGTCATTATTCTCTCGTGCTACAGTTTCCTGATGTTTTGGGAGCTGAGATTTATGAACCTGTACAGTTTTCCAAGTTCTCTTTTAGCTAGGGAGATTCGGCTGTTGATATGCGCCTTATGCCCCGTTGAGGTGAGGCGCAGACCCAGGACTTTACCCTCGTTGGAGTACGGGTAAAGCTCGTCTCTGAAGATGACGTCGTCCCTTTTCCGGCGGTTTGTTTTGATTTTCCACATTCTTTCGAATCGGTTGATGTTTTCGATTTCGGTAGCTATCTCCCTTGCTTGGACTCCAGCGTTCCTATAGGAACTGGGGATGATTTAAGTGATGTAGTCTGCAAACTGCAAGTACATCACATCCTCACCGACTGGAGTAACAAGGAAAGGAAGTACCCTAGGAGACCTTACGGTCCATTCAAAGAGGGTACCTTTGGACTAGCAATCGAGCAGGCACATGGCTGCTCAATTGTTTTGCGCCCCTAAACGCCCACTTTTCAAGACTTTGTCTAGTCTTGACTTGAACTGGTCAACATATTCACTGTTGAAAACTTCCATTGGAAGTGCGTTCCACTTACCGCAGATACTGTAAGTGAAAAAATTTCCACACATATTGCGGTTGTAACACTTCAGTTCAAGTTTGAAGCCGTGATTGCGCGTTCTGTTCTCACTCAGTGTGAAAATATCCCGGTAGTCAACATTGTCGAACCCTCGAAGTATTTTGAAAACTTCGATGAGCTGACCACGCAGTCTACGGGTTTCCAGCGAGAACAGATTTAATTTCCTTATTCTATCCTCATAACTTTTATGTCGGATAGAGGGGATCAGCTTGGTTGCCCTGGCTTGTACGCGTTCCAACCTTGCGATGTCCTTTCGAAACGAAGGACTCCAAAATTGTACGGCATACTCCAGGTGCGGCCGAACGAGGGAGTTGTACAGACAAAGTACTATCTCCTTGTTACGGTATCCAAACTGGCGCTTTATGTTACGTAGCCTAACATCCTTTGGGCTTTCTTCTCTGCCTCGATGCACGGTTTTGAGAACTTGAGGTCGCTAGTGATAGTTACACCCAAGTCCTTCTCAGTGTCACTCGATTCAAGAGCAGTGCCCTTAAGGATATACTGAGCTTGGGGGTTTCTGTGGCCGATATGCATTACTTTGCATTTGTTCACGTTAAAAGGCATTTGCCACGTGTCCGACCACTCCCCAATCTTCCCAAGATCTTCCTGCAGGCGGGCAATATTTCCATCCTTTGCAACGTTCATACCAAGCTTGGTATCGTCGGCCAATTTGGAAATCTTCGCAACCATGTCACCGTCCATGTCGTTGACGTAGATGATGAATAGTATTGGTCCCAGGACAGAACCTTGAGGCACCCCGCTAGTAACGGGCATTCACTCAGAAGCCTGTCCATTCACCACCACCAGTTGCCGTCTGCCACTTAGCCAGCTCTCGATCCAGCCGGCTACTTTTCCGTCTATGCCCAGCGCTCGCACTTTCCGGAGAAGGCGGCGGTGTGGTACTTTATCAAAGGCTTTCTGAAAGTCTAAGTACACCACATCCACCGCCTTGTCCCGATCGTGCTCACTGAACACGAAGTGGAAGAATTCCACAAGGTTCGTCAGGCATGACCGTTGCCTTCGGAAGCCGTGCTGGGAACTCCTCAGTAGCAGGTTTGACTCTAAATACGACGTCATTTTGTCCACCATCATGCTTTCCATGAGTTTACCGACTATCGAAGTCAGACTGATAGGTCGGTAGTTTGACGGTTGGCTACGGTCTCCTTTTTTGAAGATAGGAGTCACCTCCGCTTCACGCTATTCTCTAGGAACGCATTCGGTCTGGATTGACATGTTGAAAATTGCGCTCAGTTGTCGTGACACTTGATCGCGCACTTCTTTCAACACTTTAGGTAGAAAGCCATCCGGGCCAGGTGACTTATTCGTCTTTAGGTCACTGATCTTTTTTTATTTTCCCTTCGGTGAAGTCTATATCCTCCAGCTTTTTCCCCAGTAGGAATCCATTGGCTGGGGGATGGGACCACACTCTTCAGTAAACACTGAAGAGAAGTAGTCGTTGAGGAGGTTAGCATTTTCTGTTCACATATCCCCAAAACTCCTTGGGATTCTCTTTACAGAGTCTCGCCACTCGGAGTTCCTCAGACCGCTTAGCCGCCCTTATGCTGGACTTCACTCTCCTGGCTAGCCTCCGGTATTCGTCAAAGTCACCCGAGATCTTCGATTGCCGGTACACATTTCTCTTCTCCCTAAGCAGTTGGCCGATTTCTCGATTAAACCACTTTGGTTGAACAGAAGACCGACGGGGACATTTCGGAGGAATGAAACGTGATTGAAGACTCATGAACTTATTTTTGAAACTGTTCCACCAGTCTTCAACAATATCGCACACTTCTAGCCTCGCGTCAGTCAGTACAGCACGAAGACCTGCAAAGTCTGCTTTTCAAATCGGGTTTCCTCGATTTACTAGTTGCAGGCCCTGCCTTCGGGACTTTGACTACAAATCTAATTAGTCGGTGGTAACTGCCACCGAGCTCTTCGCCAACAGAGAGGTCCTCAACGATGTCATCCTCAGAGGTGAAAACCAAGTCGAGGATATTGTCTCCTCTCGTTGGCTCTCTCAACCATTGAGTCAGGAACTCGTTCGCGAACTCCAGGAGTAGTGCGTTCTCGCCACAGGGTTCTCTAGTTTCCCAGTCAACTTGTGTGTTGAAATCACCCATGACGATACACACTGTCTTCGGCAAGTTCTCCTAGTAGCTGTTACAGATCTCTGTCCTTTTCAACGAGTTGGGCAGGAGGTCTATAAAGCACCAGGGTCCTGTATTTGGCAGGACCTATCTCTAGGTCAACACCTAGTAGTTCATGGAGCAGGTAAGTCCAACGTGTACTCAAGGTACAGCAGCGGACTCAGACAGCTACCTTGTGGAACCCCCGCCTGTAGCTCAAATATGGGTCCTCTGTTGCCCTCGATCGAGATACGGGCTGTTCTCTCCATGATGTAGTCACAGAGGACACTTTCCATTACCGGGTTTAGCTGGAGGCCTAGGATCTTGAATTGTAGACCTCTCAGCCAAACCTTGTCGAAGGCCTTCTGTACATCGCGCAACACCACATCTACGTACCTCCCATCAGCTTAGCAGCGGGCTAGCTTTTCGGTTAGGAGGGCAAGGGCTGTATCAGTCCCCCGCCTCCTGCGAAACCCGTGCTGCTCAGGGGTGCAAGCTTCCAGCTCGGTCAGCTGATCTTGTAGCCTATTGGCTAGAAGCTTCTCGTAGATTTTACCTACAAACTCCAGGAGGGATATTGGCCTGTAGTCCACCAGTTGATCTGGGGGTTTGTTTCCTTTAGGGATAAAAATAATTTTAGCCATTTGTAGCGCATCGGGGAAGTAGCCCGTATTCAGGGAAGCGTTGAAGATGTTAGTGATTCCCTGAATGATCTGCCGGGGGGCATGCACCAGATTGTTCTTGGTGATGCCCGTCCAGCCTGGTGCCTTTTGTTTAAAGGTTTTTAAGACTTCCATCACCTCTACCGTTGTTATTTGTCGGCCATGGTCCACCATTTACCTCCTTTCGTCAATGTAGGCTTGTGGGTGAGTTCGATGTATGATGTATGATCTGGTTGAGTTCCTCAATCAGATGGTCTTCGAATTCCTGGTCAAATTCCGCATCGTCCTCTGGTGTTATTGAGTAGATTTCCTTCGAGAACGTGCGGAATCTTTCCTCCATGACAGCCGGATCCTCCAAGTAGTCATCGCCCTCCTTGATGCGGGTCTTTCCTCTACTTGGAAGGCCTTTTAGTTTTTTTACTAGGCGCTAGAATTTTTTCGGGGGCTATCTCGCTGTCCAACCCGGCTATTAGGCTGTTCCAGATTTCAGCCTGTTGTTGGTTAATAGCCAGCTTTAGCTCGTCGCGTAAGCGACGGAGTAGCAAGCTTCCCTCCGGATTTTTACCCGCTCTTCTTATCTCCTCATACACCCCCATGTGTTCCCTGGCGATCTCCTTCATCTCTTCGGTCCAACGAGGTTGTGGAAGAGTTTTGTACCCTGTCAAGGGTACGCACTCGCGATCAGTCTCTCCAGTTCCCCGTTGATCTCCTAATGTGGCCTCGCTTAGGTCGGCTGGTTCGTAAACGCCTAGGATTTTCCGTAGCGTTCCCAGTCGGCCGAGGCGTAGCTCTTGCGGAGAGGGACCGGAATCTGGATAGGAGCGAGTGAGATGGTAGTTAAGATCACCATATGGTCGCTGGGCACTGCTGGTCCTGGCTCGCTATATTAATTGAACGGGAAGCCACCACTTGTCATGATTATATCGGGCTTGTTTGCTGCCCGAGAGGTCATAAAGTTCGGAAATTCCGGTTCTATCCTCTGGATGTTTTTACGTCTCATAATCATTTCCAAGTTGTGGCCTCTGTTATTCGTATTACCATAGCCAGCCGTTCGGCATCTGGCGTTGAGGTCGCCCCCAAGGAATACCATCCTGCCGTGACCGAACAAGGTTTAGAAGTTGTTGAGGGGCAGGTACGCTCTACGAGGGGGTTGATACGCCGCTGCGATCACGAGGTTGCCCATTAATGTAGTCATCTCAATCGCCACGAATGACTCGTCCAGTTCTGGAAGGTGCCTGAACGAGAGATTCTTTTTGATTGCAATCGCGGCGCCGTCAAACCTCTCCTGAGAATGGTTTTTAGCAACTACTCTGTAGCCCGGTACCTTTATTCGGTATGATGACGTGTCGATACCGTGCTCCGAAATCAATATGATGTCGGGGTCTAGCACACGGAATATGTTTCCATACGCCGTTGTTTTTCCCTCCCATCCATTAACATTGAGTGTTACTATTTTCAACCGGTTGTTCGGGTTTTCCATTCTCTTTTCTGGCTTCTAGTGTTTCTTGGTGAAGGGACGCTTTTTCCCGTTCCTCTTCTTTTTGAATTCTACCGTGGTCAATTCCTCCAGCGTGTCCCTGTAGAGGGTGATGTTGTGGTTATTGAGGGTCTCTTCGACGACCTCTTCATCACACTGGGCATCGAAATCCCACTTGTAAAATTTCTTATTGATACCAACTAGTATCCTGTTGGTATCGTAGTCCTTTGGGAAGGGAAGTTGTTCGGATGTATAAATCCTCAGATTCAACTCATCCGCGTCTAAGACTTTCTTAGTTATTCTCTTTTTCTTCCCGTTCTTACTAACGCTTGTACTGGCTTCACTGTCTGAGGGACTCCAACAGGCATTGAACCGCGTCTCTCGCTATGCCGAAGCGCACAGGTTTCGGTTTTCTTTGGCCAAGACTAAGGTGGTGCACTTCTGCCGCCATCCACGGCTTCACCCCGACCCAGATTTGTTTCTTAAAGGGGTGCGCCTGGATGTGGTTGAGTCGCACCGTTTCCTTGGTCTTGTATTCGACCGACGCCTCACCTGGGAGGCTCATATTCGCAGCCTTAGGGTCTCTTATACCCGCGCCATGGACATTCTCCGTTCCGTGACGTTCAGCGCTTGGGGCGCTGATAGGGCTACTGCCTTACTTTTTTATCGATCCTTTGTTCGTTCAAAGCTCGACTACGGAAGCCAGTTTTATGCATCCGCAGCCGAGCGTTTATTGCGGAAGGTGGATTCGATCCACCACACCGGCCTTCGCTTGGCGACCGGTGCCTTCCGCACTTCCCCCATTGAGAGCCTGTTGGTCGATGCTGGGGAGATGCCACTCGCTCTGCGCCGCGTGCAGTGTATCACTCGACTGTACGCGCGAGCCCGGCGCCTCCCTCAGTCGCCAACAGCTCTCACTGCATCCGCAGCTGATCTCGATGGTGCCTATGCCATCGAGAGACGCCAGTCATACCCTAAGCCTTTCGGGTTTAGGGCCAGGAAACTCCTTCGAGAGGTAGATATCGCTCTCGGGCCGGTGGCGCTCCTGGTTTTGCCCAGGTCGCCACCCTGGAGGGTACCACATTTGGCTATTTGTCGCCACGCCTCTGCTCCCAAAGCTTGTACTGCACCGGGAGTATTGCGTTCGACCTTTTTGGAGCACACATCGTGTCACGCTGGAACCGTGCCAGTGTATACGGATGGCTCCAAGTCCCAAGAGGGGGTGGGCTTCCACGCCGTATCTTCTCTGTTTGAAGTCAGCGGGGCTCTACCAGGCGTTGCGTCTGTCTTCACGGCCGAGCTGGTGGCAATACACCACTCGGTACGGGAGATTACGCGACGTGCCCGGCTCGGAGACCGGATTGTGATCTATAGCGACTCACAAAGCGCCCTGAGTGCTCTCGGGGCATTGGAATCTCCGCATCCCCTGGTTCGCGATATCCGTGACGCCACGGTTTTGGCGAGCCGGGCAGATGTCGAGATTATCTTCTGCTGGGTTCCTGGACATGTAGGAATTGCGGGGAATGAGGGCGCCAAAGAGTCCGCGAGGACTCTGCGACCGGACCAGCGTTTCGCTCTTCCTCACACCGACTACATGGCAGGAATACGGGCAGCTCTTCGGACTGCTTGGCAAAGAAGATGGGAGACGGTCGAAGGGAACTTAAAGTTGCGTGCCATTGCGCCGCGACTGTTCCCATGGACCTATCCCCCAATGCCGCGGCGGCTTCAGGTTGCTTTCTGTCGTCTTCGAATCGGACACACTCGTGTAACGCATCGCTACTTGATGGAGCGCTCGCATGCGCCCTATTGCAACGACTGCGTCGTCCCCCAGACTGTTCGGCATATTCTTGTCGAATGTCCCAGTCTGGGTGATCTTCGCGCACGATACCTGTCTCGGTACCGGGATGGGCGGGGTCGCTACCGCCTGTCCCTTGTACTCGGGACGAGTGCGTGCACCATGACTGGTGGACTTATTGACTTTTGGGGGAGGCCGGCCTTCTCCCCTTTATTTAAGGTTCCTTTTTTTGTTATTGTTTTGTTTGTAGGTTGCACTCTCCTGCACCGGGGTGAGGTGGACCTCCCCCCGCTGCCGGAGATTGCTTCGATTGTTAAGTTTTTCCAATTTATATCATTGTTAAGTTTTTCCAATTTATATCATTGTTAAGTTTTCATATTTTTACTTTAAAGTAGCCTAGTTCTAGGCTGTCGTGTTTTTCGGCGAATTATGCCCAAGTGGGTAGTTGCCAGATGGGCTCCATAAAATTTAAAAAAAAAAATCACTGTCTGAGGACTCCGTAGACTCAGAGTCATCAGAGCTCTCCTTTACCGTCCTGTTGTCGATCTTTGTCCTGACAGCAGCTTCCCTTTCTTTCCTGGCTTCTACTCTGGGATCCGGCCTTTTGGTCTTTTCCTGAGACTTCCTATCTTGCTTGACCGTTGGCTGAGTCTCTTTAGGAACCATCTGTAGTTGGAGGACATCTCCTGAAGGAGGGTCGTCCGGAAACCACATCTGGTTCAGGCCATTTTTTACCAGCATCTGGTTCAGCTCCTTTGCGAAGCAACCTGGCTGGGTTAGATTCCTGACATGAGCATACAGGATGCACGTCACAATTTTGGTCGACTCTTCATTTTGTATTTTTAGATATGTCTTGTTGACAGCCGCCACAGGTTGGGCTGCTTTAGCGACTTGGGCGTACGAGGTGTGCGCTTTCCTAGTCGCCTCTTCTTGACTATTCCTTTGTTTGTTCTTTATAATTTCCTTTTTTTTCGGACAGGCTATTGCCATTGTCCGGTGTCCTTGACCACAATTAATACATTTCTCTCAAGGGCTCTGGCAGCTCTTCCAGTGGTGACCGGGTTCGTTGCATCTGGAGCATAACTCCTCGGGTGCCTGACAGTCTCTTGTACTGTGTGCCTCCATTTTATAGCAGCGGAAGCAGAACTGGACTGAGTGAAATTCTTCCCTCTCAATTTGCTCCCCGCTGATTTTGGCGTTGAAAAGCAGGAGCCCAGACTCCTTCGCCTTCCTTGCCATGGAGGTATCCCCGAAAACAATCTTAAAAACGTGAGCGTAATCAGTATTATCTCTTTTGTTTTTGAATTTAATGATTTCGGTCACTTTTGCCCATGGGTGATTTTTGAGAATTTCCTCCTTTATCTCATCACGGGAATGTTCGCTTATCCAGGGCTCTAACTTCCGGCAGATCACACTCCTGTGTGATTGGATCTGCGGGGGAATAGCTGGTTGCAGGCCAAGCTCACGAAGGACTTCAATAGCCGCCTCTTTTGTCAGCGCTTCTATGTCCTTTTCCGTCTCACAGACGGCGACATAACCCACGGGTACTTCCAATAGCCTTATCATGGCTATTTTCAACTTCTCCTATACTGCTTCAAAGACCGACTCTCTGGCGGGTCTGTTGTGCCCGCTTATGTTGCGCAGCGGCACCCGGGGAAGCTGATTTTGTGCCATTGTTCTGCACGGGCCCCTAGGGGCGATGAACCACTGTGAGGTAGCTCCTGCTTCATGGTTATCTGTGCGCTTGCCAACTTATAAAATTGTTTGATCTGTCCAAAATAAAGACAAATTTTTCTTAGTTTTTTGAGACCGTTTGTGCCCCCCCCCCACCGTTGCAAGCGAGCTTCCATGAACGTGAACTGCTGGATGGAGGGATGAGATGAATGTGGGTGAACCCGGGGAGGCCCCTCAGACGGTTGGTTGTGGCGGACTTAATGATGGGTGGTGATTGAATCAACTACCACCACCCGAGGGGTGCCGCCCCGTCCGGGGTTTGGTTATCGATGCTGCTTCCAACTTACACAGGGACGGTTGTATGTCCCCCTGTGGTCTTGGCTGGAAACTACCCTCAGAGATTAGAGCGAACTCTTGCCCGAAGCTTTCAGCATCGCCTCGTAACCGGGTTGCCACTGACGCCGAGTTCTGCAGTGGGCTAGTCCTCAAACCTGCTTTCCTGGGCGCCCCCAATTATGCCTATCACACGAACGGCATAGTTGGGACGTGGCAAGATGAATGGCAGTTCAGTTCATTTCAGCTCCCATGCCCCGGCATGGGGTGGGGGGGGGGGAATGCGTGTTCGAATTAGCCCGACATTCGTGGGCTTGTAGTGCTCTCTTTATATAAGTACTCTCTCTTATTTTCCCCGTAGGGAAACGTGAATAAATTCACGTATAAAGCCTCGTTGCTTTATCGCCGAAAAACGTCTTCAGAGTTAGGTGAATTTGCAGAAATTTTCTATCCCGTCACAAACTGGTATGTATGTACGATTTCAATTAAATTAAAGTGGGGTGCATGTAAGGGGAGGACGATAGAACTTGAACTTGAACTTGATATAGAAAGAGATGAAAGGTGTAGTAGTTAATGATAGTCTTGAAGGAGATTGTAGATTTGCCCTGGAGCAGAGGGCATCACAGGCATACTACTTTTTTTCGGTTTACAATGGTTTCCTCCATTTGGTTGGAACAGCATCAGCTGACCTTCCTGTAGCGTTAAGCTACTTTTCCTTTTTTTATTTATTTATCTTACATTTTATATATAATCTGTATAAATAATTTTTCTCTTTATAAGATTTTTCCTCCGTCAGTTTGAAGAGGGCATTCAAGCCTTTCAATTATATTTTGTGCTAACTCGTAGCCTTGGTATTCTTTGTTTATTTTGCTTTATTTGGTGATATAGGATTATCGCCAATGGGGGGATTACTCCCCATTTATTCTTCTTGCTTTGCTTTCTTCTTTTTATTTATTGTTTGGGCACTACGCCTCTTTTGTTTATTATTATTTGGTTTTCTTTTTCTTTATACTAGTTGTCTGGGCACTACGCCTCTTTTGTTTATTATTGTTTTGTTTAATCTTTGTAACATTTGTGGGCACTACGCCTCTTTTATTTAATTTATGATTCTATCTTGGGGGGAGGGGGGTTGGGCACTTCGCCTCTTTTTTTTGTCAATTTAGGTTTTCGGAGTCTAGGTTGTTAGGCACTTTGCCTCTTTTTCTTTTGTTATTCGATTTGGAATTCTTAGTCTTGAGTGGAGTTTGTTGAGTTTTATAAAACGGTTGTCTTGTGGACTGATTTTTTGCGTCCTGAATGAAAGATTTGCTCGCTATCTGAACAGGGTTACTTGGTTTTCACGGGAGCACGTTCTTTCACTGGGGAATAGTGCTCTCCTCGTAGCCCGTCCAATAGCTTGCTGCGGTATCTCGAGGCCCGCATCTATTTGCGGGAGAATCTCGCTTTCTACCTTTTCCCAGGTCTTTCTCCCTAGCCTTTGAAGGACTATATTCAGTGGCTCAAGTCCTGCTCTTGCGTGCAGTTCCGTCTGCCGAATATAGTCCAGTCTCCTCGCGCCGGTTATAAGCAGGGTAGCCTTGTTCTGAACTCTCTGCATGTGTTTGAGAGAGGTTGAACTGGCCGCCTGCATAACCACCGCAGGGTACACCAGCACTGGTCGCACCAGAATGTTGTAGAGTTTGCTGATGTTTTTCGAGCTGAGATCTTTGAACCTATAAAGTTTCCCAAGTTCTCTTTTGGCTAGGGAGACACGGCTGTTAATGTGCGCCTTGTACCCCGTTGAGGTAAGGCGCAGACCCAGTACTTTACCCTCGTTTGAGTACGGGTAAAGCTCGTCTCTGACGATGACATCGTCTCTTTTCCGGCGGTTCATAGGGAGGATTTGGAACTTACGGCGGTTTGTTTTTATCTTCCATTCTTTCAAAACGATTAATGTTTTCGATTTCGGTAGCTGTTTTCCTTGCTTGAACTCCAGCGTTCCTATAGGAACCGGGGATGATTTGAGTGATGTCGTCTGCAAACTGCAGATAAATCACATCCTCCCCAACTGGAGCAGGTAAGTCCAACGTGTACACAAGGTACAGCAGCGGACTCAGACAGCTACCTTGTGGAACCCCCGCCTCTAGTTCAAACTTGGGTCCTCTGTTGCCCTCGATTGAGATACGGGCTGTTCTCTCCATGATGTAATCACAGAGGACCCTTTCCAGGACCAGGTTTAGCTGGAGGCCTAAGATCTTGTATTGTAGACCTCTCAGCCAAACCTTGTCGAAGGCCTTTTGTACGTCGCGCAACACCACATCTACGTACCTCCCATCAGCTTTGCAGCGGGCTAGTTTTTCGGTGAGGAGGGCAAGGGCTGTATCAGTCCCCCTCCTCCTGCGAAACCCGTGCTGCTGAGGGTTGTGAGCTTCCAGCTCGGACAGCTGATCTTGTAGCCTGTTGGCTAGAAGCTTTTCGTAGATTTTACCTACAAACTCTAGGAGGGTTATTGGCCTATAGTCCACCAGTTGATCTGGGGGTTTGTTTCCTTTAGGGATAAAAATGATTTTGGCCATTTTTAGCCCGTCGGGGAAGTAGCCCGTATTCAGGGAAGCGTTGAAGATGTTAGTGATTCCCTGAATGATCTGCCGGGGGGCATGCACCAGATTGTTCTTAGTGATGCCCGTCCTGCCTGGTGCCTTTTGTTTAAAGGTTTTTAAGACTCCCATGACCTCTACCGTTGTTATTGGTCGGCCATGGTCTACCATTTCCCTCCTTTCGTCAACGTAGGCTTGTGAGTGCGTACGATGTATGATCTGATTGAGTTCCTCAATCAGATGGTCTTCGAATTCTTGGTCAAATTCCGCATCGTCCTCTGTTGTTATAGAGAAGATTTCCTTCCAGAACGTGCGGAATCTTTGCTCCAGAACCGCGGATCCTCCAAGTAGTCATCGCCCTCCTTGATGCGGGTCTGTTCTCTACTTGGAAGTCCTTTTAGTCTCTTCACTAGGTGCCAGAATTTGTCGGGGGTCCATCTCGCTGTCCAACCCGGCTATTAGGCTGTTCCAGATTTCAGCCTGTTATTGGTTAATAGCCTGTTTTAGTTCGTCGCGTAGGCGACGGAGCATCGAGCTTCGCTCCCGATTTGTACCTGTTCTTCTTATCTCCTCGTACACCTCCCAGTGCTCCCTAGCGATCTCTTTCATCTCTTCCGTCCAACGAGGTTGTGGAAGAGTCTTGTACCCTGTCAAGGGTACGCACTCGCGGTCAGCCTCGATGATGAGGGCTGTTATCCTCTCCAGCTCCCCGTCGATCTCCTCTAATGTGGCCTCGCTTAGGTCGGCTGGTTCGTAAACGCCTAGGGTTTCTCCGTAGCGTTCCCAGTCGGCCGAGGCGTAGCTCTTGCGGAGAGGGACCGGAATCTGGATAGGAGCGAGTGAGATGGTAGTTAAGATCACCATATGGTCGCTGGGCACTGCTGGTCCTGGCCCGCTATAGTAATTTAACGGGAAGCCACCACTTGTCATGATTATGTCGGGCTTGGTTGCTGCCCGAGAGGTGATATAGTTCGGAAATTCCGGTCCTATCCTCTGGATGTTTTTACGTCTCATAATCATTTCCAAGTTGTGGCCTCTGTTATTCGTGTTACCATAGCTAACCGTTCGGCATCTGGCGTTGAGGTTGCCCCCAAGGAACACCATCCTGCCGTGACCAAACAAGGTGTAGAAGTTATTGAGGGGCAGGTACACTCTTCGAGGGGGTTGATACGCCGCCGCGATCACGAGGTTGCCCACTAATGTGGGCATCTCAATCGCCACGAATGACTCGTCCAGTTCTGGAAGGTGCCTGAACGAGAGATTCTTTTTGATTGCAATCGCGGCGCCGTCAAACCTCTCCTGAGAATGGTTTTTAGCAACTACTCTGTAGCCCGGTACCTTTATTCGGTATGATGACGTGTCGATACCGTGCTCCGAAATCAATATGATGTCGGGGTCTAGCACACGGAATATGTTTCCATACGCCGTTGTTTTTCCCTCCCATCCATTAACATTGAGTGTTACTATTTTCAACCGGTTCGGGTTTTCCATTCTCTTTTCTGGCTTCTAGTGTTTCTTGGTGAAGGGACGCTTTTTCCCGTTCCTCTTCTTTTTGAATTCTACCGTGGTCAATTCCTCCAGCGTGTCCCTGTAGAGGGTGATATTGTTGTTCTTGAGGGCCTCTTCGACGACCTCTTCGTCACACTGGGCATCATAATCCCACTTATAGAACTTCTTTTTGATACCAACCAGGATCCTGTTGGTATCGTTGTCCTTGGGGAAGGGGAGCTGTTCGGATGCGTAGATCCTCAGGTTTAACTCGTCCCCGTCTAATGTTTTCTTGGATGCTCTCTTCTTCTTCCCGCTCTTACTAATGCTTGGTGCGGCTTCTTTATCTGAGGACTCCGTTGTTTCGGAATCATCAGAGCTCTCCTTTTCACTCCTGTTGTCTATTTTTGTTCCTGCAGCAGCTTCCCTTTCTTTCCTGGCCTCTATTCTTGGGTCTGCCCTTTGGGGCTTCTCCTGTGGCTTCCTTTCAAGTTTGTCCGTTGGCTGTGCTTCTTTGGGCACCATCTGCAGTTGGAGGACGTCTCCTGAAGGAGGGTCGTCCGGGAACCACATCTGGTTCAGGCTCTTCTTTGCCAGCATCTCGTTTAGCTCCTTTGCGAAGCAACCTGGCTGGGTTAGGTTCCTGACATGTGCATACAGGATGCACGTCAGGATTTTTGTGGACACTTCGTTCTGTATCTTCAGGTATGTCTTATTGTTTGGCGTCACAGGTTGGGCTGATTTGGCGACTTGGGCGTACGAGGTGTGCGCTTTCCTAGTCACCTCTTGACAATTTCTTTGTTTATTTTTAATAATCTCTTTCTTTTTCGGACAGGCCATTGCTATTGTCCGGTGTCCTTGTCCACAGTCGATGCATTTCTCCCGAGGGCTCTGGCAGCTCTTCCAGTGGTGACCTGGTTCGCTGCATCTAGAGCATAGCTCCTCGGGTGCCTTGCAGTCTCTCGTCGTGTGTGCCTCCATCTTATAACAGCGGAAGCAGAATTGGACTGAGTGGAATTCCTCCCTCTCGATCTGTTCCCCGCTGACTTTGGCATTGAAGAGTAGGAGCCCAGACTCCTTCGCCTTCCTTGCCATGGAGGCTTTCCCGAAAACAATCTTGAAGACATGGTTGTATTCCGTATTGTCTCTTTTGTTTTTAAATTTGACAATTTCGGACACTTTTGCCCAAGAGTGATTCCTGAGAATTTCCTCCTTTATCAGGTCTCGTGAATGTTCTCCTATCCACGGGTCTAATTTCCTGAAGATCACGCTCCTGTGTGATTGGATCTGCGGGGGAATTGCTGGTTGTATGCCGAGTTCTCGAAGGACTTCAATAGCCTCCTCTTTGGTCAATGCCTCTATATCTCTTTCCGTCTCACAGACGGCGACGTAACCCACGGGTACTTCTAATAGCCTTACCATGGCTATTTTCAACTTCCCGTCAACGGCTTCGAAGACCGTTTTTCTGGCGGGTCTGTTGTGGCTGCTGATGGTACGCAGCGGCACCCGGGGAAGTTTTTTCTGTGCCATTATTCTGCACGGGCCCCTAGGGGCGATGAACCACTGTGGGGTAGCTCCTGCTTCTTGGTTATCTTCGTGCTTGCCAATTTATTATGTTTTTTGGTTTGTCCAAAAATAAAAAACAACTTTTTCTTGTTTTTTTTAAGAGCGTTTGTGGGGGGGGGCAGCCCCCCCCACCACCACCGTTGCAAGCGAGCCTCCATGAACGTGAACTGCTGGATGGAGGGATGAGATGAAGTTGGGTGAACCCGTGGAGGCCCTTCAGACGGTTGGTTGTGGCGGCCTACATGATGGGTGGTGATTGAATCAACTACCACCACCCGAGGGGTGCCGCCCCGTCCGGGGTTTGGTTATCGATGCTGCTTCCAACTTACACAGGGACGGTTGTATGTCCCCCTGTGGTCTTGGCTGGAAACTACCCTCAGAGATTAGAGCGAACTCTTGCCCGAAGCTTTCAGCATCGCCTCGTAACCGGGTTGCCACTGACGCCGAGTTCTGCAGTGGGCTAGTCCTCAAACCTGCTTTCCTGGGCGCCCCCAATTATGCCTATCACACGAACGGCAATAGTTGGGACGTGGCAAAATGAATGGCAGTTCAGTTCACTTCAGCTCCCCAGCCCCGGCAGGGGGGGGGGGGGAATGCGTGGTCGAATGAGCCCGACATTCGTGGGCTTGTAGTGCTCTCTTTATACAAGTATTATCTCTTTTATTCCCCGTAGGGAAACGTGAATAAATTCACGTAAAAAGCCTCGTTGCTTTATCACCGAAAAACGTCTTCAGAGTTAGATGAATTGTAGAATTTTTCTTTCCCGTCCACAAATTACATTGGACATTGGACAAAATAAGAGATGAAATATAGGTAGAATTAGAGAGAGAATAGTAAAGTGGTTAAAGGGTGAGTTTAAAGAATAGATGATGTGTAGGAGAAAGAATAAAAAGATCCCTGGTAAAAGGGTAGCTCTGTCAATGTAAAGTTTTTTGTGGTTGTTTAGTATTTTTTCGATAAACTATGAATTATAGATCCATAGTTTATATAATTAAATTAAACATGGTTAATTTAATTATGATTTCGATCCTATTGATCGATTGATTGCTTTAGGCATTCAAGCCTTTATTTTTGGCGGGGGTTTCATTCCCGTTATGACTTTAGTAAAAAGTTTTTGAAAATTTTTTGGTTATCAATTAATTGGATTTTTTAAAAGTGAGTGTGAAATTATTCAATCTTGCGTTTTGCAAGTGGTTTTTAATTTAATTTGAATATGCTAAAGGAACCTGCGAATTACTTTGTATTTTGTCAGTTCTGTCAGGTGTATTTTGGGATCACGTCATTTTCTGTCTGTAGCTTGCTACTTAGGAAAGGTCTTATTTGTCGGTCTGCTTCAATTTCTAAGTGTATACGAGAGAATTCAGGGGTCAAGCGGGCGCCAATGGCCTGCCATATCCTCTTAGCTCTCTCGTGGAGCGCCACGTTGATCGGAGATAATCCAACCGAGTCGTAGAGCTCCCTTTGTCGTTTACGTTCTCTTCTTCGGGTATTTGTAATGAGTAGAACCGCTTTGTTCTGGATGACTTGTAGTTTCGCAATGTGGGTCTTGGCGCTCGCGTTCAGCGGCACCGGGGGGTACAAGATTCTCGATCGAATGCACGCATTGAATATCTTGAGTTTATTTGAGAGAGTTAGGTCAATGAACCTATAAAACTCCCTCAAATCTCTCTTGCTATTCGCGAATGTCCGCCCGATATGACTCTTGTATCCACCTGTGGTGATTTTGAGCCCCAGAACCGTCCCTTCCGAGCAGTAGGGGACTCGCTACCCTTCTACCCGTATATCGTTGAAGGTCTTGCGAAACATGGAAATTATTTTGAATTTTGGGGAATTGGTTGATATCTTCCATTTCCTCTCGTAAGAGTTGATGTTAGATATCTCCCTAGCCGTATTTCTCGCCATAAATTCCCTGTGAACGTAAGCGGCTGTACAAATTTGTGATATATCGTCAGCGAACTGGACGTATATCGTACCTTCGGAAAGAGTTTGTGGTAGGTCACGTGTATATATGTTGTATACCAGGGGACTGAGACAGCCCTCTTGCGGGACCCCAGATTCGAGCTCGAACTCGGGGCCTTTGTGTTCTTGGATCTGTATATACGCTCTCCTCTCCATTATATAATCGCATAGAATCCTTTCAAGGATGAGGTCGAGGCCTACTTGCAGGATCTTAAATGGCAAGCCTCTCTTCCAAACCTTGTCAAATGCTTTTCTGACATCGCGGAGCACCAGGTCGGCATGCCTTTTACTTGCCTTGATGTTTGCAAGTTTTTCCGTAATAACGGCTAGTGCCGTGTCAGTCCCTCTTTTCTTTCTGAAGCCGTGCTGCTGCTCGTTGTGCAGGTTGGCTTCGTCAAGAAAAGAGTTGACCCTATTTGCCAATATCTTCTCGAAGACTTTGCCAGCAAATTCTAAGAGAGATATCAGCCGGAAGTTGACAGGGCAGTCCGGGCCTTTCCCGATTTGGGAAGGAAGATCATCTTGGCCACTTTCCACTGGTCGGGAAAATAGCCTGTGTTCAGAGCGGCATTCATGATGTTAAGAAGCCCACTCAGAACATTAGGCGGGGCCTTAATGAAATTCTCCCTGGTCAGCTCCGTGGTACCCGGTGCTCTTTGACGAAAGGATTTTAGTGCGACGGAGAGCTCTTGGGCAGTTATTTTACTCCCATAGTCCTCCATCGCTCTTTCCTGCCACACACAATGATGAGGGCAGGTTTTATGTATTTGTGTGTTTAACTGTTGGATAATGTTATTTTCGAAATCGAGGTCATAATTGTCGTTTTCTTCGGGGGTAATTTAAAAGATTGAGGACCAGAAAGTCCTAAAAATTTCCTCAATCTCTGTAGTCTCGTCAATTTCTTTCTCGTCATGCTTGAGTACAATTTTCTTTTGAGGTGGTTGTCCTTTTAAACGTCTGTACGTCTGCCAAAAAGTCCGTGAGTCTCTCTCTATGTCAAGTCCCTCAATTAGTCTGTCCCATACCTGTATTTGTTGGTCTGTAATGAGTGTCTGGAGTTCGTCTTTTATCTGTCTTATTCGTCTATGGGCATTGTGGTTGGGGCCTGTCAGCGCTATTACATTGGACAGGTCTTTATACTCTTCGGCCAGGGCTTTCATGGGGGGGGGGTCCAAATAGGAGCTGGAAGGGTTTTATATTTAATGCGGGGAATGCTATTTTTATCTGCTTTTATAAGGAGGTCAGTGATTTTATCCAGCTCTTCGTCTATTTCTTCTAAATTGGCGTCAATTAAAGGGTCTGGGGTTTAATTTAGAAGATAATTTTTGTAGCTTTCCCAGTCCGCCTGCTTATAGCTTTTGCGTTCTCGGATTGCAATTTGAATGGGGTTTACCCTAATTGTGATTTTAACTGCCTGGTGGTCACTTGGAATAATGGGGCCTGGTTCAATGTAATAGTTGTATGGAAACCTGATACTGGATAAAACAATATCAGGCTTCGTTGCTGCATTACCTGTAATGAATGTCGGGAATTCTGGTCCAATTCTAGTCCCGTATTTTCTGTCAAGTAGGACTTCAATGTTTCTACCTGCATTGTTGTAGGAGGTATACCCTGATGCTGCACATCTTGCGTTCAGATCTCCAGCAAAGATTGCATTTTTCTTATGGCTGAAGACCTGTAGAAGGTTGTGCAGGGGTACATAGCCGCGTTTTGGGGGTTAGTACCCCGTGGCCACGACTAGACCCCCCAGGGTAGTGCCTACCTCAATGGCAAGGTAAGATTCATCTAAGTCGGGTAGTCTTTTGTATTTTAAACCTTTTTTGACGGCTATTGCGCAGCCGTCATACCGTTCCTGGCTGTGATTTTTGCTGATGACGTCGTATTGAAAATTTTTATCTCTTTATGAGAGGTCATTCCCTGTTCGTTAATCAATATAATTTCAGGGTCACTTTGTCGCAGAATGTTGCCATAGATGGAACCTTTCCCGTCCCACCCATCGACATTCATTTGTATGATTGTTAGTCTGTTGGTCATTTGAGTAATGTAGGTTCTTTTAGTGTGTGGAGTTAAAGTAGACGCTTATTCGCGATCTACTTTAGCCCCATGTGGTGTATTGGGCGGGGTGCGCTCCCTGCCGTTTCTTTTCTTTCTAAATTCAGTGTCGGTAATTGTGTAAAAACAGTCCGTGGCCAGCTTAACCTTATTTTGTGAGAGAGCTTCCTCAACCTGTCGTTCCGGTACCTCATCAGAGCATTCCCATTTGTATCGTCCGGTCCTAAGACCTTCCGATACTTCACGGGAGTCCAATTCAGCTGGGGATGGGGCAGATTCAGGGGCGTACAATTTAAGGTTGAAGCCTCTGGAGTGGTATTTAAGTTGGTGCTCCTCTAGATGAGGAGGTAGACCGTGGTCAAAACGAGTTTTGGAGATTTTCCTCGACCTAGGGGACCTGATCTCCTTGGGTCGGACTGCCTCCTTTGTTGGTGTGGATGTGGGGGGGTGTGTTTTTGTTTTTTGCGGTGTGGATTTTTTGGGGGTGAGTGGCGCCTGTTTCTGTGTTTGCGTTTCCTTAGGTTTGTTGAGTCGGGGGTCACGTGAGATAGCTGTGTTTTTGGTTTGTATTTTCTGGCACTTTTCTTGGCATTGAGGAGCAACGGTTATTCGCATAACCTCCTTTGAAGGGGGATTATCGGGGAACCACATCTTGCTAAGTCCGTTCTTCACGAGCATACGGTTAACTTCTGTGGCAAAGGTACCAGGACGTGTTATGTTTTGTATGTGTGCATAATATATGCAGCACATAATTTTCGTGGAGTGTTCATTCTCGATGTGTAAGTATTGTTTTTGGTTATGGTTATTAGACTCGGCGATGGCGGCTTTCGCTACTTTAGCGTAGGTGGAGTTAGCTTTATTCTCTTCCGATTCACGTTTAAGCTTGCTTTGATTGCTCATTTCCTGCTTTTTAATCGGACATGCCATAGACATGGTCCGGTGAGGGCCTGAGCAATTAAGACATTTGGTGGTATTGTTCTTGCCTTCGCGCCAAAAATGGTCACGACCGGCGCAAATGGAACACAATTTAAGGTCTTTGTTTTCAGGGCAGTTGGACGTGGTGTGTTTGTTGTATTTGTAGCACCTGAAGCACATCTGCAAATCAACAAACTCCTCTCGTTCCATCTGCTCTGGGCAAACTCTCACGTTCGGACTTCGGATGTAAGAAGTAGTGAAAAGAAAAATACATACACACACATATGACAGCCAGTGCCCTCATGTATGCATATATGTATGCAATAGTGGTAGATAAATAGGTAGGGATAGATCACCCTGATTAAAGAATAGTGATAGAGGCGGGGAGGGGGAGAATATTCCCTGGTGATAGGGAATCACAGGCATTTGTTAGGGTTGATGTTGATGTTATAAGTCTCTTTGTTTACTCTAATATTGATGTTATTTTTCGTACTGTTAGCTCTGCTTATCTTTGTTTTTAGACGTATTGCTATTTGCATAGCTTTTTAGTTTGTTGGTTGTTCGTTTTTGTTTGTTGTTTGTTTCTTCTTGTCAGTTGTCATTTAACTTTGCTTTGTGGTATGTAGTGTTTGGTAGTAATTTTGTAATTTGTAGTTATTGTGAGTAGTATAGCATTCAAGCCCTTGTAAGCTGATACTATGGTTTCTTTGTTTCTCTTGGTGTTGCTAAGTATCATTAGTGTTCTTCTTCTGTTCAGCCTTGTGTGTGTCGTTGTGTGAGTTGATTTGGTTTTTACGTGTAGATTGCGTCTTCATGTCTTTCTGTCTGTGCCTTACTGCTGACAAAGTCCAGTTTTCTCCTGTTGATGTCTTGTATCGGGATGCCAATGTGTCTGTCTAGACTCATCCGTCAGTATTCTCGGGATTTTTTCCCAGATTTTTTGGGCCCTTCCTTGCAGCTCCATGTTGATTGGGGTCAACTGGATGCCTTGGTTAAGGTCCCTCTGCCTCTTCCGTTCTCTCCTTCTGGTGTTCGTTATTAAGAGTACAGCCTTATTCTGTACTCTTTGAAGGAGTCGCATTTGGTTCTTGGAACTAACATTGACAGGTACAGGTGGATACAGTAGTTTCGACCTTACGAGCGCGAAGTAGATTTTCGTTTTGTTAGCTGTGCTCAGGTTCTTGAACCTGTACAGCTTAGAAAGCTCTACCCGCGCACGCGTTGCTGCCCGAGCAACGTGGCCACCGTATCCCCTATACCCTATCTTTAGTCCAAGTACCATCCCGTCGTTACTGTAAGGGATCCGGTCGTTTTCGGTCTCGATATGCGCCCGTCTCTTACGGAAGAATGGAATAACCCTGAACTTTTGGGAGTTCGTGGCAATCTTCCATCTTCTTTCGAACCTGTTTAAATGGTCGATTTCTCTGGCGGTACATTCCGCCATGAGTTCGGGATTTCTGAACGGGGCAGTTACAATCTGAGAGACGTCGTCCGTGAACTGGACATACAGGGTGTCCTCCCCGACCGGATTTGGTAGGTCGAGGGTATATATGTTGTAAAGGAGGGGGCTTAGGCACCCGCCTTGCGGCACACCTGCAGTCAGTTCGAAGTCTGGTCCAGTATGGTCGTAGATTTGTAAATAGGCTTTTCTGTCTGTTACGTAGTCACAAGTGATTTTCTCTAGTCTAGGGTTTAGTCCGAGTCTCAGTATTTTGAACTGCAGACCAGTTCTCCATACCTTGTCAAACGCCTTCTTCACATCTCTGAGCACCAGGTCAGCGTACCTTTTTTGGCTAACCGTCTTCGCCAGTTTTTCGGTGATGACCGCTAGAGCTGTGTCAGTCCCTCTCCCTCTCCTAAATCCATGTTGTTGTTGATTATGGAGGTTGTTTTCCTCCATAAAATTTTGGATGCGGCTACCAAGGATCTTTTCGAAGACCTTGCCAGCCACTTCGAGGAGGGAGATGGGTCTGAAGTTTTCTGGTCTGTTGGGCGGCTTCCCGGCTTTTGGAATTAAGATCATTTTGGCGATCTTCCATTCATCCGGGAAGTAGCCGACGTTCAGACACGCATTCATCAGATTGACCAGCCCCCCTAAGATGTTACGAGGGGCGTTCAACCAGTTGAGTTTGGTCAATCCTGTTTTTCCCGGTACTCTTTGTCTGAAGGAACGTAGTAACGTCATAAGTTCTTGTATGGTTACTCTTCTTCCGTAATCAGTCATTTCTCTGTCAGCTGTCGTGTTATTAAAGGGCTACGTCCTGTGGATCATGGGTCTAAGTTCGTCATGTATTTCTTCTTCGAAGTCCAGGTCGAAGAGTTCGTTTTCTTCTGGAGTGATGGAGAACACATCCTTCCAGTAGCTTCTGAACTCCTCTTCCGTCTCTGTCACGTCCATTTTTGTCCCGTCATCCTTACTGAGGAGGATGGTTTTTTTGCGGCGGCCTACCCTTCAGTCTGGCAAGCGAGTTCCAGAAAGTTCGGGGGTCCGTCTCTTCGTCCAGTTTGTCGACTAAGTCATTCCAGAGCGCTTGTTGTTGCTCTGTAATGAGAGTCTTCATCTCAGTCCTGAGTGCTCGTAGGCGTCTGTTTTTTATTATGTCAGTGTTATTAAGTCTGATATCTTCGAAAAGTCTTGTATTCGTCAGATAAGTCATAGAGGTCTTGTGTCCATCTTGGTGCCGGTAGGGTTTTATATGAGGTTTTTGGGACCGCTGCACGGTCCGCCTCCACCATTGCCTTCGTCAACCTTTCCAGTTCTTGATCTATTTCCTCCAGGGTGGCTTCTTCCAGGGGCTGCGCTCTGAATTCACCGAGAAGAGTACAGTATTCTTCCCAGTTTGCTCGAGAGTAGCATTTACGCTCCCTGACGGGTACTTGAATTGGGCTTGAAGAAATTTTGATAAGTGTTGCGGCGTGGTCGCTGGGGATTAAGGGTCCGGGCTGGATATAATAGTTATAGGGGAATTGAGGGCTGGTTAGGGCGATATCTGGTTTGGTTGCGAAGGAGTTGGTGACGTAGGTAGGGAAGTCGGGCCCGATGCGGGCAACGATACCTCTGTCAATAAGGTTCTTCAAGTTCTTTCCCTTCTTATTTAGGTTTCCGGTATAACCAGATTCCTGGCATCTGGCGTTGAGGTCCCCCCCAAACAGGACTGTTCTCCCATGTGCACACCCCCGTAAGGGGCGCGGCGATTTGCCATCCTGGCCGCCGTGCTGACGGGTTCCAGCGCCCCGTCCGGCCCCAGCTTAGCCTCTCTTCCTTCCTTCAGATAGCCTGTATTCCTATCCTACCTCGTCGCTTTTCATACAACCTCTCCCACAACTTTCTCTGGTCAGCCTCTAATTTCACAGGGTAGAAGCTGACCTTCTTCTCAGCCAATCGTCCCGGATCGGGGCTGAGGGGGGAGGGGACAATGTCCCCTAACCCCTGAGCTCCGGTCTGGGGTGGTTGGCGTTTAACAACCTGCTTCATCCCCACCCATACCTTCCTCACATCCCTATTCCTCTCGTCTTCAAAATCTATCCGTTTTACGCCGTGTTCAAGGTGGAGCCGCCATGCCGAAGGACTGCCAGGCCACCAGGCGGGAGGGGTGGTCCCAAATGGCGGCGCCTGGCTCTGCCGGGCCTGTAAGCACCTCTTGCAGTGCGGGCTACTGCAAGAGGTGGTGAGCGATTGCGTCCCGTAAAACAAAGAGGGTCACCATGCCCAATGATGAAACAAAAAAACATCTCCCCTTAATTCCCCCTATAACAACAACGGAGCCGCCCTCGTGCAGCTCCACAGAAAAGATGGAGGTCCCCCCCCTGTGCTTGTGCAGGGGACCCTCCATACCTCTTTAACCGGAGAGGAGGCTTACTCCTCTCCTACGCCTACGGGTGTAGGGGACACCCCCTTCTCTGGAGGTGCTTTCGGGCACCTCCCTATCTCCAGCGGCAGTCCCTCCTATGCTTTCTAAGGGGACTGCCAAGAAAGCCAGCAGGCAGCCCATTGCCGACCGCCCCTCGTACAAGCGGCTCAGTAGGGCAAACCCCCTTAGGGGGGAGAGGGAAGCCAGGCCCCTTCGGTCGCTTCCCTCAAAAGACCTGCTGGCAAAAATATTAAACCTTGCCGGGGTCAAGGCCTGTGCCTCCCCACTAAAGACTTATGACGCTGCCAAGGGGACCTGCGATGTCCTGGGAGGGGATGGCCAACTGGAGGCCCCTCCTGTGATAGACATGGTCCTTGAGGAAAACCAGCCTCAGACGGTAGGGCCTTCCATGGGGGGGAATCCGGGCTTGGCGCCAAGCACCGAACCCGAATCCGCCCCTATGCAAGGTCCTCATCAAATGGCTGTGGATTCTCAGGCAGGACAAGGAGGGGAGGGATCTCCTCCGGATGAATCTCCTGCGCCCACCGGGACCTTCTCCATTTCAGAGAAGGACCTGGCTGAGGCCGGTCCATCTGGCCTGGGGGCTTCTACCGGCGGGGGTGAGAAGCGGGTTCATTCCCCGCCCTCCTCTCCTAAAAAAAAGAAAAATACAAGAAAGACGAAAAAGACTCGGGGCTCCTCTCCATCCGCGGGGGCTGCGGGGACGGATGGGTCTGCTGCCACTTTGGTAGGCGACCAAGCCAAGATCGGCAAATCCGGCCCCTCTACCCCCTCGTGTGCGGAGCTCCTGACCAAGACTAAGACGAAGAATGCACAGGGCGGAGCCTCGATGACATCGGGGCCCCTCATTCAGAGGTTACCTGGCGTTTTCGAGCCCGCTGGCTTTAAACGCTTCCTCGTTATTCGCTCCACTGATGGCACCATGTTGTCTAAGGGCAACATGATCCATCAGAGGAGAGGATTAGCTAGTGTAATTGGTAGAGAGCCGAAGGTGACCCGTTTCTCGGACGGCAGCCTTCTGGCGAATGCGGCGAATCCCGCCGAGGCGGCCAAGATAAGTGCTCTTCGGACACTTCATGGCACCCCGGTGAGTGTGACGCCGCACTCTACCATGAACTTTGTGAAAGGAGTAGTTTATGCGAGGGAACTCGTTGACTACTCCATTGAGGACATCACCCTAGAGCTGGCCGACCATGGGGCGGTCAAGGTCGAACGTGTGATGAGAAAACAGGGAGGGGCTTCGAGACCCACCCCTACACTCTTCGTCACGTTCGACTGTGACAAGCTCCCTGAGTCGGTGCGTGCCGGTTGGTACCGCTACCGCGTGAAGGCATTCGTGCCACTGCCGCGGCGGTGCTATTACTGTCACCGCTTCGGCCATACGAATCGCTCATGTAGACGTGCAAAGTCGGGGTCACCCGAAGTCTGTGTAAATTGCTCCAAGGTCGCACACGATAAGTCCAAATCGTGTGTGGCCAAGTGTGTCAATTGCGGAGAGCCGCACCCTGCTTCTTCGAAGCAATGTGGTGCATATCTCCTGGAGAAAGAAATCCTGGCCGTTCAGGCCCAGGATAGACTCTCATTCCGCGAAGCTAAGGACTTGGTCCTGGCGCGCCCAGCTCTGCCTGGGACGTCATATGCCTCAGTAGTTCGAAAGGCACCCTCTGCTCCTGGCCCATCCAGGCCAACGAGCACGGTTGTTTCCGCGCCCATTCGGAGCCCTTCTGCGGGCTCTACTACACCCGGGCGCTCCCCTGGTAGAGCTGGCGGCAAAAAGGGTTCACACCCAGCCCCGGCTGAAACCAGGGCTCCCCCCTCTTCCCCCAGCGTGACCGTTTCCCGTAAGGCGAAACGGCCACGCGCCTCCACCGAGTCGTTAGACTCACAGGAGGCAACACCCCTGAAGATGGTCGCTAGGCCATCTTCGGGGGTTCCTAAAGCTGTCCCCCGAAAGGAGGACAGCAACAAAGGAGCTTCGGCTCCTTCGCCCACGCCACGAGGTGGAGCGAGTGGCTCGGAGACGGTGGTTCTTCGAAAAGAGGGCCCCCCGCCTCTGAAGCCGCAGCGCCCGCCTAAGGTTTCGAGGCGGAGGGAGGAAAAGACTCGCATGGCGAGGTCAACCTCCCCCAATAAGTCCTCGAAGGCGACAGCGCCTCCAGCGCTTTGTCCGGCCAACAGCGCCCGGGGTTCTGCCCCCGGGAAGCGTACGGCCATTCCCGTGAGGGTCTTCAATTCGAGGAGGGCCCCCGCGTCTCCTCCGAGCTAGGCCTGGAGGGCATATTCCTTCAATGGAATTGCCGTGGACTCCGGGCCAACTGGGAGGAGCTGCGGAGGCTCGCCTCGTCCCGTTCCCCGTTAGCTATTTTTTTGCAGGAGACCATGCTAGGCGCGTGCCCACTGCCTGCCCTCCCGGGGTATAAGGGTCTTGCAACCCCACCACCGCGGGACGGCCGGGCTGGGGGATGCGCGGTTTACACCCGGCATGATGTCTCCGTTCTTCCTTTCTCTTTAGATACCTCCTTACAGGCAGTGGCTGTGCAGCTGCACCTGGATAGGAGGTATACTATCATTTCTGCGTACATTCCACCGTCAGCTGACTTCGACGCGGGGGACTTCCGCCGCGTCGTGGCACGGTTGCCGAGGCCCTATCTCTTGCTTGGAGATCTGAACGGCAGGCATCCTCTCTGGGGAGATTACACCATAAATCCCAGGGGACAAGTCCTTGCCGATCTGATCGAAGAGCTTGAGATGGGTGTCCTAAACGTGGATGAGTTTACGCATCACTGTCCGAGAACCGCTTCATTTTCTTGCCTTGACCTATCTTTGTGCTCTTCGGATGCACAGCTTGATTTTGATTGGGGGGTGGTCGATGACCTCCATGGTAGTGATCACTTTCCCATTCAAATATCATTTTCAGGGCAACTGCCGCCTGAGAGACCACCTCGGTGGTGCTTGGCACGGGCGCGGTGGCCTGCATTTCAGGAAATGACTGAATTCTCTATCTCAGTCGAGGAGTTTAGGTCGGTAGATGAGGCCGTTGAGTTCTTCTCCGGCAACCTTATCGCCGTGGGCCTGACTACTATTCCTAGGACGTCTGGCTGTTTTGCACGCCGACCACTCCCATGGTGGTCGGCCGAGTGTGAGACGGCCCTCAAACAGAAGCGTTATGCCTACATGCGCTATAACCGCCGCCGAACGATTTCACTGTCGCTGAATTTCGTCGGGCTAGGGCTAGGTTCCGGTATATTTCGAAGCACGCCCGCCGCTCTTCTTGGCGGGCATACGTGTCTTCACTTAACGGGAAGACCCCTTTAGCTGAGGTGTGGAAGCGAGTCAAAAGGATTCGGGGCAAGTTCTCGCAGGACCCCCCTCCCGTTCTCCAGGAGAATGGGACCGCAATCTCGGACCCCGCGTCCGTGGCGGAATCCTTAGCGACCGCTTTCTCTGCATTCTCTAGCCGTGATGCTGCTCCGCCAGCATTCAATGCACGTCGTGATGTCGCGGAAGGCCGCCGGCTGGACTTTACCTCCAGAGGCGGAGAACCCTTCAACGACAAGTTTACTGTGAGTGAGTTGCGTTCCGCTCTCGCTTCGTGCGCGGACACCGCCCATGGTCCGGACGATGTCCCGTACGCCATGCTTCGACACCTGGGTGAGCGAGGCATGGCCTTTCTGTTAGATCTGTTCAACAGGATCTGGGTGGAAGGTCTTCTCCCAGACTCCTGGCGAATCGCTACTGTGCTCGCCTTTCGCAAGCCGGGGAGAGATCACTCTACTCCGACCGGTTTCCGCCCAATCTCTCTAACCTCTTGCGTGTGCAAGTTGATGGAGAAATTGGTAAATGTTAGATTAGCCCATTTCCTGGACAGCGGAGGCCATCTGTCTTCTGCACAGTGCGGCTTCCGTAAGTTTCACTCCACGTGGGATGCTCTGCTCCGACTGGAAAATGCCGTCTGCGAGGCTTTCCTTCGTAGACAGCACTACGCCACGGTGTTTTTTGATCTGGAGAAGGCCTATGATACGGCATGGCGATACGGTATCATGGAGACTCTCCACACAATGGGGGCGAGGGGACGCCTCCCAATGTTTATATCTGAATTTTTGCGAGATCGTCGATTCCGCGTACGGGTGGGGGGAGCCCTCTCTGCCCCAAAGGAGCAAGAAGAGGGTGTCCCGCAGGGAAGTGTCCTCAGTGTCACACTCTTTGCCCTGAGCATCAACGGCATCACCTCGGTGCTGCCAGAAGATGTTCTCGCTACGCTCTACGTGGACGACCTTTCGATCTCTTTTGGCGCGGCCCAGATGCCAACTCTGGAGCGTCGACTCCAACAGGCATTGAACCGCGTCTCTCGCTATGCCGAAGCGCACAGGTTTCGGTTTTCTTTGGCCAAGACTAAGGTGGTGCACTTCTGCCGCCATCCACGGCTTCACCCTGACCCAGATTTGTTTCTTAATGGGGAACGCCTGGATGTGGTTGAGTCGCACCGTTTCCTTGGTCTTGTATTCGACCGACGCCTCACCTGGGAGGCTCATATTCGCAGCCTTAGGGTCTCTTGTACCCGCGCCATGGACATTCTCCGTTCCGTGACGTTCAGCGCTTGGGGCGCTGATAGGGCTACCGCCTTACTTTTTTATCGATCCTTTGTTCGCTCGAAGCTCGACTACAGATGCGAGTTTTATGCATCCGCAGCCGAGCGTTTATTGCGGAAGGTGGATTCAATCCACCACACCGGCCTTCGCCTTGCGACCGATGCCTTCCGCACTTCCCCCATTGAGAGCCTGTTGGTCGATGCTGGGGAGATGCCACTCGCTCTGCGCCGCGTGCAGTGCATCACTCGCCTGTATGCGCGAGCCCGGCGCCTCCCTCAGTCGCCAACAGCTCTCACTGCATCCGCAGCTGATCTCGATGGTGCCTATGCCGCCGAGAGACGCCAGTCATACCCTAAGCCCTTTGGGTTTAGGGCCAGGAAACTCCTTCGAGAGGTAGATATAGCTCTCGGGCCGGTGGCGCCCCTGGTTCTGCCCAGGACGCCACCCTGGAGAGTACCACATTTGGCTATTTGTCGCCACGCCTCTGCTCCCAAAGCTTGTACTGCGCCGGGAGTATTGCGTTCGACCTTTTTGGAGCACACATCGTGTCACGCTGGTACCGTGCCAGTGTATACGGATGGCTCCAAGTCCCAAGAGGGGGTCGGCTTCCACGCCGTATCCCCTCTGTTTGAAGTCAGCGGGGCTCTACCAGGCGCTGCGTCTGTCTTCACGGCCGAGCTGGTGGCAATACACCACTCGGTACGGGAGATTACGCGACGTGCCCGGTTCGGAGACCGGATTGTGATCTATAGCGACTCACAAAGCGCCCTGAGTGCTCTCGGGGCATTGGAATCTCCGCATCCCCTGGTTCGCGATATCCGTGACGCCACGGTTTTGGCGAGCCGGGCAGATGTCGAGATTATCTTCTGCTGGGTTCCTGGACATGTAGGAATTGCGGGGAATGAGGGCGCCAAAGAGTCCGCGAGGACTCTGCGACCGGACCAGCGTTTCGCTCTTCCTCACACCGACTACATGGCAGGAATACGGGCAGCTCTTCGGACTGCTTGGCAAAGAAGATGGGAGACGGTCGAGGGGAACTTAAAGTTGCGTGCCATTGCGCCGCGACTGTTCCCATGGACCTACCCCCCAATGCCGCGGCGGCTTCAGGTTGCTTTCTGTCGTCTCCGAATCGGACACACTCGTGTGACGCATCGCTATCTGATGGAGCGCTCGCCTGCGCCCTATTGCAACGACTGCGTCGTCCCCCAGACTGTTCGGCACATTCTTGTCGAATGTCCCAGTCTGGGTGATCTTCGCGCACGATACCTGTCCCAGTACCGGGATGGGCGGGGTCGCTACCGCCTGTCCCTTGTGCTCGGGACAGATTCGTGCACACTGACTTGTGGACTTGTTGACTTCTTGCGGGAGGCCGGCCTTCTCCCTATTATTTAAGCAAGGTTTGTTTGTTTTGTTTTTTGTTGTTTTTTTGCATTTTTTTTGTTTTTTGTTTGTTTTTTTTTTCTTTAGTTGCACGCTCCTGCGCCGGGGGGACCTCTCCCCGACGCACCAGCTTGCTTCCTTTCCCCCTTTTGGGGTGTTGTTTTTTTTTTTCTCTCTTTAATTTCATTTTAAAGTAGCCTAGAACTAGGCCAGTTTTAATACGGCGACTAATGCCCAAGTAGGCAGTCGCCAGATGAGCTCTTAAAAAAAAAAAAAAAAAAAATCCCATGTGCACACAGCTGGAGGAAGTTGTGCATGGGGATATAGTCTCTTCTTGGGGGTTGGTACCCTCTGGACACCACAAGTTGACCCAGGGTGGTTTGGACCTCGATAGCCAGATAGGATTCGTCTAAGGAGGGGAGTAGCTTGAAGAGGATGCCTTTTTTGACTGCGATGGCGGCGCCATCATAACGCCCCTGGCTGTGGTTTTTTGTCGTCACGGAGTAATTGAATATTTTAATCGTCTGTTGCGTAGTGTCTAAACCGTGTTCTGATATCAGAACGATATCAGGGTCACAATTCCTTATTATATTACCATAAGATGCTTGCTTGTCGGTCCATCCGTCAGAGTTCATTTGAAGCACAGTTAAGTCTTTCTTTAGTCTGTCCATGTTGTTAGTCAGTCTAACGTTCTTTAAGTGTTTTTTTTGGGGGGGGGGGAGGAGGGGCTAGCAGGAGGAGACCGGCACTTGCCGGATCTCTTTTTTTTTAATTCAGCGCTTGAGATAGTTACAAAGGCGTCCAGATCCAGTCGCACCATTCCGAGGATGAGGGCCTCTTCGACGACCTTCTCTGGAAGGTCCTCGGAGAATTCCCACTTGTATCTCCCGGTAGTGATACCATCACTAACGTCTTTGTCTGTTCTATGAAGGGGGAATGGGACGTCATATGTAGCGAAAATCTTCAGATTCAACTTCTTCCCAAGGTAGGCATGCTTGCTTTCCTTAGATGAAGAAGTGTATCTGCCCCTCTGGCGGAGAGGTGATTTCCTTGAACGGCTACACTGTCTATGTTTTTGTTTTGCTCCTTTAGGTGAGTCCACCTCGGGAGCAGTATTGGCGGGAGCGCTTGAAGGGGCGTTCTTTTGAGGAGCTACTTGTGCTGGGTTGGGGGTGGCGGGAGGATTTTTTGATTTTTTTGCAGCAGGAATCGATGTTGGGGGTTGCATCTGGATGCGGAGGACTTCTTCCGAGCGTGGGTTCTCTGGGAACCACATCTCGTCCATGCCGTTATTTTTTAGCATTTGGTTTAGCTCCTGCTTGAATGTTCCAGGCTTGGTGAGGTTGGCTATATGCGCGTAGTATATGCAGCACATAATCTTGGTAGATTGCTTGCTTTCTACCTTAAGGTAGGTGCGCTGCGATGCTGCCTCTCCTACAGCGGCCTTCGCCACTTTGGCATAAGTTAGGTTAGCCTCTTCCTCGTTTTTTTTCGCCATTTGCTGCTTCCTAATGGCATTTTTCTTGGCCGGGCATGACATAGCCATGGCGGCGTGGTCGCCGTTGCAATTAATGCAACGTTTGACGGAGCTCTTACAGTCACGCCAGATGTGACCTGTCGCACTGCAGATGGAGCAGATGGCTTCCGTTCTAGTGCAGGACTTAGTGGTGTGCTCGTTACGTTTATAACGCTTAAAGCACGTCTGCACCTGCGTAAACTCCTCCCTTTCCACTTGCTCAGGGCAGACCCTGACGTGGAAGAGGAGGAGGCCCACCTCTTTTGCCTTTTGGGCCATACCGGTCTCAGTAAACACGACTTTGAATACGTGCGTGTAATCTTTAAACTTGATCACTTCTGAGACCTTGGCCCAGGAGTGATTGTTTTCGATTTCTTCCGAAATCTCCGCACTGGAGTGGCTACCCACCCAGGAGTCGAGCCGGCGACAGACGACACTGCGGTGCGCTTGAATTTGAGGGGGGATTTTTGGGGTTAAATTGATGGAGCCAAAAACTTTGGTTCCCTTGTCTGATGCCAGGAGCTCTGCATCGGTCTCTTTTTGGCAGATGGCAGTATACCCAAAAGGGGTATCAATTAGTCTAACGAGGGCCACATCCAGCTCCCCGTAGACAATGGAGAAGACATCTCCCCGCTCAGGTTTTATCCTTTCGGGGAGAGTCCTCAAGCTAATCCTGAGAACGTCGTCGGTCATTTCAAAGTCATGATTGTCATGTCCAAGTGTATGGTGGGAGAGGATAAGTGTAAGGGATAGAAGGAACGAAGGTCCAAAATCAGTTTTAGCACTTTACCTTTTGAAGGGTCGTTTGAAGGTCCGGAACTTGCCGTAATCCGCGCAATTTATCGTGGCACTGGCACTGAGTGTGGACTTGTAATGTACCACATTCACTTAATCGTTTTTTATAAAGTTAAGGGCAAAACATGAGAATTTCACTTTGAATGAAAATCTAAGGAGGCGTCAGGCGAATTTACCTTGACGGTTTCCTCCTTTGCTGAATGTCACGTACCGAGAGAAACGTATTTCACGTAGAGAATTCTTAGCAGTCCTCTCACGTTGAGTTTAGTTAGTTTTGTGTATAGAAAGAACAGAGAGGGACTGCTGTAACACGGCAGTCAGGTAGTCAGAGAGGAGCGTTGCGGAAAATAATTAAGAAAGGGACAGCGAGAGTAGATAGGTCGGTGGCTATACACCGAAGCGAGGTGTTGTAATGAGGGTGTAGGTTATGTGGTAATTGACTGGGCGAGGGTTGGGGGCAAGTCAGGGGGGGGGGGAGGCTGACAGTCCATCCGGAAACGCGTTATTCACGATGCCTTATTGGTTTTATGCGAAGAATGGTACGGGTGGCAGGTGTTCGTGGGCCGCGGGATATCGTGGCGCCATCGCGTACCTTCTTGCGTGTAGCGAGGTGTAAAGTGGGTCTGTGGTGAGTTTTCCGAGTTGTTTTGTAAGTCTGGTGTGAGCGTAGGTGTTGAGGGGAGTTAGTTTGTTGTTGTTGTGTAGTGCGTCCATTCTCGAGTACAGCGGCGAACGGCAAGCGCGCTTCAGAGCAGAGTTCTGAATGCGCTGAGCCTTTCGCTTCCAGGTGTCGCTCGAAGCTACGAGTGACAGTGGGGAGTACGTGAGAATGGGACGCACGAGTGCTTTGTATAAGTGTAGTTTTAGTTTTTTACTCGCTGGGTAGAACCTACCCAGGGATGCGTTTGTACGTGAGGCTCTTGCTTGTATTATGTTCTGGTGTAAGTTGAACCTGAGGGATTTGTCGAATGTTACCCCCAGGATTTTGGTGCACTGTGTGTATGCGAGCCTTGTTGGGTTTTGGTGGATCATGTTTGGTGTGTGTGAGTAGATTTGTAGGTTGTGCATGAAGTGATCTCTAGCGCCGTAGAGTGTCATCTGTGTCTTCTGACGATTCGTGGCAATCAGCCATTTGTCCTCGTAGTCTGTCTTCATGTCAAGTATTCTTTATGCGTGGAGCGCGATTTCTTCGGGGGCCCGGCCGCTGACGAGAATGGTCTCGTCGTCGGCGTAGGCCACTATGTATGTGTGAACGCAGTTTTCTGATGGGCGTGGGGTGTCGTTTGTGAACATAATGTAGAGTGGGTGCCAGAACGCTTCCTTGGGGAACGCCTGAGCGTGGTGTGAAGGGTCTTGATAGGGTGTTGTTATATTTAATGTGGCATCGCCGTCCAGTGAGGTAGTGTGAGAGGAGCCTTCTGGTGCAGAGAGGTAACTCCGTGTTGTTGGCGAGTTTCCAACGGAGTCCCTCGTGCCACACCTTGTCAAAGGCTTTCTCCACGTCCTTACTGACGGAGAGAGTCTTTTGGTGTATCTGTCGTTTCTTCTGTATTCTGTCGTGTACGATGGTCACGGCCGACTGAGTGACCATATTGATGGGGGAGAACCAGTCCCTCTCTTCCAGGAACTCCCGTAGGCGGCAGTTGACCATTCGTTCGAGTATTTTGCCTAGGTGCTCTAATAGAGCAATAGGCCTGTAATTGTTTGGGTGTTTTGGGTCTCTGTGTTGTTTATGAAGGAGTATATTGTGAGAGACTTTGAATATTTTAGGGAAGTGGCCCGAGGCTAGAGAGGCATTGAATAGATGTGTGAGTGTGGGGTATATGTCTGCGGGGAGGTTATGTATTAGTCTGGCTGGTAGGCCGGATGGGCCGGGGGCGCGTTTTGGTGTCGATTTTTTTGTAGTTTTGTTTCCTCGACGGTGATTGGAGTGGTAAGTGTGGACGTATAGTCGAGCACCTCCATACGTATCAGGGGGGCAGGCCTCAGCTCGTGAGCATGAGTCCGGCACCATTCCTGAATGTCTTGGAAGTGCTCCTGCGCATGTGGTTTTGGTGGGTTGTGGGTGTGTACTGTGTCCCAGTGGGACCTGAATGCGTCGAGGATGTCATTGGTGTCTGTGAGTGTGTGGTTGTTTATTTTCAGTGTTATTGGTTTGGATGGTTCCGTACCCAGCATCCTTTTCACGTGCCGCCAGAAGAAGGAAGGGTCCTTGCGACGGGTGTCGTCCGCGATGCGGACGACCTCACGCCACTGCCGGTTCCTATCTAGCGGCACGCATTGAAGGATGCGGGCACGTAGTTGGTTGATGTTCTGTTGTCGTGGGCCTCTGGTGTAGTGGTTGTTGTACTGTGTGATAATTCTCTGTGTGTGTAATGAAAATGTGAAGTGTTTTAAGCAGGTGTAGTTTTTGCGTGGTGAGTGTAGATTACGTGCGGTGGTGATGGTGTCTAAGAGTGAGCACCAGTGGTGGTCTATTTGTCCTGGATTGGTGTTCTCCAGGTCGAGGTTATGTGGTGTGTTTGTGGATATGTGGCTCCTGAATTCAGCCCAGTTTGTGTTTTTGTAATCGTATATAGGTGATGTGGGGATGAGTATGGGGGATGTGGATATGAGAAGGCATATTGGTATGTGGTCTGATAGTACGTGGGGACCGGGTGCAATGTGAGTGTAGAATCGTGTGGCGTGGTCGTTACGGAAGACCACATCCTGGGATGTGGTGCCCCCGCGCGGGCCGAAGAACGTGGGGAAGGCAGGGCCGATGTGTTCGCAGCGGTATCGCCGCAAGGCACCGGCCAAGTAACTACCCGCATCGTTCGTATTGTTGGAAAGGAGTGTCGGGTGAAAAGCGTTGAGGTCCCCCGCAAAGAAGATAGGTAGGTTGTAGTTTGAAAGGGCCCGGAGTGGGACTTCTAAGTTTAGCTGTCTTCGTGGTGGTCTGTAATGTGTGGCCACTATTATGGGGCCAGAGATTGTGTCGATTTTGCAGGCTAGAAAGGAGGTGTCGCGTGTGTTGACGAGGGAGTGGTGTATGTTGCGCTTTTCTAGGATCGCAGATCCTAGGTGCCGCGCCTGTGGGGATAAGTATGTGTGATAGCCTGCAATGCGGAGTCTGTTGTTGGGAGGGTGTAAGCTGGTGAAGTTCAGAAGTATGATGTCGGGTCTTTGTGTGTTGAGTACCCAGTTGGCGACCGTCTGGCGAATACCGTGCCAGCTGCGTACGTTTAATTGTATTACACTAATACGACCTATTGTCGTGGGCTTAGTGCGCGGGAGGCTGATTTGCCAGGAATCGTCCCCTTCTCCTTGGTTATTGCCCAGGAGGCGTGAGGGGCGAGTACCTTGACTCGTGTTGATGTGTGTTTGTGAGGCACGGCCGTGTTATTGGATGGGGGAGCCGTAGTGGGTGGAGGAGTGTGTTCTGTAGAGGTGGTGGCTTTGGGTGGGGTGGTGTCTTGGTGGGGGGAGTTCGTGACGGATGTGGGCGGTATAGAGCTGGAGGATGAAGGGCTGGAAATGGTTGGGGAGGTACAGATTATCAGAGGAAGGGTGTCGGGGGAGAGAGGAGGTAGGGACGGCGGAGGGGTGGTGGAGGGAGAAGGAGAAGGAGTTGGAGGGGAAGGAGTCTTAGTTGAAGGGGCGGAAGGCGGAGGAGAAGGGGAGGATTGAGAAGGAGTGGAGGGGGAAGCAGTCGGGAGCGAGGAAGGAGTGGAGACAGTAGTGAGGGGGGTTTGTTTGTCCCGTGCCTGTCTACGCGTATGGGGCTTGGGGGTGGGGTTTTGGGGGTTGGCACGGGGTGTAGCGGACTGCGAGGGGGTTGGAGAGGAGGCGGAGATGGGTGCGAGGGGGGGGGGGGTAGTGGGAGGTAGGCGGGGTTTTGATAGAGGGTTGGGAGAAGCGCGAGGAGGATAGGTTGTGTGAATGGAGGCTGGAGCAGTAGCTAAGGAAGGTGCAGGGATAGGACAGACGGCGGGGAGAGCGTGGTGAGAGTGGGGGGCGGTGGTTCCCTGCGGGCAGGGGTGTGTACCCGTCGGGGTGGGGAGGAGTGCAGGTCTGGATGTGTGTGCGTCTATTAGAGCGAACACCTTCTCGGGGGAGGTGATTTGCTCTATGCCGTTGGAGGCGAATAGCGTGTTTAGGATATACGCATATAGTCGGGGGTCACCCCTCGACATGTCTTTTGCCACCGCCGAGAGCAGGGTGGCCAGGTGTAGTGGTGGAGGTGCAGGTCGTGTAGTGGTGCCCCACTACACTGCACTTGGAGCAGATTAGGTCTGCAGTGCAAGTGTTGGTACTGTGACCGGTTTTATAGCACCGGTGGCATTGTGTGGGTCTTATGTTGTGCTGTTCTTCAATGTGTGTAGGGTTTGTGAGGGTGCCGCAGACCTTGATGCCTTGGTCTAGCAGCATGTTTTTGGTGTTGTCACTGGACAGTGTAATAACTGCCCAGTTTTTAGACCTGTTGAAGTATAGGTCCTTGATGACCTCCTCCCCGTACTCCTGACGGAGGTGCGAGCGAAGGTCCTCATTTGTGAAGGCCAACCACAAAGGGTTGGTCCTTGTGACTCGTATCTGGTATCGTTTCATGATACCGTCAGCGAGTCTCGTCTGCAGGTTGTGTGTGTTTAGTGTAGTGGTGGCATTTTGGTGGAAAGTTAGCGCGTCCTCCTGTGAGCGGAAGACGAGCTTGTGGCCTGTGCGTAGTTTTATTATGTTGGTTATTGGTGTGTCGTGGGTGGAGGCTAGGTTGAGCAATGTGTGGTGGTCGATTGTGTCGGGTGCTGGTTCTGTGGTGTTCGTTAGGATAAGGTGTGAAGTGTTTGCCATTTTTATTCTATACGCTTTTTACTTAGATTTGGGAAGGCCCCCGCCCCGCCGATGAGGACCCCGTGAACATGACTCGGATGTGGTGAAGGGTGATGGATGATTTTATGGACCTGGTTGGGCTCCTCAGAGGGTGTAAAAAACATGGCGGTCTTAATGATGACTGAAGCCAGAATCAACTGACTCCAGTCAGGGTGCCGTCCCCTCTATTGGGTTTTGGTTATTTTACAGTTACGTCCGACATCTCACAGAGACGGAAGAGTCTCCCTCTGTGGTCATGGACGGTGGCCGCTGGGTAGGTTGTTATGCCTCCCCACGTTTGTAACTGAATCTCAAAACCAGGTTGCTTCTTCCTCTGGGTTCCGCAGCGGAGTAAGCCTCAGACCTCCTTTCCCCAGAGTTTTCAATTATGCCTTTTCTAAGTAGAACGGCATAGTTGCAACGAAGCTATATGTGTAGAGTCACGTTCACGGAGCCAGACATCACGGCGGAGCAGGGATGGGGGGGGGGGGGTTAGCACGTCATATCAGAATGACGTGCCTAGGAAATAAAGGTATTTTTATTCGGGGGTGGGGGGGCAGGGGGTTACTTAAGGTCCTATTTAGGTCCGGGGGTATCTCGTAGATGGTGATATCTCGTCCTCGAGAAAAATTCGTTGGTGAGCGGGAGTGTCCTGGAGGTGACTTCCCTCAACGTTACCTCCTTTGCTGGCTAAGACTTCTCTTAGGTTGTAGAGCTCACGTAGAAATTCGATCGCTGTGTGTCTCACGTTGAACTTGAACTTGAACTTGATGTAGAAAGAGATGAAAGGTGTAGTAGTTAATGATAGTCTTGAAGGAGATTATAATTTTGCCCTGGAGCAGAGGGCATCACTGGCATACTACTCTTTTTTGGTTTTCAATGGTTTCCTCCATTTGGTTGGAACAGCGTCAGCTGACCTTCCTGTAGCGTTAAGCTACTTTTCCTTTTTTAATTTATCTTACATTTTATATATAAATCTGTATAAATAATCTGTCTCTTTATAAATTTTTTTCCTCCGTCATTTGAAGTGGGCATTCAAGCCTTTCAATTATACTTTGTGCTTACTCGTAGCCTTGATATTCTTTATTCCTTTTGCTTTATTTGGTGATATAGAATTATCGCCAATGGGGGGATTACTCCCCATTTATTCTTCTTGCTTTGTTATATTCTTGTTACTTATTGTTTGGGCACTACGCCTCTTTTGTTTATTATTGTTTGTTTTATTCTGAATACTTGTTGTTTGGGCACTACGCCTCTTTTGTTTATTGTTGTTTTTGATTTATCTTTGTAACATTTTTGGGCACTACGCCTCTTTTATTTAATTTTTGATTCTTTCTTGGGGGGTTGGGCACTTCGCCTCTTTTTTGTCAATTTTGATTTTCGGAGTCTTAATAAGTAGTATTAATAGGTTGTTGGGCACTTCGCCTCTTTTTCTTTTATTCTTTGGTTTGGTAATTCTAGTCTTGAGTGGAGTTTGTTGAGTAGTAAGAACGGTGGTCTTGTGGACTGATTTTTTGCGTCCTGAATGAGAAGATTTGCTCGCTATCTGAACAGGGCTACTTGGTTTTCACGGGAGCACGTTCTTCCACTGGGGAATAGTGCTCTCCTCGTAGCCCGTCCAATTGCTTGCTGCGGTATCTCGAGGCCCGCATCTATTTGCGGGAGGATCTCGCTTTCGACCTTTTCCCAGGTCTTTCTCCCTAGCCTTTGAAGGACTATATTCAGTGGCTCAAGTCCTGCTCTTGCGTGCAGTTCCGTCTGCCGAATATAGTCCAATCTCCTCGCGCCGGTTATAAGCAGGGTAGCCTTGTTCTGAACTCTCTGCATGTGTTTGAGAGAGGTTGAACTGGCCGCCTGCATAACCACCGCGGGGTACACCAGCACTGGTCGCACCAGAGTGTTGTAGAGTTTGCTGATGTTTTAGAACTGAGATCTTTGAACCTATAAAGTTTCCCAAGTTCTCTTTTTGCTAGGGAGACACGGCTGTTAATGTGCGCCTTGTACCCCGTTGAGGTAAGGCGCAGACCCAGTACTTTACCCTCGTTTGAGTACGGGTAAAGCTCGTCTCTGACGATGACATCGTCTCTTTTCCGGCGGTTCATAGGGAGGATTTGGAACTTACGGCGGTTTGTTTTTATCTTCCACATTCTTTCAAATCGGTTGATGTTTTCGATTTCGGTAGCTGTCTCCCTTGCTTGAACTCCAGCGTTCCTATAGAAACCGGGAATGATTTGAGTGATGTCGTCTGCAAGCTGCAGATACATCACATCCTCCCCAGCTGGAGCAGGTAAGTCCAACGTGTACACAAGGTACAGCAGTGGACTCAGACAGCTACCTTGTGGAACCCCCGCCTCTAGTTCAAATTTGGGTCCTCTGTTGCCCTCGATTGAGATACGGGCTGTTCTCTCCATGATGTAATCACAGAGGACCCTTTCCGGCACCGGGTTTAGCTGGAGGCCTAAGATCTTGTATTGTAGACCTCTCAGCCAAACCTTGTCGAAGGCCTTTTGTACGTCGCGCAACACCACATCTACGTACCTCCCTTCAGCTTTGCAGCGGGCTAGCTTTTCGGTGAGGAGGGCAAGGGCTGTATCAGTCCCCCGCCTCCTGCGAAACCCGTGCTGCTGAGGGTTTGTGAGCTTCCAGCTCTGACAGCTGATCTTGTAGCCTGTTGGCTAGAAGCTTTTCGTAGATTTTACCTACAAACTCTAGGAGGGATATTGGCCTGTAGTCCACCAGTTGATCTGGGGGTTTGTTCCCTTTAGGGATAAAAATGATTTTGGCCATTTTTAGCCCGTCGGGGAAGTAGCCCGTATTCAGGGAAGCGTTGAAGATGTTAGTGATTCCCTGAATGATCTGCCGAGGGGCATGCACCAGATTGTTCTTAGTGATGCCCGTCGGGCCTGGTGCCTTTTGTTTAAAGGTTTTTAAGACTTCCATGACCTCTACTTTTGTTATTGGTCGGCCATGGTCCACCATTTCCCTCCTTTCTTCAACGTAGGCTTGTGGGTGCGTACGATGTATGATCTGATTGAGTTCTTCAATCAGATGGTCTTCGAATTCCTGGTCAAATTCCGCATCGTCCTCTGGTGTTATAGAGAAGATTCCCTTTCAGAACGTGCGGAATCTTTTCCCCAGTACCGCCGGATCCTCCAAGTAGTCATCGCCCTTGATGCGGGTCTTTTCTCTACTTGGGAGTCCTTTTAGTCTTTTCACTAGGCGCCAGAATTTGTCGGGGGCCATCTCGCTGTCCAACCCGGCTATTAGGCTGTTCCAGATTTCAGCCTGTTGTAGGTTAATAGCCTGTTTTAGTTCGTCGCGTAGGCGACGGTGCAGCGAGCTTCGCTCCCGATTAGTACCTGTTCTTCTTATCTCCTCGTACACCTCCCGGTGCTCCCTAGCGATCTCCTTCATCTCTTCGGTCCAACGTGGTTGTGGAAGAGTTTTGTACCCTGTCAAGGGATGATGAGGGCTGTTATCCTCTCCAGTTCCCCGTCGATCTCCTCTAATGTGGCCTCACTTAGGTCGGCTGGTTCGTAAACGCCTAGGATTTCTCCGTAGCGTTCCCAGTCGGCCGAGGCGTAGCTCTTGCAGAGAGGGACCGGAATCTGGATCGGAGCGAGTGAGATGGTGGTGAGGATCGCTATATGGTCGCTGGGTACTGTTGGTCCTGGCTCGCTGTAGTAATTAAACGGGAAGCCACCACTTGTCATGATTATGTCGGGCTTGGTTGCTGCCCGAGAGGTAATATAGGTCGGAAATTCCGGTCCTATCCTCTGGATGTTTTTACGTCTCAATCATTTCCAAGTTGTGGCCTCTGTTATTTGTATTACCATAGCCAGCCGTTCGGCATCTGGCGTTGAGGTCTCCCCCAAGGAACACCATCCTGCCGTGACCAAACAAGGTGTAGAAGTTATTGAGGGGCAGGTACGCTCTGCGAGGGGGTTGATACGCCGCCGCGATCACGAGGTTGCCCACTAATGTGGGCATCTCAATCGCCACGAATGACTCGTCCAGTTCTGGAAGGTGCCTGAACGAGAGATTCTTTTTGATTGCAATCGCGGCGCCGTCAAACCTCTCCTGAGAATGGTTTTTAGTAATCACTCTGTAGCCCGGTATCTTTATTTGGTACGATGTTGTGTCGATACCGTGCTCTGAAATCAATATGATGTCGGGGTCTAGCACACGGAATGTGTTTGCATACGCCGTTGCTTTTCCCTCCCATCCATTAACATTGAGTGTTACTATTTTCAACCGGTTGTTCGGGTTTTCCATTCTCTTTTCTGGCTTCTAGTGTTTCTTTGTGAAGGGACGCTTTTTCCCGTTCCTCTTCTTTTTGAATTCTATCGTGGGCAATTCCTCCAGTGTGTCCCTGTAGAGGGTGATGTTGTGGTTATTGAGGGCCTCTTCGACGACCTCTTCATCACACTGGGCATCAAAGTCCCACTTGTAGAATTTCTTTTTGATACCAACTAGTATCCTGTTGGTATCGTAGTCCTTTGGGAAGGGGATTTGCTCGGTTACATAAATCCTCAGATTCAACTCATCCGCGTCTAAGACCTTCTTAGTTGTTCTCTTTTTCTTACCGATTTTACTGACGCTTGAACTGGCTTCACTGTCTGAGGACTCCGTAGACTCAGAGTCATCAGAGCTCTCCTTTACCGTCCTGTTGTCGATATTTGACCTAACAGCAGCTTCTCTCTCTTTTTTGGCCTCCACTCTTGGGTCCGGCCTTTTGGGTTTCTCCTGTGGCTTGTTTTCCTTTTTGTTCGCTGGTTGCACTTCCTTGGTAACCATCTGCAGTTGGAGGACGTCTACTGAAGGGGGGTCGTCCGGTAACCACATCTGGTTCAGGCCATTCTTTGCCAGCATCTGGTTTAGCTCCTTAGCGAAGCAACCTGGCTGGGTCAGATTCCTAACGTGTGCATTCAAGATGCACGTCAGAATTTTTGTTGAGTCTTCATTTTGCAACTTTAGATAGGTCTTATTGACTGTTGCCGCAGGCTGAGCCGATTTGGCGACTTGGGCGTACGAGGTGTGCGCTTTCCTAGTCGCCTCTTCATGGCTATTTCTCTGCTTTATTTTGATAATCTCCTTTTTCTTTGGACAGGCCATTGCCATTGTCCTATGCCCTTGTCCACAATTGATACATTTCTCCCGAGAGCTCTGGCAGCTCTTCCAGTGATGACCTGGTTCGCTGCATCTAGAGCATAGCTCCTCGGGTGCTTTGCAGTCTTTAGTTGTGTGTGCCTCCATTTTGTAACAGCGGAAGCAGAACTGTACCGAGTGGAATTCCTCCCTCTCGATCTGCTCCCCGCTGACTTTGGCATTAAAAAGCAGGAGCCCAGACTCCTTCGCCTTCCTTGCCATGGATGTCTCCCCGAAAACTATTTTGAAGACATGAGAGTAATCTGTGTTGTCTCTCTTATTTCTGAATTTGACAATTTCTGTCACTTTTGCCCAAGAGTGGTTTTTGAGGATTTCCTCCTTTATCTCCTCCCTTGAATGTTCCCCTATCCACGGATCCAGTTTCCAGCAGATCACACTCCTGTGTGATTGGATCTGCGGGGGAATAGCAGGTGTTAGGCCAAGCTCCCGAAGGACCTCAATGGCAGCTTCTTTAGTTAAAGCTTCTGTCTTTTTTCGTCTCACAGACGGCGACATAGCCCACGGGAACTTCCAGAAGTCTTACCATGGCAATCTTTAACTTTCTATAGACGTCTTCGAAGACCGTCTCTCTGGCGGGTCTGCTATGACCGCTCATGGTGCGCAGAGGCACCCGGGGAAGTTGGTTCTGTGCCATTTTGCACTGGCCCCAAGGGGCGATGAACCACTGTGGGGTAGCTCCTGCTTCTGGGTTCTTACTGTGCTTGCCAACTATTTGAATTGAGTAGTTTGTCCAGAATAAACAAATTTTCCTTGGTTGTTTAAGAGCTTTTCTTTTTTGAGGGGGGGGGGGCATCCCCTCCTCCACCACCACCACCGTTGCAAGCGAGCCTCCATGAACGTGAACTGCTGGATGGAGGGATGAAATGAATGTGAGTGAACCCGGGGAGGCCCCTCAGACGGTTGGTTGTGACGGACTTAATGATGGGTGGTGATTGAATCAACTACCACCACCCGAGGGGTGCCGCCCCGTCCGGGGTTTGGTTATCGATGCTGCTTCCAACTTACACAGGGACGGTTGTATGTCCCCCTGTGGTCTTGGCTGGAAACTACCCTCAGATATTAGAGCGAACTCTTGCCCGAAGCTTTCAGCATCGCCTCGTAACCGGGTTGCCACTGACGCCGAGGTCTGCAGTGGGCTAGTCCTCAAACCTGCTTTCCTGGGCGCCCCCAATTATGCCTATCACACGAACGGCATAGTTGGGACGTGGCAAGATGAATGGCAGTTCAGTTCATTTCAGCTCCCCAGCCCCGGCAGGGGGGGGGGGAATGCGTGGTCGAATTAGCCCGACATTCTTGGGCTCGTAGTGCTCTCTTTAAAAAAGTATTTCTCTTATATTCCCCGTAGGAAAACGTGAATTAATTCACGTAAAAAGCCTCGTTGCTTTATCACCGAAAAACTTTTTCAGAGTTAGATGAAATGGGAAATTTTTCTTTCCCGTCTGTCTCACGTGACTTTGACTTTGACTTTGTTTAAATGGGGGGATAGAGAAAATAGACAAGTGGAGAAGAGAGAAAGAAGTGTGGTAGAGGTGCAAAGAGATGCCTAGGGTCTGGTGATCAGACTTATCACTTTAATTTATTTTCTTGGTTGTGTGGATTCATTTTTGTTGTTTTTGGTTTGGTAATAATTATAAAATTATAATTATTATGGCGTTCAAGCCATTTGTCTTAGCAACTTTAGTTTTTTTGGTTTGTGTTATGCATTGCCTGTTTTGTATATGTTTTTAATATATTTAAGTGCGTGCATTTGTATTGTTTTATTGTGTGTGTATTTTATTAGTAATATTGTTTCTTCTTTCTTCTTGGTAGATTACTTCTTTCGAAGTTCTCGTCGTAAACGTTGGGTTCTTCAATTTTAGGTAGGGTTGTCTTCATCGGTTTCTTGTCATAGTAGGGTTTCGAGTTTTTTTCAATGTTTTTGTGATTGATCTTGTATCACAGGTTTCTTCTTTCTCATTTTACGCATAGAACGGCACTTCGTCTCCGCCAGCCACTCGGTTGGCGGAGCTGGGGAATCTGGGGGGACATTCAGCTCTTCTGTTCTGGTTAATCATCTGGGTGATTTCATCACTCAGTTCACGATTAACCAGATCCTGCATTTTCCGGGTCCGTTCTTCTATGACTTTGTTAATGGGAATTATCCCCGCCTCTCTGTGCAGGTCTTCTTGCCGTCTTCTTTCATGCCTGCGTGTACCCGTTATTAGGTACATGCATTTATTTTTGCACTACTTGAAGACGCCTCTTTTGTGTTTTTGAGACACATGAGAGGGTGGAGGCGGGGTAAAGCAACGTAGATCTTACAAGGGCATTGTAGATCTTCTTCTTGTTGCTTTCACGTAGATTTCTGAAGCTGTATAGAGTTCTGACAGCGGACGAGGCTCGAGAAATTCGTTCTTCGACGTGCTTTTTGTACCCGGTAGAGGTGATTTTCATACCGAGTACATTGCATTCGTTGGTGTAGGGGTATCGCGTATCCCCCACACGCACGTCTGCCCTTGAGGTGCGTCCGATGGGGACCACCTTGAATTTCTCTTGGTTTGTTCTTATTTTCCACTGAGCCTCGTAGTTATTAAGGTTCGCGATTTCCATCGCTGTCATGCGAGCTTGCCACGGCGCATGCCTCCATGGAGATACGATTATCTGGCTGAAATCATCGGCGTATTGAATATTGAGAGAATTGGGGTGCACAGGGTCTGGGACGTCCGCGGTGTATATCGAGTAAAGGGTGGGGGACAGACACCCCCCCTGCGGGAGGCCCGCAGTGAGCGGAAACTTTGGTCCGTCCGTGAACCCTAGACTGACATACGCCGCTCTCTCCATGACATAGTCACAGAGAGTTCTTTCTAAGTTTTCACTTAGACCCAGCCTTAAGATCTTATACTGCATGCCCCGCTGCCACACCTTATCAAACGCCTTTGACACATCCCGACAAACGATATCCACATAACTCCTGTCCCGTTTGGCTTGGGAAAGCTTTTCCGTTATGACATTAATTGCCATTTCCGTACTTCGCTTCTTTCTAAACCCGAATTGGCAAGGGTTGTAGAGGGAGTTTTCTTCCAGGTGAGACACCAGTCTTCCGTTGAGGATCTTCTCAAAGAGTTTCCCGCCAAATTCCAGGAGTGAAATTGGGCGGTAGCTCTCTCTCAACGTAGGGTCCTTTCCATGCTTGGGCAAAAAGATCATCTTTGCCGTCTTGTAAGCATCTGGAAAGTACCCTGTATTCAGACATGCGTTGAAAATTCGTCTCATTCCTTCGATGATGTTGGCTGGTGCCTTTTCGAAGTTAAGCTTCGTAAGCCCCGATTGGCCTGGGGCTTTCTGTCGGAATGAGCGGAGTGCGCCAAGGATCTCTTCTTCTGTGATCTCGGCGTCTCCGTCACGCAGTCTATCCACCTGGTGATGAGGATGCGTTCGATGTATTTCCGTGTTAAGCTCGTCTACGATGTTATTTTCGAACTCTATATCAAAATCTTCGTTTTCATCTTCCGATATGCTGAAGATTTTTTCCCAATAACGCCGGAATATCACTTCGATGATATTTTCTGCAGTTTCAATGGATCCATCTTCTTTTTGGATTTCCATTTTCTTCTTTTTTCCAGATGATCCTCTGAGACTTTTGACTTTCTTCCAAAAGTCCTTGTGGGATGCATCTTGATCGAGGCTCTCGATCGCATCGTCCCATTGTCTCTGTTGTTGTTCGAGGATCAGCTGGTTGAGCTCTTCCTTGATCTCTCTACTTCGTTGTAGCGAGTCAAATGTTGCATTTGTTATATTTAACTCGTACATAACTCTCAATTCTCTATAGAGTTCTTTCATATACCCAGTCCACCTGTATGAGGAGATGGTTTTAAACTGGGTTTTGGGGATGCAAGCCCTATCTGCAATAATGAGATGTTCGTTGAGGTCGTCGAGTGCCTCGTCTATCTCCTCGAGAATTGCCTCGTCCAGATCTGGTGGGCGATAGGCCTCGAGGAGACCAGCGTACCGTGCCCAGTCGGCTCTCCTGTAGTCTTTTCTGACTGGAGCTGGGACTTGTATAGGGTTCCTATTGATGGTGAGTAGGATCCCTATATGATCACTACATGGTACCTGGACTGGTTCCATGTAGTAATTGAACGGCAGCTGACGATTAGCCAGACAAATGTCTGGTTTTGTGGCACTTCTTCCTCGAGTATAGGTTGGGAAGTCCGGGCCTATTCTATGGACCATGTTTCGGTCCATCATAGTTTCCAGGCACCTTCCAATTCCATTGAAGGTCCTGTACCCAGAATCCCGACATCTGGCATTAAGGTCCCCCATTAATATGGTGGGGGTCCTTCTGCCAAATAGGCCAGAGAGAGAATGAATAGGTAAATATTCTCGTCTCGGCGGCTGGTACCCGGTGGCGATGACCAGCTTTCCTATATCGAGTTCGACCTCTATTGCAAGATAGGATTCTTCCAAGTTCCTTATGGGTCTATACTTGATCCCTCTTTTGATGGCGATGGCGGCACCGTCGTACCGCTCTTGAAAGTAATTCGTGATTAACACGTCGTAGTTCCAGATCTTAATTTCAGAACTACGAGTGTCAATCCCGTGTTCAGAAATCAAGATGACATCTGCATCTATTTCTCTGAACACATTTCCGTAGAGAGTTCTTTTGTTTGTCCAGCCATTGGTGTTTATTTCCATGATTCTTAGTGAGTTCCGCTCCATGGTAAGATGAGTTACCTATGTTTCTTCTTTATCTTCTTACTCTTGGGGGCCTGTGGGGCGGGTCTGGGGTGCCCAGGCTTTTCCTTCTTCGGGGGAGGACTGGGAGTTTTTGATCGACTCTTCGTCGCTCTAGTGCGAGTGCATGGGCCCTCGTCACTATCCTGAGAAGTGGTTTCATCGTCTTCATTTGCTTCGTCTTCTTCTTCAGAATCTTCCGATGGGGGAGATTCTATGACTTCTTTTAGTCCTGTGGCTTTTGCTTCGGTGCTATTGTTCTTGATGACACTATCCTTGAATGCCTTAAAGCATTCTGGATCATCAGGAACGATGATGGAAGGAAGATTGTTGGCCTTTAGCAGCGCGTTCAATACCCGGTTGTAGCATCCGGGTTTGACCGCGTTTGCCACGTTTGCATGAGTAATTCAAATTAGGATCTTCGCACTGAGGTCGTTTGTAAAGACCATAGGTGAGGGAGTTGCCATTGTTGAGGCCATCCCTTCACTTTTCTTTAAAGTGCTCGCGTAGGTGTGACTTTTTTTCTTCTTTTCTTCCTCTTCCTTTTTTCTAATTATGTCCTTCCTCCTTGGGCAGTTCAGGGCCATCGTTCGATGGGGCCCCTTGCAGTTCATGCATTTCTTCTCCTGGCTCTTACAGGCGTCATAGCGATGACCCTGCGTGGCACATTCACTGCACCAGGTTGTGCCTTTTTGGGGACAGCGGTTGTGTGATCGAGGGCATAACATACGAAGCACATCTGAATATTGTGATATTTCTCGTGCTCGATGTTTGATCCTGGGATCCTCATATTGAAAATGAGGAGTCCCTCGGTTGCCGCCTTGTGGGCCATTTCGGTCGTATTGAAAGTTACCTTGAAAACATGGGTGTGATCTCTGAACTTGATCACCTCCCTTATTTTCGCCCAATTGTGGTTTTTCTCAATTTCAGTTTTAATTTCTGCGGGGGAGTTTTCGCCAACCCAGCTCTCTACTTTACGGCAAATGATGCTTCTATTCGCAGAGATTGCTGGCGGGGTTTTGGCTTCCAGGTCCATTTGTTTGAGAACTTCGGCCCCTTCGTCAGAAAGAGCCCGTCGATGTCCTTGGTTTCACCGCACATGGCGATGAAACCATTTGGTATGTCTATCAATTTGATGAGAGAGATCCTTAAATTTGCGAATTTAGGATTCGCAAACGGTCTTCTTTTCTGGGGTCTTTTTACCGGGTAAGGTCCGTAGGGGGACCCTCTTATGGAGGGCCTCCATCGTCGCCGACGTCTTCTCTCTTCTTTCTTGAATTTTTTTATGTGTGAAAATATATGTTAAATTTTGTATGTGAAAAAAAAAGTGATAAGTGGTAAAGGAGGTACAGTCAAGGGTTTGTTTTGACTCTGACGTGAGAAGAGTGCTCCCGTCCAGTTTTCTGTTGTTTCTCCGCTCGGATGATGCCGGGATGATGGGGGATGGTTCTCGAGTGGGGATCTAAGAGGGTTGAGCTTGGTGGACTTGATGCATAGCGGCCGAATCAACGACCGCTAAGTTTGTGCCACCCCCTCACGGGTACGTACGCCAAAACTGCATCCAACTACATAGAGACGGGTGTAACTCCCTCTATGATTCTGGCCGGGTCCCCCGGGCGATGAGGATTTCTCCTCCGTCCGGGACTCGCAGTTTTGCCCCAAATTCGAGAAAATTTCTGACTTGTGCTTCTGCTGTGGGATAGGCCTCAAACCAGTTTCCACGCAAGCCCTTAATTATGCCAGTCCAAGTGGCCGACATAGTTAAGACGAAATTAATGAAGGGCAGTCATCCGAGCAGGTTACAACGCAGGTCGATGGACGGGAGCAATGAGGGTTTTTAGCCCATCATTTTTCTTCTACTTCGCAGCGAAAAGATATATTAAATCTTTGCAGATCGACTGGGCTCCTAAAGACACCCAGGACAGTCGCGTTCTTAGTTGGCGAAGGCTCAAAAGTCTCTCTTTCTATAAGCACGCGTAAGTTAAAACGCTCTTCGGAAGGTATTAAGGCAGTGCTACAGCGTACGAAAAATTCGCCCAGCTTTTTTGTCTCACGTTGAAAAGAAGTAATCCATTATCTTTAGCCTTTTGGGCCATAGCCGTGTCTTCAAATACCACTTTAAACACGTGTGTGTATGTTTTGAATTTGAAAACCTCCGCTACCTTTGCCCATTCGTGGTTATTTTCGATTTTCCGTTTTATATCGTCGGCTGAGTGGCTCCCAACCCAGGGGTCAAGGCGCCTGCAGATCAAACTGCGTTGGGTCCTTATTTGTGGTGGTGTTTGTGGTCTCAGGTTGATTGTCTTGAGGCATTCAACGGCTTTCCCGGAGGTCAAGGCTTCACAATCAGCCTCCCTCGCGCAGATAGCCGAGTAACCATTGTTCAAGTCCACTAGTCTTACCAAAGCAATGCGTAGGGATCCGTATACTGTTTCAAATACTTTTTCGCGGTCAGGTTTCGGGCCCTCCGGGAGGACCCGAAGAGTTATACGCAGGGTTTCTCTCATGTTAGGTGCATCCTATGATGCGTTACAGTTTGTATGTGTGTGATGTTCACTTTGTGTTTTTTAGACGGAAAGGGCTGACAGGGAAAAAGGGGGCAATGTCCCCCCAAAAATTTTACTTTACCTCAAAATAACTTTCTTCAGGCAAGCGGGTGGGCCAGGGGAGGCTTCGGTCTCCGTTTCCACGAAGGAGCGAAGAGTTCTTCCGTACCGTATTTCCAATGGAAAGGCAAGTAGTCCACTTGTTCACGAACTATCGCGCTACTATCAACAAGTAGGGGCACTGTTCACTTTTATTGAAATCCGTAAAAATTGCTGTGAAAGCGGGAGGGGTCTGCTCATGCAAGCAATGCAGTCCGTCCACAAATTACATTGGACATTGGACATAATAAGAGATGAAATTAGATAGAATTAGAGAGAAAATAGTAAGAGAGTAAAGTGGTTAAGAAGTGAGTTTAAAGAATAGATGATGTGTGTAAGACAGAATAAAAAGATCCCTGGTGAAAGGGTAGCTCTGTTTGTTGTATTTTGGATATATCTTTTAGTTATAAACTATAGGATTTATAGTTTATTTAATCAAATCAGCATAGCTAATTTGATTAAGTGTTTTCATCTTGATGATGATTATTTATTTTTGGGCATTCAAGCCTTAATTAGAGACGGGGGTTTTTACATCCCGCTTTGGGTTTTTGAAAAAAAATTATTTTCCTAAAAATTTTTAGGTTGATTTTGATAATTTTTAGCTTTAATTATTAATGATTAAGTGGATTTGATTTTAGTGAGTTGAATTTTAATTAAAAAACTTTCACATTACACTGGTTGGTTGAGTCTCATCTATTGTCGAACACGTAGTGTATATTGAGGAGTCACGTCACTGTCAGACTGTAATTTACTACTTTTAAATGGTCTTATCTGTCTGTCGGCCTCGATGTCTAGGTGTGTTCGAGAGAACTCAGGGGTCAAGCGTGCACCAATGGCTTGCCATATCCTCTTAGCTCTCTTGTGGAGCGCCACGTTGATCGGAGATAATCCAACCGAGGCGTGGAGCTCCCTCTGTTTTTTTGTGTTCTCTTCTTCGGGTATTTGTAATGAGTAAAACCGCCTTGTTCTGGATGGTTTGTAGTTTCGCAATGTGGGTCCTTGCACACGCATTCAACGGCACCGGGGGGGTATAAGAGTCTCGAGCGAATATACCCCTGTGGTGATTTTGAGACCCAGGACCGTCCCTTCCGAGCAGTAGGGGATTCTCTCCCCCTCTACCCGTATATCATTGAAGGTCTTGCGAAACATGGGAATTATTTTGAATTTTTGGGCGTTGGTCGAAATCTTCCATTTCCTCTCGAAAGAGTTGATGTTGGAAATCTCCCTAGCCGTATTTCTCGCCATAAATTCCCTCTGAACGTAGGCGGCTGTACAAATTTGCGATATATCGTCAGCGAACTGAACGTATATCGTACCTTCGGAAAGAGGTTTTGGTAGGTCACGTGTATATATGTTGTATAAAAGGGGACTGAGACACCCCCCTTGTGGGACCCCAGATTCGAGCTCGAACTCGGGGCCTTTGTGTTCTTTGATCTGTATATACGCTCTCCTCTCCATTATATAATCGCATAGAATCCTTTCAAGGATGAGGTCGAGGCCTATTTGCAGGATCTTAAATTGCAAGCCTCTCTTCCAAACCTTGTCAAATGCTTTTCTGACATCGCGGAGCACCAGGTCGGCATGCCTTTTACTTGCTTTGATGTTCGCAAGTTTTTCCGTAATAACGGCTAGTGCCGTGTCAGTCCCTCTTTTCCTTCTGAAGCCGTGCTGCTGCTCTTTATGCAGGTTGGCTTCGTCGAGAAAAGAGTTGACCCTATTTGCCAATATCTTCTCGAAGACTTTGCCAGCAAATTCTAAGAGAGATATCAGCCGGAAGTTGACAGGGCAGTCCGGGGGCTTTCCCGATTTGGGAAGGAAGATCATCTTGGCCACTTTCCACTGGTCGGGAAAATAGCCTGTGTTCAGAGCGGCATTCATGATGTTAAGAAGCCCACTCAGAACATTAGGCGGGGCCTTAATGAAATTCTCCCTGGTCAGCCCCGTGGTACCCGGTGCTCTTTGACGAAAGGATTTTAGTGCGATGGAGAGCTCTTGGGCAGTTATTTTACTCCCATAGCCCTCCATCGCTCTTTCCTGCGACACACAATGATGAGGGGAGGTTTTGTGTATTTGTGTGTTTAACTGTTGGATGATGTCATTTTCGAATTCGATGTCATAATTGTCATTTTCTTCGGGGGTAATTTTAAAGATTGAGGACCAGAAAGTCCTAAAAATTTCCTTAATCTCTATAGTCTCGTCAAATTCTTTTTCGTCGTGCTTGAGTACAATTTTCTTCTGAGGGGGTTGTCCTTTTAAACGTCTGTACGTCTGCCAAAAAGTCCGTGAGTCTCTCTCTATGTCAAGTCCCTCAATTAGTCTGTCCCATACCTATATTTGTTGGTCTGTAATGAGTGTCTGGAGTTCGTCTTTTATCTGTCTTATTCGTCTATGGGCATTGTGGTTGGGGCCTATCAGCGCTATTTCATTGGACAGGTCTTTATACTCTTGGGCCAGGGCTTTCATGGGAGGGGTCCAAATAGGAGCTGGGAGGGTTTTATACTTAATGCGGGGAATGCTAATTTTATCTGCTTTTATAAGGAGGTCAGTGATTTTATCCAGCTCTTCATCTATTTCTTCTAAATTTGCATCAATTAAAGGGTCTGGGGTATAATTTAGAAGGTAATTTTTGTAGCTTTCCCAGTCCGCCTGCTTATAGCTTTTGCGTTCTGGGATTTCTAGTTGAATGGGGTTTACACCAATTGTGATTTTAACTGCCTGGTGATCGCTTGGAATAATGGGGCCTGGTTCAATGTAATAGTTGTATGGAAACCTGATACTGGTTAAAACAATATCAGGCTTCGTTGCTGCATTACCTGTAATAAATGTCGGGAATTCGGGTCCGATTCTTGTCGCGTAGCGTCTGTCTAGTAATACCTCGATTTTTCTACCCGCATTGTTGCAGGAGGTATACCCTGATGCTGCACATCTTGCATTCAGATCTCCAGCAAAGATTACGTTTCTCTTATGGCTGAGGATCTGTAGAAGGTTGTGCACGGGTACATAGCCGCGTCTTGGGGGTTGGTACCCCGTGGCCACGACTAGACCCCCCAGGGTAGTGCCTACCTCAATGGCAAGGTAAGATTCATCTAAGTCGGGTAGTCTTTTATATTTTATTCCTTTTTTGACGGCTATTGCGCAGCCGTCATACCGTTCCTGGCTGTGATTTTTGCTGATGACGTCGTATTGAAAATTTTTTATCTTTATGAGAGGTCATTCCGTGTTCATTAATGAGTATTACGTCAGGGTCATTTTGTCGCAAGATGTTGCCGTAGATGGAACCTTTTCCGTCCCACCCATCGACATTCATCTGTATTATTGTTAGTCTGTCAGTCATTTTGTGTAACGTATGGTTTTTTATATGTATGGGATTAAAGTGGGCGCTTATTCGCGGTCCACTTTAGCCCCATGTGGTGTACTGGGCGGGGTGCGCTCCCTGCCGTTTCGTTTTTTTCTGAATTCTGTATCTGTAATTGTATGAAAGCAGTCAGTGGTCAGTTTTACCATGTTCCTCGAGAGAGCCTCCTCAACTTGCCGTTCCGGTACCGAATCGGAGCATTCCCACTTGTATCTTCCGGTTTTAAGACCTTCAGACACTTCGTGAGACTCGATTTCGGTAGGGAAAGGGGCCGATTCGGGGGCATATAGTTTCAAATTGAAACCTCTCGAGTGGTATTTCAACTGAGTCTCTCTGCCTCGAGATGAGGAGGTTGACCTGGGGCCACGTGATTTCGAGATTTTTCTCGACCTCGGAGACCTGGTCTCTTTCGGTCGCACTGCTTCCTTTGTTGGTGATTTCCCGTGTGTCTTGGTTGTAGTTGTGTCAGTCTTTTGGGGGTGTAAGTGGCGCTTGTTTTTCTGTCTGTGGAGTATGTTTGTTTTTGTTGAGTCGTGGGTCGCGTGTGATGGCTGTGTTCTGTGGGGTGGGTACCTTCTCGCACGTTTCTGGGCACTGAGGGGCTACACTTATGCGCATATCCTCCTCTGACGGCGGGTTGTCGGGGAACCACATCTCCTGTAAGCCGTTCTTTACAAGCATACGGTTGACCTCGGTTGCGAATGTTCCTGGGCGTGTTATGTTTGCTATATGTGCATAGTAAATGCAGCACATAATTTTTGTGGAGTGCTCGTTTTCGATGTGCAGATAGGTTCTTTGGTTATTCGTTTCGGCAATAGTGGCTTTTGCGACTTTGGCGTATGTTGAATTCACCTTTTTCTCCTCTGTTTCACGTCGTAACTTTGTTTCCTTGAGGATTTCCGATTTCCTGATCGGGCATGCCATGGACATAGTCCGGTGGGGGCCTTCGCAGTTCAAGCATTTTGGTGATGTGCTCTTGCAGTCGCGCCAAAAATGGTTGCGACCTGCACATATGGAACAAAGGCTAAAGGTCTTTTTTCTCAGGACAGCTTGAGGTGGAGTGCTTGCCGTATTTATAGCACCTGAAGCACATTTGTAAATCGACAAATTCTTCCCTCTCAATTTGATCCGAGCAGACTCTAACACTGAACAACAGTAAGCCTAGTTCTTTTGCTTTTTGCGCCATAACCGTATCTTCGAATACAACCTTGAAGACGTGCGTGTACGTTTTAAATTTTAAAACCTCAGCAACTTTCGCCCAAGGGTGGTTCCTATCTATTTCGTTTTTAATGTCTTCTGCTGAGTGGCTCCCAACCCAAGAGTCGAGGCGCCTGTAGATGACACTACGGTGTGTCTTTATTTGGGGTGGTGTGTGTGGTATCAGGTTTATCGTTTTTAGGCATTCAACTGCCTTGCTTGAGGTAAGGCCTCGCAATCAGCCTCCCTCGCACAAATGGCAGAGCAACCATTCGGGATGTCTATGAGTCGAACCAGTGCAATTTTTATATTCGTATATATTTTTCTCGAAAATCGTACCTCTATCCGGCTTCGGGCCCTCCGAGAGGACCCGAAGAGTTATTCGAAGGGTTTCTCTCATTTTATATCTATCCCAACTCTCTGTGGGTGTTTACACATGGGAGAAAGAATATGAAAAAACACTTGTATAGGAAAGTGGTGAGGGAGAAAGAGGTGGAGGAGATCAGAGGGCCAATGTCCAAATAATATTATCACTTTACCTCAATGCAATAATCCACGTAGGAGCGAAGATCCGTCCCCGCACTGTCGTAGAACAACGAAAGCCAGTGGTCCACTTATGAATCAATCGATGAACAAACGTTCGTGCTTCTATCAACAATTTAATCACTCTATTCACTATCTCGCTAAAAATTCACTTATTAAATTTTTGAAGATTTCTGTCACAGCGGGAGTCAACTTGATAAAGCAGACAAAGCAGTCCGTCCACAAATTACAAAATTAGTATTAGTTGTAGAAAGTTATGAAAAAGAGGGGGTAGATAGTGAGTAAAGAGAGGGCAGGGGCGAAAGATGCGAAAATGAAAAGAGCATTAGGTTAACAGTGTAGTTGCCCGGTGTACGGGCCATCTCCATTGTATAGATTCTTAAATGTGATGATTGAACTTTTTATTTTTTATTTTTATTTTTTTCGTTCAACTCCCTTGGAATCTGGGTTCTGGCTCTTCAGTTTTGGTGTTTGGGAGGTAACTCATGTGACCTCCCTCTTCGGAATCCAGAGCAACGAGTGTCTCGTTTGGGAGAAACCCTTCCAGTTTCTCCCAGATGCTTTTGCCTCTTTTGTAGAGGTATACATTGATTGGCTCAATTTTTCTTTGCTCGTGCAGGCTCCTTGAGGTCCGGAAGTCGTACCATTTGGAGCCTGTAACGAATTTTCGTCCCTGATTCTGTACTCTTTGTAGCATCGACATGTTCCTGTTGGTTGCTACATTGAGTGGAATGCTTGGGTATACCAGCTTGGATCTGACCAAGCTGATGTATAGTTTTCTTTTATTGGCTGTAGAAAGATTCTTAAATCGGTGGAGTTTGTCGAGTTCGGTTTTTGCATATCCAATTCGGGACCTCACGTGCTTGCTCATTCCGGAACTGGAGAGTCCGAAACCGAGAATAGACGCGCGAGGAGTGTACTCAATATCTGTGTTTCCAATCTTGAAGGGGACGGTACGCTGTCTTCCAATTGCGGTTGCGGAGAACTTAGCCACATTGGTCTGAATCTTCCAGCGACTTTCGAATCTGGAGATTCTCTCAGCTTCTGCCGCCGATGCCATGGCCATCAGCCTTGCCGATTTTGTTCTTCGCACCACAACTTGGGTGACATCATCTGCGTACTGTATGTTGAGGGTTTTCCCATCGGCTGGTTTAGGGATGTCTCTTGTGAAAATTGTGTAGAGAGTGGGGCTAAGGCATCCTCCTTGAGGAACACCGGAGGCAAGGTCGAAGGATTTTCCTATGTGTCTTTCGAATGCTATCACCGCTCGCCTGTTGGTGAGATAGCTACAGAGAATTTTTTCGAAGTGTGGAGCGAGTCTCAGCCTAGAGATTTTGTATTTGAGGCCTTCGATCCAGACCTTGTCGAAGGCCTTCTTTACATCTCTGCATACGACATCGATCCAACAACCTCTAGCTCGCCATGCTGCCGCATGTTGCAGCATATGGCCTATCGCCGTTTCTGTGCCTCGATGTTCTCTGAACCCCTGCTGTTCTTCGTTCAGGAGGTTCTTTTCAGCTAGGTGTTTAGCCAGTCTGCTGTTGAGGATTTTTTCAAAATCCTTCCCAATGGTCTCTAGCAGTGAGATAGGTCTATAGTTCATGACCTGGTTAGATGGTTTTCCCGGCTTGGGTATGAAGATCATTTTGGATGTCTTCAGGCCATCCGGGAAGTATCCCATTGCAAGAGACGCATTGAACAGGTTCAGCAGTCTGGTCTTAAGTCTTTCCGGGGCTTCTTTTAAGTGCCTGATAGTGATTAGGCTTAGCCCCGGGGCTTTAGACTTAAATGAGGAAATGGAATTTGTTAGCTCTTCGGTCGAGATTTTCTTGCCGTCCTGAGTGGCTCCTTGAAATCGAAGGTAGCAAGTGGTACTGTAAGGGTCAAACCTCCCTTCTCTCCTCTCCATGTACTCAAGAACCTGATCCTCGAAGCCTAGGTCAAAGTCTTCTTCTTCTTCATCTGAGATTCTGAAGACATTCTCCCAGACTCCGCGGAAAAGCTTCTCTTTCTCCTTAGGAGTGACCGCCTTAGTACCTTCATGCCTGATTTCTGTTCGACCAGGGATGCGAGCATTTCCCTTTAGCTTGTTAATGGTCGTCCAAAAGGTCTTGGGGTTTCTCTCAGTATCTAATTTTTCAATTAGATAATTCCATTTATTCCGAATTTCCGTTCCTATCGTGAAATTCAGCTGATTCCTCAAATTTTGAACGATACGAAAGTCCATGCGTCTGGTGTAGCCCAAATTGAGGATGGTCTCGTAGACTCTCGTGAAACGATGCTGTAGCACCACTCTCTCTTGTGTAGGTTTTGTGAGCAAGATCAATTTGTGTGACGTCGTCGGGATAGCTATAGCGTCGGCATCTGATATGAGGTCGTTAATAGCAGTTAGTTCGTCATCCAGATCTTCTTCGGATGCGTCTTGTAAATCGGGGATAACTTCTGGAAATGCACTCCTGTATTCTTCCCATTTTGCATTCCAGAAGTCCTTTCTAGGGATAACTGGGACTGGGATAGGGGCTGTTGCTATGGTGATTATCATAGGCAGATGGTCACTAGATGTTAGGGGTCCGGGCGCAACACGATGGTGAAACGGGAAGTTAGGGTTCGTGAGCACCACGTCCGGTTTAGTGGCCGTCCCGGGGTAAAAAAACGTGGGGAAGTTAGGACCAATGCGTTCTGCAACACCTCTACGTGTCAAGAGATCAAGTGATCTGCCTCTTGAATTAGTAGAGGCGTATCCCGCTGCTCTGTTCCTGGCGTTGAGGTCTCCAGCTAACAGAACAGGGTGCTCTTTAGTGAACAGGGTGTACAGGTCATGGTATGGAAGATATGACCTGCGAGGGGGTTGGTATCCCGCGCTAAGTTCTATGTCACCCATTGAGCACCTTAGGATGATGGACAGCGTGGACTCATCCATAGGGTTGCCTATTCTGTATTGAAGATTTTTTTTTACTGCTATTAACGCACCGTCGAATCTTTCGCCGGTGCAGTTCTTCTGTATAACATTATATCCATAGATCTTCTGCTTGTCCGAGTCTTTGACACTTGTTTCTTACAGCAGAAGAACATCTGGGTCTAGTTCTCTGTAGACGTTATACAGATGGTTTTTGTTAGGTTCCCATCCTTGCACATTGTGTGCCAGGATGGTTAACCTGTTACTGTTTCTATTAGCTATCCCGCTAGTCTTTATTAATCTTTGGCCGTTTGGCGGCCAGATTTTATCTGCTTGTACAGTTCCGGGTCATAGAGCCTGAAGTTCTCGTTGTAGAGCTTAGTTTTACACGCGAGTAGAGAGGCTCTAATAGTTTCCCCGGAGACTGGGGCGTCGTAACACCATTTGATCTGTCCTTTCTTGACTCTGGTAGCCACCTCCTCTGTGGAGATCTCTTTTTTATCGATGTTTTGCGAGTTAATCGCCAGAGTGAGTCTGATCTCCCTGCCGTCAAGCACGAGATCATCCTCTTTCTGTTCGGTCTCATTTGCCTGGATCTTGGGCTCCACTTTGGCCTTACTGGTTTTTTTCTGTCTGGGCGAGTTGGGTGTGGGTGCTGGGGCGTCAGTCTTTTGTTGAGCCGATGCTAGTTCGATGTCATGAGGTTTAGAGGTAACCTGAATGTTCTCTGTTTGAGGCTGTTTTGTGTTATTGAATGATGCCGAGAGGACTTTTTCGGAATCGGGGTTGTCCGGGAATTTGACCGTCTCCAAGTTATTAGCTGCCAGCATTTTGTTCATCTCAGTGTTGAATGAACCAGGGCAAGCAAGGTTTATAACGTGAGCATGTAAAATGCATGCCAGCATTTTGGTAGGAGTATTGTCGCTTAATTGCAGTACTATCTGCGGTTGAGTCGGCGCTGTGTTTGGTAGTACTTGCGTTTTAGCGGCAGCGGCATATGAAAGCTTAGGCCTGTCTGCAGCCTCTCTTTTCTTCCTAAGTTCTTCTTTTCTGACTGGGCATTGCATGCTTAGGGTGCGATGGTTACCTGCGCAGTTGATGCACATTTTCGTGTTGCTCACGCAGTGCATCCAGTCATGTCCGGTCTGCGAGCATTCTGAGCAAATCTTGGACTTTCCAGAGTCGGGGCAGGCGCTAGTTGCGTGATCTTCTACCTTATAGCAATTAAAGCAGGTAAGAAGTTCGAAGAACCTCTCCCGCTCAATTTGGTCCGAGGAGATGATCATGGAGAACAACCTGAGACCTGATTCCTTGGCTTTTGCAGCCATTTCCAACACCGAATGGATTGGACTATATGAGCGACGGGGTGGTTGGTAGGCGGCGGCTACGATTGTGAGCGGGCTGCGCTCCATCTCCACCGTCGCAGCCACGTGTTCCTCGTCTACTTCCCGTTCCTGGCTATACTTTTTACTCTTTTTAATGGCAATTGCTGCTCCATCAAATCTCTCTCCCGTTGGTTTTTTCTAACGATGTCGTAGTTGTGGATCTTCATGTTTTCGTCTTCTTTTAGACCGTGTTCTGATATCGTGATGATATCAGGGTCTCTGTTTCTGAAAATATTTCCGTACTGGATGGCTTTCTATCTTTTTCCATCGGTTTGTAAGATCCTTAGTTTTCTTTGGTTCATTTTCTTATTGACTCTGGGTTTTACCCTATTCGTTTCTTTTACTTTTCCATCTTCCGTTTTTCACCTTCTCGAATATTTCCATCTTTAGCGGTTTGATGTCGTTAGGGTAGAATCTAATTCTGTCCTCTTCGATTAACTTCTCTATTGAGTCTTCGGGGGGTTCTGAGGCGTACATTGGACATATAAAGTGAGGAATATAGTAGAAGAGGGTTTTAGTAGGATTAAAAAGTGGGGAAATAGGGGAAAATAATAGGAAAGTGAAAATGAAAAGAAGTATGAAAGACAGATCCCTGGTGAAAGGGCATCTCTGGCTTTCTTTGCCTTTTGGTTATATTTTTTTGTGACAATCTATAAATATACTATCGGGTAATGCGCTGGGCATTCAAGCCTTTGTAGTAGTGGGTGGTTTTTACTCTCTACGTGGCTTGTTGAAGATTTTCATCTTCTTTTCCGGGTATTTTACACCCAGATTTTGGTTTTGGTTTTGTGTTTTTGTTTGTTTGTTTGTTTGTTGTTTTTTGGCGATATTTCGCACAAATCTTTTGGGGAAGTATTTAATAAAAACTAATATTAACAAATGATAATATAGTGGCTAATTTCGCTTGGCTTTGTTGGTGATTTTGTGTTGTGAATTGGGTTTTTTGACTTTATGTGAACCTCGGGTCGACGTCAATGTCAATCGGTAGTCTGCTGCTTTTAAACGATATTGGTCGTCTTATGTTGTTTAAGTTGTCAAAGTCAATGTGCTCGAGCACAAACTCGAGAGGGAGGTGCCGGTGCACCTTGTCCCAGATTTTGGCTGCTCTGAGGTGAAGCTCGACGTTTATGGAGGTCATCCCCAGTTCACCATGGAGTTCACTCTGCCTTCTTCCTTCTCTCCTTCGGGTTCCCGTAATGATATATACTGCCTTATTCTGGACCCTTTGCAGTTTAAGGACTTGGGTCTTGGAAACTGCGTTTATAGGGACCAGGAGGTACAGGAGTTTTGAGCGAATGCACGCATTATAGATTTTAAGTTTGTTGGAGGTGCTCATGTTTACGAATTTGAAAAATTCACCCAAGTCCCTCCGTGCATTCTGTGTAGTTTTCGCTACATGATTCCTATACCCACCAGTCGTAATATGTAGTCCCAGAACCGTGCCCTCCGTGCGTAATGGGATGCGTGCACCCCCCACACGGATATCTGCCAGTGTCCTTCGGAATAATGGAATTACACGGAACTTTTGGGCATTGGTGGATATCTTCCATCTTCTCTCGAAAGAGTTGATGTTTTCGATTTCCACTGCCGTACTTCGTGCCATGAAATTCGCATTCCGATAAGGCCCCGTACATATCATTGTTATATCGTCCGCAAATTGGAACCAAACAAGGAACCTTCAGTCAGAGGTTGGGGAAGGTCAATGGTGTATATGTTATAGAGCAGGGGACTTATGCACCCGCCTAGCTGCACCCCCGCCTCGAGTAAGAACTCAGGGCCACTATAACCTTTAATACTCAAAAACGCCCTCCTCTCCAGCACGTAGTCACAAAGAATCCTTTCAAGTATGGGATTGAGGCACAGTTTTAAGATCTTGTATTGGAGGCCTCTCCTCCATACTTTGTCAAAGGCCTTTTTGACATCGCTTAGCACCAGATTTGCGTGGCTTTTTTCTGATTTTACTTTTGCTAACTTCTCGGTAATTACGGCTAGCACCGTGTCTGTTCCTCGCTTCGCTCGGAAGCCCCCCATAAGGGGAGCGGCGATTTGCCATGGTGGCCGCAGTGCTGACGGGATCCAGTGCTCCGTCCGGCACCAGCTTAGCCTCTCTTCCTTCCTTCAGATAGCCCGATTTCTCCCCTACCTCGTCGCTTTTCATACAACCGCTCCCATAACTTTCTCTTTTCAGCCTCTAATTTCACAGGGTAGATGCTGACCTTCTCAAACCAACCGTCCCGGATCGGGGCTGAGGGGGGAGGGGGCAACAGCCACAAAGGACTCCTCTAAGTCTGGAATTTTTTAAACTTTATGTTTTTACGGATAGCGATAGCAGCGCCATCGTATCTTTCTTGTGTGTGTTTTTTTTGTGATCACAGTGTAATTTGGTATTTTTATTGTATTTGTTTCTGTGTTTACACCGTGTTCAGATATGAGTATCAGGTCTGGATCCACCATGCGGAAAACGTTTCCGTATAGGATGGATTTCCCTACCCAACCGTTGGTGTTGATTGTGAGTATTTTTAATTTGTTGCTGGTGTTTTCCATGTTATTAGTTTCGTGTTTTTGTTTTCTAAGTGTGTTTGTTTGTGTGTGTGTGTGTCTTGAGAACCTCGGCCCCTTCGTCAGATAGGAGCTCTTCAGAGGGTAGTAAGGCAATGCTACGCAGTCGAATATTCGCCCAGCATATATCTTTTTATTGCTTTATAATATTTCTCAGCGGTTTTTATATCATGATGCATCAATTCACATATGTTATGTTTTAATTTGGGTTGTTTTTGAGCGATTTCTATGGTTGTCCCTTTTCGATTCGTTGTAGTTGTAAATTTTTTCTGTAAGTGGCATTGTGATGTTAATTTAATCATCTCATTATATAATGCTTGGGTCGAAAATCTCGTTCCGTGTGAACTGTTGAATAACAGTTGTTTAATGTTGTCATTCTTAACACCAGCTAAAAATTTTCGTCTAGTATATTTCACGCATCTCTCCAATGCGTGTTTCCAACCTCAGTTATGATCATTTTTGTGTCTCCATACATAGATTGTGTTTTGTGATTTTCACAACTTATCGCGTATAAAACTTCGGTTTGCTGCTCCTCTGTCGATTCCTCCTCATTTTCGCCTATCTTGCTGCTAAAAACCTGTTCAATATTATTGTAAGATTGCAAATATTTGCAGATCTTCCGGATGATGAAATTAAAAGCAAAAATATTACTATATTACCTAACTGTGCATCCCTTTATATAGAACTTGTCTCATTTCCATCCTTCGAAATCAGATATTTAAATCCTTCAATGAAATATTTAATACCTTTTCAATGTCTTCGCTAAATATCAGACTTTTCTTCTCCTTTCTTAATAAATGAGTTTTATGCGAAGATGTACATAACTTTTTCAATTCGGGAATTTCGATCGTAATAAAGTTTTCTATTTCAGTCTTTGCCTCGCATAAATCTAAATCGATCATCGCCCGTAAAAACTTAACCAAATCTATTATTTTCAAATGTTGGCTGATAATGTTTCTTCGCAAATTTTCTCTGCCGAAAATTTTTCATTTCACAAACTTCAAAATGTTTTTCTCTCAAAACTTTTGTAATATCTATTAAATTCCTTTTAATTTGACTCCACCTATTTAGTACTCTTCTATATAGAACTTTATTTTGTTCACGAAACTTTTCATACAAATTTATTTTTCTTCCCTCTTCGAATGTTGATCGTTAAATGTCAAATTACGAACAATTTTCAATCATATTTTATCATCTCAATTTCTTCTTTTTTTTTGCATAAGGGACAGATTAAGGCAAAAGTTTTGTTTTTCACTAAATTTTGAACCTGTTTTATTGATGATGAAATATTTTCTCTATCGTCTTTTTTTTAATTTTAAGTTTTTTTTTATCTAAGATGCTCATTGAGAGATCGATGTATATCCTTTAAACAAAAACAACAGCAAATGAACAAACTAAAATTGTGAAGAAAATTCACTTTTGGTTTTTCTCCCCCATTTTTTAAAAAAATCATTCAAATAAAACGGATTACCTCCCCTCTAAAGAAAATAAAATAATTACCTTTCTACAGAAAAAAACATTCGATAACATCGGAAAGATTCAGTATTCCTTCAAGTTTATTCTCCATTTCTTCATTTTCATATAACAAAATGTTTTCTTTTATCTTCAACATATTATCCAAATAAAATTCAATCATTCATCGTTCTTTTGAAAAAATTTAATTATTACTAAAATTGGAATAAAAACTTTCGTAAAATCAATAACAAATTTACTTACGTTTATTGTTGTCTGAGTTAATTTTAAAGTCTTTACATATATATAATCACTTTGACTTTAAGAGCTATGTTTTGAGATTAAATCCAAGTCTTCAAATTCACTCGAAAATTGATTTAAAGAACTCTCTTCAGAAGAAAAGGACGATGAAGGTGATAAACCCTTCGAATCATCTATATTCCTAATTTCATATATACTTTTAAAATCATCTGCATTTTTTTATATTTCATCTCATTTTTCTTTATTGACCTTTTCTTGATTTAACCCATATTTTTTTACATAACCTAAAGATATATCGAAAACTACAACGAGATTTGGAAATTGTCTGCAATCAGGAATTTGAGGCGGCTTATGTTTCTAGTTTTTTCCCCCACAAAAAAAGTGCTGTGAATATATTATTGAAAACTTGGTTGGAAAAAAGGTGCATGTAGCCTACGGTGCAGCGAATTTGAAAGCATGAAGAATTCGGTCTCGTACCAAGGATTCCTCTGCACGTCTCAGCAAAGAGATCAATTATATGTTGGCGTATTGACCCTTACGTTGGTAATCACTCCGCACAAGTGATAAAAAGAGAGATTGAAGATAAGCAGGATTGGGCAAAGATAGATGAGGCTGTTAAATTTAAAAATCGCGAAGGTGAAGAACACTCGCATGTATTCAAGGTGACTTTCCAGACCACAGACTTGGCTGCGAAAGCAGCTGAACATGGACTAGTTATGTTCAACTCGAAGGTCTCCGCCGGATGCATCGAGAGAGAAGTATTTGTTCCGCTTCAGCATGCCCCCAAGCATGCTACCAGGGACTGCAAAGCCGCGACGAAGGTATGCTCTGAGTGCGCAGAATCTGGCCACACCTGGAGAGAGTGCACGAATCCGAACAAGAATCGCCTGAATTGTGGCAACTCCCACCGCACCTTATCGATGGCATGCCCAATTAAGAAGGCGCTGATATCGGACAAGAAGAGAGCAATAATAGAAGATAGGAACAGAAAAGCTACCACTACATATGCACATACGACGAAGAAAACCGAGCAGGATAAGACCATGCTGCAAATCGAACAAAATATGCGACCAGATCTTATAATGTGCATCCTGCATGCCCATCTCACCAATGTAATGAAACCGGGAATTTATGCGACTGAGCTTAATAAGATGCTGGTAAACAATGGTCTCAAACCGACGTGGTTTCCTGACAATCCACCGTCAGGGGACCTGTTCCACGCCCAAATGAAGAGCATGGAGCAAACAGCACCGTGGTCTCGCTCGGCCTCTCGCGATCCACGCCTACGCAAGCAAGATCACGCCGTAGAAGACTCACAAGTGGAAACTAGCAACCTGCCAGACGAAGTGGCTGCGCCCATGGACATTAGAGTTGAATCAATGGTAACGACAACTGCCTCTCCCCCCCCCCCCGCCACGCACCCTCCCAAAATATTCTGGACCTGTGCATGAGGATTTATGGCTCCCCATCAGCGCCGATACCTAAGAAATCCAAGGTCGGTGATCTGCTTGAAAGAGTCATTAAAGGCAGGTACAAATGGGATTTTGATGTTACATCGCGGCAGAAGGTTTACTCCAGGCCTTTAAACGAGGGGAGATCCCCCAATCCTGCCTTAACCTAAACCAGGATCAATTTAGGATAAGGAGATCGGGAAGGATAAGGTCACCGGACAGGGAAAATGGGGGCAAAATAAGGCAAGCTAACAACTAATCATGGCTACTTGTACCAAATACGTCAAGAATTTAAAGAATTTCTCCCTAAATATAAACGATTTGCACGCCAAAAGTAGAATGTATGGTGAAATTATTAGATCCGTTGATTCTGACATCGTTCTTATATCTGAGCATGGATTGAATGACGAGGGCGAATAGATAAAGATCTACAATTACGAGATACCGATGGCTAGCCCCTCGAAAGAGCTATATGACGGAGCGGCGTTTGCCATTAAAAAAGGGATTAAATTCAAGGAGATACAGGATTTGGAAGAATCTTACCTGACAATAAAGATCCCCGTGACATACGATGAACTTGTGGTTGAGGTTGAGTACCAACCACCTAGACGCCCATATCTTCCGATCCCTAACTTCCTGCGACTCTTCAGGAGAGAAACATCAGTAATCTTAATCTGTGACTTAAATGCCCGCTTTAGGGAAGTCGGCTAGACGACAGCCTTCAACGGGCCCGGCGACTAGCTGAGCCTTTTGATTGACGCAAAGATCGTCGACTACACCGGACATAGTATTAACGAATCGGAACATCTCTCTGAATCATGTGACTCTTCCTGGCCCTTTCATCCCATCGGATCATGTTAGTATGATCACCCACATCTCCACCTTCCCGATTCAAGTGCAAATTCCTAATCGTAGATGCCTGGCGAGAACCAATTGGGAGAGGTACCGTGATCATTTTCAACATGTGTATGTTGGACAGCTAGGTGCTTCACTAGAGAATATCGATGAAAAGCTTGATCTCACCTAAAAGATCTTAGAAGCTGACCGCTTATCTCTCCCCTGGACGGAGCACAAAACACTTCCGGCTCCAAGGTGGGACCATGGCATAAGAAAAAAGATGGATCAGTTGTAAGCAGCTATCTTTACAAACATGCACGAGACCACGGCTCATCGGTACCAGGAACTACGATATCTGAGGAATGAAATTAAACTTCTCATAATGGAGAAATCAAGAGATCAGTGGGATGAAATGATTGCTGACATTGACGCAGAAGGGGACCCTAGGAAATTCTAGAGTCAAATTAGAAGGTTGCGGGGCACTCCCCCCAAGAGTCGAGTAACTATCAAGGTAAATGGCGTGGAATACACGGAAGACCAAGACATCGAGCGAGAATTCCGAAGCTACTGGCGAAACCATTTCTGTATTAGCGAAGAGAAAAATGAGTTCTTTGACGAAAGGTACGAGGAAAAAGTTCTTATTGGACTTCAGGAGCTGAACTAACGCCACATCACTTCGTGTACAGCGCACGTCTCGCGCAATAAGAAGGTAGACCTTTCTCGTACGAAGAGTATGAAGCAGCCGTCAAAAGTTTTAAGCAAAAAGCGCCAGGGATAACTGGCATCACAACAGTGCATTTGCTTAACGCCCCTGTTAACATTCACGAGGCTCTTCTCGGGGTTTATAACACCTTCCTCAATGTTGGCTACTTTCCGGACCATTTTAAGAGAGCCCGCATGATCTTCATATCAAAGCCCTGCAAGCCGAAAAAGGAGATCAGCAGCTATATGCCCATCTCTCTGCTAGAGTTCTTGGGCAAACTACTGGAAAACTTCAAAATAGTAGACTAAGAACCTTTCTAGAAACCCACAGTTTGTACAATACCCAACAGCATGGCTTCCGGAAGAAACTCGGTACAGAGACGGCTCTGGCATTGATCACGGAAAGTATAGCCATCGGGAAAGTTAGAAATGGCAGTGTCGACGTTGTGTTGCGAGACGTGTCCTCAGCGTTTGACAAGGTGTGGTTACCGGGACTGAAGAAAAAGATCAACGAGCTAGGCCTGGAGGGAAACCTGACTAAGATAATCTGTGACTACCTGGAAGACCGAGAGGCAGTCGTGAGAATAAATGGCATTGAATGGGAAGCATGCAATCTGGAAACTGGAGTACCACAAGGGGGTTGTCTCAGCCCGACACTGTATGCAGTGTATACTGGCGACCTGCCCTATCCCGACCAAGATCTCACCCAGTACGTCCAGCTAGCAGATGACATATCACAGATCATTGCTAGCGTCTATAAAAACCCAAATGATGTTGCTAATAGGACGAGCAGGGCTATTTATTGATAGTATCAATTTCTACGAAAGGATGAACAAGATTAAGACCAATGTTCAGAAATTCAAAATGCTTCCTACGGGCCGCCGACAAACAGCGGACGTACTGGTGTAGGAGGAATTTTATGAATACTCCAGGGAGGCCGGGTTCTTGGCCTGAAGTTAACCTCCAATGCGTACAACGCCTACTACAGAGAGAAGATAGCCACTGGTACGAGATTACTACGGTCTCTCTACCGATTCAAACATCTTTCGGCAATGAACAAGAGGAAGCTTTATATGTTACTTGTGATGCCAGTTCTCCTTCACCCATTCATTCCCCTGAGCAAAACTCCTACCAAAAAGGCGCAAGTGGTCCAAAACAAAGCATTAAGATTCATAACCAATGTTACGCTGTGGGACCTCATTCCCTCAGATGTTTTACACGAGCTAACGGACATTGAACCCTTAAATATTACCCTAAGTAGACGGGCACGAATTATTTGACAGAGGAGGTTCTGCACCCTATACGACTACTAAACGAGGAATTATGAAACTTAAGATTTAGACGAGCATTTAAAAGTAGTCAACTACTATCCCAACAGGAAACTCGCCCAATCTCTTGACAATTGTATCAGAAGCATAAGCGACATATAGAACCGGCAAAGAATTAAAAGATCCGAAGTGGACACTATCTAAGTAATAACGAATCTAAATAAATAGAAGACCAGAAATTATTAAACTTTTCGTAAATTGAATAAACAGAACAAAATAAAAGATCCGAAGTGGACAAACTAATATTAAAAACAAATAGTTACATATAATACTCGTAAATATCAAGCAGAACAAAAATAAAAGATCCGAAGTGGACAAACTAATGTTAAAAAGAAATTATTAAATACAAATAAAGTTACATATAATAAATATCAACCATAACAAAAATAAAAGACCCGAAGTTGACAAACCTAATATAAATAAAATAAAAATAAATAAAAAGATCCGGAGTGGACAAACTAATGTTAAGAAGAAATTATTAAAAACAAATAAAGTTACATATAATTAATAACAACCAGACCAAGATTGGTAGACTGCGAGTTGCAAAGTGAAGTCTATCACCATCTCCAAGAGGACCATTTACTAATGCAAAGGCTTGAATGCTAAACACTCAAATGGCAATAAGAACAGAAATAATAATAATAGCAACAAATACTGAGGTTGCCAGACAACCTGGCACACTTATTCTCTCACTATATTAACACTTTTTCTATCTATTCTCAACACTCTTCCCCACACTTTCTATCTTTTTAAGATCGTTGAATTTTCCATTTGTACAAAATTTCAAAGTTTAAATTGAATACAAAATATAAAAATAAAAAATATAGAGTTGCATTAGTGCTGAAAGTGTTGCTAAAAATAGAGCGGAGAAAAGTAAGGGTCATTCATTCACTTCTTACATTTGTGGTTGTAAGAGTACTAATAAAAAGGGGGTCCTCCCGGCATTATCAGGAACCCATGTTTTTAAAAACTCTACATTAGTTATTTCATTACATGATTTGGATTTTATTTTTACTAATACAAACTTATAATCATTGTTTAGGGTCACTTATTTACATGTGTGGTTGTTATTTTACTCACTTTTCTGTTATTATTTACAAATCTCTGTCGCATATTTTATACTTGGTATCCGTTATTTGAGGTTGTCTACTTTATTTATTCTTTAACACTCATATTATTTATTTATTTTCACCTACTTTTATCGTTATTTGTTAGTTCGTTCACTAGTGCTATTATTATTGTCTACCTTATTTATTCCTTTACATTATTTATTTTTTTATTTAATCATTACAGCTGCCTTTATTTCGTTATATGATAATTTTTTAGTTCCTTCACCTCTGTTGATATTATTTTACACCTTTCATTATTAGTTTAATTTGAAAACTCTTTTGATTTACTTATTCATTCATTTCCACTCGTTACCTACACGTTTTATTATTATAACTACTTTTAACGTTATTAATTTATTTTGAACACTCCACTATCATTTATCGTTGTTCACTTTCCGTTATTTTTACACACCTCTCATATTTTATTCACTGTTAGTCACTCGCGCACTTGTCCATTTCTGACGTTTTCATTCCACTTTTAATTTCCTTGTATGTGGACATGTTAACGGTATGTACGCACAAGTCCGGTATGTACATCGCGCGTTCCATCAACACTCCTCCTATTTCCTTCGGAGACCACAGTCCCTTGAAGGTCCATTTGTAGTCTCCTCGTTTGATTCTGGCGAGTAGCTTTTCTCGGTTTCCTTTCTCGGGTCTGCAGACTGTTGCACCGAAGACCAAGTTCAGGTCCACTTCCTTACCGTCGAAGAAACATCCTCTTAATAGAAAATCCCTTTTCTCTGTGAGGGGTACTCTGGGATATTTCAAGATTTGTTCTTCTTCGTTCTATTCCGTGTCTTCTGTTTGTTGTTCCTCTTCTTCTTGTACTGTTGTTTTATTTTTCTTCTTTGGCCTTTTTGATATTTTCACCTTCTTCTTGTGTGGTTCTTTCGTCTTCTGAACCTTTTGTTTGCTGTGCGCAGGCTGGTTGTGCTTCCTTTTTATGTTCACTACTTGTCTTGTGTATTTCGTTGATGAATTGAATGTTCAAGATTTCTGGCGATTCCGGGTTCGGCGGGAACCATAGCTTCTTCCTGATGCCACTTTTTTGTAGAAGTGTATTTAGCTGGTCAGAAAACGACCCGGGGGTTGGCGAGGTTCGCCAAGTGGGCAAAGATGACCATGGTCATTATCTTGCACTCACTCGGCATCAGCAGCTTAGGAGTCACTTTTTTCTGTTTTAATTTTTGTTCTTGTTCATCGCTTCCACGTATGTTCTTGCTTTTGCCTCCTTTACTTTTTTTTTTAATTTTCCTACGTTTTGTTCTGATTGCTTCCTTACGTATGGGGCACTTTATGGCCAAGGCCCTGTGTTCCTCTCCGCAGTTCGCACACTTTGGTTGTTCTGTACCGGTTTCTTTCCATCCGTGTCCTGTTTTTGAGCAGACCCCACATGCGGCTTCCTTTTTCGGGCATTCCTTCGTGGCCTGTAGTTGTTAGGGTGTTTAGGGTCTTTGTGCTGTTTATGTACGAGTATGTTATGAGAGACTGAATATTTTGGAGAAGTGGCCTGAGGCTAGTGAGGCGTTGAATAGGTGTGTAAGCTTGGAGTATATGTCTGCGGGGAGGTTGTGTACGAGTGTGGCTGGTAGCCCGGAGGGGCCCGGGCGCGTTTTGGTGTTGTTTTAATGTAGTGTTTTGTTTCATCGAGGGTGATTGGAGTGGTTAATGTGGACGTGTAATCGAGCACCTCCATTCGTATCAGGGGGGTAGTCCTTAGCTCGTGAGCGTAAGCCCGACACCACTCCTGGATTTCCTGGAAGTGCTCCTGCGCTTGTGGTTTTGGTGGGTTGTGTGTGTGTGTACCCTGTCCCAGTGGGACCTAAATGCGTCGAGGATGGCGTTAGTCTCTGTAAGTGTTTGGTTGTTTACTTGCAGGGTGATGGGTTTGCATGGGTCGGTGCTCAACATCCTTTTTACGTGCCGCCAGAAGAAGGAAGGGTCCATGCAACGGGTGTCTCTCGCCACTGCCGGTTCCTGTCTAGCTGCACGCACTGTAGGATGCGGGCACGTAGGTGATTTATGTTGTGTTGTCGTGTAACGAGTCTCTGAGTGTGTATTGAGAATGTGAAATGTTTTATGCAAGTGTAGTTTTTTGGGGGTGAGTGTAGGTTGCGTGCAGTGGTTATGGTGTTTAGAATTGAGGACCAGTGGTAGTCTATTAGGTCTGGATTGGTGTCCTCCAGGTAGAGGTTTTGTGGTGTATTTGTTGATATGTGACTCGTGAATTCTCCCAGTTCGTGTTTTTGTAATCGTAGAGAGGTGGTGTGGGTATGAGTATCGGAGATGTGGATATGATAAGGCATATCGGTATGTGGTCAGATAGTACGTGGGGACCGGGTGATAGGTGTGTGTAGAAGCGTGTGGCATGGTCGTTGCGGAAGACAACGTCCGGGGACGTTGTGTCTCCGTGAGGACCGAAGAACGTGGGGAAGGCTGGGCCGATGTGCTCGCCGCGGTAGCACCGCAAGGCACCGGCTAAGTAACTTCCCGCATCATTCGTGTTGTTAGAAAGGAGTGACGGGTGAAAGGCATTAAGGTCCCACGCGAAGAAGATAGGAAGGTTGTAGTTTGATAGGGCCCGGAGTGGGACTTCTAAGTTTAGCTGTAGGCGTGGTGGTCTGTAGTGGGTGGCCACTATTATGGGGCCGGAACTTGTCTCTATCTTACAGGCTAGAAAGGAGGCGTCATGTGTTTTGATGAGGGAGTGGTGCATGTTGCACTTTACTAGGATCGCTGATCCTAGGTGCTGCGCCTGTGGAGATAGGTAGGTGTGATAGCCTGCAATGCGGAGTCTATTGTTGGGAGGATGTAGGCTGGTAGAGTTCAGGAGTACTATGTCGGGTCTTTGTGTGTTGAGCTGCTGACGGGACTCAGCACCCCGTCCGACCCCAGCTTGGCCTCTTCTCCTTCCTTCAAAACACTTGTTTCCTTGCTTTTCATACAACCTCTCCCACAACTTTCTCTGGTCAGCCTCTAATTTCACAGGGTAGATGCTGACCTCCTCAGCCAACCGTCCTGGATCGGGGCTGAGGGGGGAGGGGACAATGTTCCCTAACCCCTGAACTCCGGTCTGGGTTGGTTGGTTTTTAACAACCTGCTTCATCCCCACCCATACCTTCCTCACATCTCTTTTCCTCTCCTCTTCACAATCTATCTTTTTTACGCCGTGTCCAAGGTGGAGCCGCCATGCCGATGGACTGCCAGGCCACCAGGCGGGAGGGGTGGTCCCAAATGGCAGCGCCTGGGTCTACCGTGATACAAATAGGGTCACCATGCCCAATGATGAATATAAAAAAAAACAACCCTCACTTGCCCTGTATCATCAACGGAGCCGCCCAGGGCAGCTCCACCAAAAAAATGGAAGCATCTCCCCCTGTCCTTGCGCAGGGGACCCTCCATATCTCTAACCGGAGAGGAGGCTCACTCCTCTCCTTCGCCTACGGGTGTAGGGGACTCCCCCTCACCCCCTTCTCTGGAGGTGCTTTCGGGCACCTCCCTCTTTCCAACGGCAGTCCCCTCTGTTCTTTCCAAGGGGACTGCCAAGAAAGCCAGCCGCTCCACATCAAAGCGGCTCGATAGGGAAAACCCCCTTAGGGGGGAGAGGGAAGCCAGGCCCCTTCGGTCGCTTCCCTCAAAAGACCTGCTGGCAAGAATTTTAAACCTTGCCGGGGTCAAGGCTTGTGCCTCATCAAACAAGATGGGTGACGCTGCCAAGGGGACCTGCGATGTCCTGGGAGGGAATGGCATGGCCAACTGGAGGTCCCTCCTGTGATAGACATGGTCCTTGAGGAAACCCAGCCTCAGACGGTAGGGCCTTCCATGGGAGGAGAATCCGGGCTCGGCGCCAAGCACCGAACCCGAATCCGCCCCTATGCAAGGTCCTCCGAGGCAGTACAAGGAGGGAGGGAGGGATCTCCTCTGACCGGTGCCCCTGCGACCACCAGGACCTTCTCCATTTCGGAGAAGGACCTGGCCGAGGCCAGTCCATCTGGCCTAGGGGCTTCTGCCGACGGAGGTGAAAAGCGGGTTCATTTCCCGCCCTCCTCTCCTAAAAAGAAGAAGAAAAAGACTCGATTAATATTATACCATGGAAAATCGGGAAATAACCTTCTGGCCTTTACGTAAACATCTAAAGTGGTTAGACCAGATCCTTTAGCAGGTGCTACTGTAACAACAATCAATCGGATACATGCTCCAGGTAGAAGAACATTCCACTTATCAAAAATAGATTGACCATTGGAGTCATTTATATATCCATTCAAATAATTCCAGACTCCTTGAATAGACTCTGTGTGGTAGGTGAACCCCATGCCTGACCGATAGTCGGCTCTAGATCAGATTCTGATTTTGTTAGTCATCTTGCAGTAACCTGACACCTCTTCGCATAGGATATGAGAAGCTCTACCAAACGAGACTTGCATCTAGCTTGGAACCTGGGAGTAGTGGACTCCACTAAAGTTTCCAATACTTTCATCATCTTTTCAGGGTTGATCTTTTCCTGATCAATGTCTTCCATGTTGGAGTTATCTATCCCTCCATCACCAGGAAGTGGTTTCCACAGATCTACAGCATCAGGTCCAGTCTTTTTCCTAAGGGTTCTTAGGGGATTTAGATATTCATCATTTCCTACTATAGCTAAATAATGAGTTGTCATAATATCTACAAACATCTGACGTGCTTCTGTCTCTGATAGAAAATATTCTTTAGGAAGACTTGGAATAAAATCTTCTGCCATTGCTAATCTTCTCCTATTCTCTTGTGAACTCTCTCTAAATTTGGACACTATGCATATTCCGTAGTATATATTAATCCCTACTTGAACATCTCCTTGCGGAGGTGCTGTATACCATCTTCCAAGTTTATATGTCTGAAAATTAATTTTCCAAGATTCCCTGCTCCAACCACACTTCCAAATACTTGAATATTAGTACAAATCCCTTCAGCATATCTAGTTCTAGAAAAACTTTCTAAAGTAAAATTATCCCCTAAATCTCCTATACGTGGGAATTTGGTTGGTCTATTCTCATAATCCACATCTAATCTCCTAGTTCTTCCTTCTTCTCCACTTGGGAGGCTCCATCCATGGGTGATTCTTCTGGTGCATTCATAACTTCTACTGGCAGCAGTGGGGTTTGTATAACAAACTGGAAGCTTCATTTTTGATCAATTTTCTCCAGTTCTGTTTAAAGCAGGTAACATCCCTGCTTGATCAATAAAAGCAAATAATTTACTCCAAGGAAACATATTTGGGTGTTCAATTATTAAGTAAGAATTAATACTCTCCAAATCATTATACTTAAACTTATTTATTAAGGACATATATATATATATATATATATATATATATATATATATATATATATATATATATATATATATATATATATATATATATACATATATAAAAGAACAAAGTGACTCGCATAATATGTGTGGGGGAATATGTCTTATTTCTCTTTGTCTAACTAGTGTGGCCTCGGATCCCCCTCCCCAGAGGTCTGTCAATGCCTCTATGTTTTCTGCAGAAGGCATTGCACCAAACCTATCAATGACTGCTTGGTTGATTCTAACAGATTGATCGATGAACTTCTGACATGCACCTAAAGCACTTACTTCTATAGGTAGATCTTCACTTTCAATATCAAGTCTATACTTCTTCGCATGGTATTGAGCTAATGATTCACTAAGGATATCTTGAGACAGTTGATCAAGTTTTGTCATCTGAAGAGTTCTCTGTGTTATCTTCATAGTTTCTGGAATTTTCACTACAATAGGTGGTTCTCTAATACCTCTCATACAGTACTGGCATGAAGTTTCACACACCATGCAGTTCCTGGTGGAGTTTTATAATTACTAAGATACTGTAGTTCTAGAGTAAGCATATTGATGGTATGACACAATATCTGTAAAAAATTAACTATGATGATCTGGAGAACTTCGTAATTTACTATGTGTATTAACCTCTCCTATCGACTGAGTGTATAGATTTACCACAGTATTAGGCATAATATGTTCTTTATAATGTGGTGACCACCACTGGTGAGATATTGTCCCACTTTTCCGCAAGGCACTATATGGTAAAAGATCATCAGGATCCTTCGTATAAAATTGACCTAAGAGAATTCGTATTAATTGAGGAAGATTGCTTTGAGTATAAACTCCATCTTCATTTGGATCGTTAACATCTACCCAAGATGCAGCATCTAGTAATGTCTCTATTTTCTTGATCTGAGGATTACTTTCTGCTGGTTTTACTGTCGGGATTTCTGACCCTGATCTTGTTAGATGACCAAGAAATGGCTTTGCATCTCCACATTTCCAGTGCTGTGATCCATCGGGGCTATTTTTAATACCAATTTTAGGAGGATGATAATAATATGTAAAGTGATTAGACAATGAATGGTGAGTGATATCACTCTCAACATTTGGATTTCTATAATGCACAAGATGTTGTTCGGTATTGGGAGATACCTTGGTGGTTGGTACCCCGCCGCAATGACCAGATCGTCAATGGTCGTGCAGATCTTGATTGCGAGGTACGACTCTTCCAGGTTCAGGATCTCCTTATACCTGATACCCTTGTGGATAGCAATTGCAACGCCGTCGTATCTCTCATTACTATGATTAAGATACAGAACTATCACGTTCGTATGGCCAATGAGGTTGTCGTAGAATGACTCCCGACGATACCATATATCACTATTCGTTGAGGGAACTTCCTTAATTATCTTTAGAGTGCGTTAATGTCTGGCGGCCGATATTATGTATCTTCGATATGCTTAAGAAGTGGAACTGAGCTCAAGGATAATAATATTGCTATCATTAATAAAATAGAGTTTTATTAATAATAACTATCAACAAACACAAGACGGAAAATATTGACATAAACAGGGAACGAAAAGGGTCGTGGGGGCTCGGCTAATCCGAGGATTTAAAGGATTTAAAAAGGTAAAACAAATATAGAGTTAAAGAGATGGGATGGTTCGATAAACCATTTAAAGCACAGGATAGAATTGACAAAAGGGTTAAGTACTCAAAGGTGACGTTTTGCTTACGTAACTTTACGCTAGTGGTGCAGTGGAAGGTGGCTTGAAGGATTTTCGGTCCGCTGGCGAGTTCCAGCCGAAGGGGGGGGAATAAAAGGATCCTGACGTGGCGTCTTGGGAAGGAGAACCGTTTCTCGACGAACGGCTTGAAGAACAATGGCTGTTCTACGTTGTTCTCTTCTGAGCAAAGGGGGGGTGAGAACCGTCTCTTGTCTACGGGCTCAAGAACAATTGCTGTTCTCCTCTGAACAACAAGGGGGGGGGGGTGAGAACCGTTTCTTGGCGAAGGGCTCAAAACGAACAATGGATGTTCTAATGCTGTTCTCCTCGGAACAACAGGGGGGGTGAGAACCGTTTCTTGGCGAAGGGCTCAAAACGAACAATGGCTGTTCTAATGCTGTTCTCCTCTGAACAACAGGGGGGGGGTGAGAACCGTTTCTTGGCGACAATATCCTCGACTTGGTCTTCACCTCTGAGGATGATATCGTTGAGGATGTCTCTGTAGGCGAAGAGCTCGGTGGCAGTGATCACCAGCTAGTTAGATTTACCGTCAAGATCCCGAAGGTAAGGTCTGCTGCCAGTCAATCAAGGAAACTTGACTTGAGAAGAGCAGACTTTGCACGCCTTCGTGCTGGGCTGACTGATGTAAGGCTAGCGGTATGCGAAGAGGTTGAGGATTCGTGGAACAATTTCAAAAATAAATTCATGAGTCTTCAATCAAGTTGCATCCCTCTGAAATGCCTCCGTCGGTCTTCTGTTCAACCAAAGTGGTTTAATCGAGAAATCGGCTAACTGCTTAGGGAGAAGAGAAATGCGTACCGGCGATCGAAGATCTCGGGTGCCTTTGACGAGTACCGGAGGCTAGCCAGGAGAGTGAAGTCCAGCATAAGGGCGGCTAAGCGTACTGAGGAACTCCGAGTGGCGAGACTCTGCAAGGAGAATCCCAAGGAGTTCTTCGGCTATGTAAATAGCCGTAAACCAATCCATCGTAGGATTGGGCCCCTAGTGGACGAGGAGGGTGCATTAACTCAGTCAGATGCAGAAAATGCTAACCTTCTCAATGACTACTTCTCCTCAGTGTTTACTAAAGAGTGTGGTCCCATCCCCCAGCCCACGGATTCCTACTCGGGGGAAAAGCTGGAGGCAATGGACTTCACCGAAGGAGAAATAAAGAAAAAGATCGCTGACCTAAAGACGAATAAGTCCCCTGGACCGGACGGGTTTCTACCCAAGGTGTTGAAGGAAGTGTGCGATGAAGTATCACGACATCTGTGCGCTATCTTTAACATGTCAATCCGGACCGGATGCGTTCCTAGAGACTGGCGTGAGGCGGAGGTGACTCCGATCTTCAAGAAAGGATCCTCCAGCCATCCGTCAAACTACCGACCTATCAGTCTGACTTCGATAGTCGGTAAACTCATGGAAAGCATGATGGTGGAGAAAATAACGTCGTATTTAGAGTCAAACCTGCTACTGAGGAGTTCCCAGCACGGCTTCCGAAGGCAACGGTCATGCCTGACGAACCTTGTGGAATTCTTCCACTTCGTGTTCAGTGAGCACGATCGGGACAAGGCGGTGGATGTGGTTTACTTAGACTTTCAGAAAGCCTTTGATAAGGTACCACACCGCCGCCTTCTCCGGAAAGTGCGAGCGCTGGGCATAGACGGAAAAGTAGCCGGCTGGATCGAGAACTGGCTAAGTGGCAGACGGCAACGGGTGGTGGTGAATGGACAGGCTTCTGAGTGGGTGCCCGTTACTAGCGGAGTGCCTCAAGGTTCTGTCCTGGGACCACTACTATTCATCATCTACGTCAACGACATGGACGGTGACATGGTTGCGAAGATTTCCAAATTTGCCGACGATACCAAGCTTGGTATGAACGTTGCAAAGGATGGAAATACTGCCCGCCTGCAGGAAGACCTTGGGAAGATTGGGGAGTGGTCGGACACGTGGCAAATGCCGTTCAACGTGAACAAGTGCAAAGTAATGCATATCGGCCACAGAAATCCCCAATCTCATTATATCCTTAAGGGCACTGCTCTCGAATCGAGTGACACTGAGAAGGACTTGGGTGTTACTGTCACTAGCGACCTCAAGTTCTCGAAACAGTGCATTGAGGCAGAGAAGAAAGCCCAAAGGATGTTAGGCTACATAAAGCGCCAGTTTGGATACCGTAACAGGGAGATAGTACTTTGTCTGTACAACTCCCTAGTTCGGCCGCACCTGGAGTATGCCGTACAATTTTGGAGTCCTTCGTTTCGAAAGGACATCGCAAGGTTGGAACGCGTACAAGCCAGGGCAACCAAACTGATTCCCTCTATCCGACATAAAAGTTATGAGGATAGACTAAGGGAATTAGATCTGTTCTCGTTGGAAACCCGTAGACTGCGTGGTCAGCTCATCGAAGTTTTCAAAATACTTCGAGGGTTCGACAATGTTGACTACCGGGATATTTTCACACTGAGTGAGAACAGAACGCGCAATCACGGCTTCAAACTTGAACTGAAGCGTTACAACCGCAATCTGTGTGGAAACTTTTTTACCTACAGTATCTGCGGTAAGTGGAACGCACTTCCAGTGGAAGTTGTCAACAGTGAATCTGTTGACCAGTTCAAGTCAAGACTAGACAAAGTCTTGAAAAGTGGCCGTTTATGGACGCAAAACAATTGAGCAGCCATGTGCCCGCTCAATTGCTAGTCCAAAGGTACCCTCTTTGAATGGACCGTAAGGTCTCCTAGGGTACTTACTTTCCTTGTTACTCCTTGTTACTCTCTCTCTCTCTCTCTCTCTCTCTCTCTCTCTCTCTCTCTCTCTCTCTCTCTCTCTCTCTCTCTCTCTCTTCTCTTTCTCTTTCTCTTTCTCTCTCTTTCTCTCTCTTTCTCTCCCTTTCTCTCTCTTTCTCTCCCTTTCTCTCTCTTTCTCTCTCTTTCTCTCTCTTTCTCTCTCTCTCTCTCTCTCTCTCTCTCTCAACACAGCCACCTTGTCGTCGGTGAGAGAGCTTGCGTGATCTGCCTGAGTTAAGCTAGCTAAGCTGGGGGACTTTTAGTCCGGTAGGGTCACCCATGCCAGTAAGGTAGCTGTAGTAGGATCCAGACTAAGGGTTGTCAAACTTCTCTACCACTTCTTTGATGCGTCTCCTTGCATCCCCCTACCAACCCATTCGATTCTGTTAGTACTAAGTTTCACCAACTCTCTTCAACTGTCAAAAAATCAAAACAAAAACCCAATAACAAAAAAAAACCTTCATCTCTATTACACATAAGTTGTTTATTAATAAGGGCCTCACCAGCTTTGGAACCTCTTTAAATAACGCCTTGGAGCACTCATAGGTTACAAGAGACTGAGATTGAAGGGATCTTAGGCGTTTGGGGTACGATTAATGGAGAAATGCTAGGTACCCCTTAAAAGCTTTCTCCTAACGTGTAATTGCCTGACCAGCTCCCTGTGACCGCTACTTGGTGAATAAAGGCTCAACTGATCTTTGGAGAGAGAGCTTTTGTGCCTTGCTGGTTGCCAGATCAGCTAAAGATCTCGGATGAAGTCGTGGGCACTTAGCTTTACTATTTGCCTCAAGTCTGGCCGTTTTTAGTTGATTAGTAGGGCTTAGTAGGAAGACAGTTACACCTCAAGCACCCCTGTCGAAAAATCAGAGAACCAGTTCACTGGGGCTCTCGTGCTGCTCAGTTGGGAGCTGCGGCACGATTGGGGACGTCCGGCCCAGGGGAGACCTTAGGGTTGGTGTGCTTGATCAAAGGGTTTCTGTTCGCCGAACGACCGAAAACCTCCTGGAAATAGGCGGATGAGATTAGTGCGAGAGAAAATCACAACCAAAAACCCCTTTTTTAATGCGTATGGTCCGAGATTTTTGTAAGATGGCGAAGAAGAATGGTCCTCCGTTTCGAAAGCTAACCTGCAAAATATGCAAAGTCTATAGATGGAGTGAAGACTTCGGGGGAAGGAGTTGCAAGGAACTCACAGATGGCGTCAGTGTCTGTGACTTCTGCGAACTCGAGAAGCGCCTGGGCGAGAGCATCGCTCAACTGAGAGAGGAGAACTCCCTCCTTAAAAGGGAAGTTCATCTCTTAAAAACAGAGAGATGCAGATGCTCAGGCGAGAAGGCTCCGGACGTCCAACAGCCGATTTCTTCTGCTGAAGGGCTTCCTCAACGAGCCAAAAAGAAGAAAAGAAAGAAGAAAGAAGAGAAAGTAGAAATAGAAGAAGAGAAAGTAGAAAGAGAAGAAGAGAAAGTAAAAGGAGAAGAAGAGAAAGTAGAAAGAGAAGAAAAGAAACTGGAAACAGAAGAAGAGAAAGTAGAAGCAGAAGAAGAGAAATGGGAAACAAACGAAGAGATAGCAAAGGAAGTCAAGAAGAAGAATAAGAGGAAGAATAAGAAGAAGAAGAAAAAAAAAATAGATACAAGAGGAAAGCGGCAAGTCGCCTCCGAAAGGAAAGACTAAGTCGTCCGCAGTCAAATGTGCAAGAGTCACCCTTATTGGTGATTCTCAAGCACGGGGTCTGAAGCCCCTGCTAGCGGCCCGCCTTCGCACAAGCGTTAAGGTGAGCTGCATCCCAGGTTGTGGGAATATGCAGGTAAGAGCTGAGGCCGAGAAGTCTCAGATTTCAGAGACTTCAGTCGTTGCCCTTATGGTAAGTGGCAACGACCTCTACCTCAGAGGAGGTAGGGTAGGCCCTACAGGTGAAATTATGAGGACAGTTATGGGCGCTGTCGACGACTGTGGACTGAAAACCCGCAGACGCGTCGTGGTGGGGATGCTCCCGAGGTGGGGTCCAAGCCGGACTGCCCACTTGATGAACATGTCGCTAAACAGGCGCCTTGCAGACCTCTGTACGGCTGAGGGTGTCTTTTTTGTGGACCCGTACGCCGTGTTCTATGGTAGAAAAGACCTCTACCAAAGGGACGGGGTGCACCTCTCCTTTAAGGGCAAGGCGTTCCTAGCCAACCTCATCCAGGATGTCGTGGAGCGCACCCAAAGGAGTGTCCGGCCCATTGGGAAGGCGGACGTACGCCAGTACGCCCGAGTCACTCCCCAAACAACCTTCTCGGAGGTTGTTAAAAATGGTGCCACCACGACAAACAAGAAGCCGGGAAACGGAAGAGTATAGGGGGTCCTACATTAGGGGACTCCCTGAAGGTTCTTCTGTTCAATGCGAGGTCAATCAGGAACAAGTTTCCTGAGCTCCGTGGCCTCGTAGCGACGGAAGAACCCGAAATGGTAGCCATAACAGAATCGTGGATAAAAACGTCAAACCGAGACTTTGAAGGCGAATTCACGGTTCCTGGCTACCAACTCTTCCACAAAGATAGGCCAGACAGAGAGGGTGGCGGTGTAATGTTGTATGTCAAGGATACAATCAAATCTACGAACTCCAACGTTATATCCGACCACGAGCTCCTAGGCGTTGACCTAGAGATCGGTCCTGCCAAATACAGGACCCTGCTGCTTTACAGACCCCCTTCCCAACCTGTTGAGAAGGACAGGGAACTGTACCAGCTGCTGGGTGAGCTGGTTCAAGGCAGAGTGTGCATCGTTATGGGCGATTTCAACAGACAAGTTGACTGGGAAACCAGAGCAGCCTGTGGCGAGAGCGCGCTACTCCTGGAGTTCGCCAACAACGAGTTCCTCACTCAATGGGTCAGAGAACCGACGAGAGGAGACAATATCCTCGACTTGGTCTTCACCTCTGAGGATGATATCGTTGAGGATATCTCTGTAGGCGAAGAGCTCGGTGGCAGTGATCACCAGCTAGTTAGATTTAGCGTCAAGATCCCGAAGGTAAGGTCTGTTGCCAGTCAATTAAAGAAACTTGACTTGAGAAGAGCAGACTTTGCAAGCCTTCGAGCTGGACTGACTGACGTGAGGCTAGAAGTGTGCGATGCCGTTGAAGACTCGTGGAATAGTTTCAAAACCACATTCATGAGTCTTCAATCGCGTTTCATCCCTCTGAAATGCCCCCGTCTGTCTTCTGTTCAACCTAAGTGGTTTAATCGAGAAATCGGCCAACTGCTTAGGAAGAAGAGAAATGTGTACCGGCAATCGAAGATCTCGGGTGACTTTGACGAATACCGGAGGCTAGCCAGGAGAGTGAAGTCCAGCATAAGGGCGGCTAAGCGGTCTGAGGAACTCCGAGTGGCGAGACTCTGTAAAGAGAATCCCAAGGAGTTTTTTGGATATGTGAACAGCCGTAAACCAATCCGTCGAACGATTGGCCCTTTGTGGAATGAGGAGGGGACATTAAAGCATTCAGATGCAGAAAATGCTAACCTCCTCAACGACTACTTCTCTTCAGTGTTTACTGAAGAGTGTGGTCCCATTCCCCAGCCGACGGATTCCTACTCGGGGGAAAAGCTGGAGGCAATGGACTTCACCGAAGGAGAAATAAAGAAAAAGATCGCTGACCTAAAGACGAATAAGTCCCCTGGACCGGACGGGTTTCTACCTAAAGTGTTGAAGGAAGTGTGCGATGAAGTATCACGACATCTGTGCGCTATCTTTAACATGTCAATCCGGACCGCATGCGTTCCTAGAGACTGGCGTGAGGCGGAGGTGACTCCGATCTTCAAGAAAGGAGCCCCCAGCCATCCGTCGAACTACCGACCTATCAGTCTGACTTCGATAGTCGGTAAACTCATGGAAAGCATCATGGTGGACAAAGTGACGTCGTATTTAGAGTCAAACCTGCTACTGAGGAGTTCCCAGCACGTCTTCCGAAGGCAACGGTCATGCCTGACGAACCTTGTGGAATTCTTCCACTTCGTTTTCAGTGAGCACGATCGGGACAAGGCGGTGGATGTGGTCTACCTAGACTTTCAGAAAGCCTTTGATAAGGTACCACACCGCCGCCTTCTCCGGAAAGTGCGAGCGCTTGGCATAGACGGAAAGGTAGCCGGCTGGATCGAGAACTGGCTAAGTGGCAGACGGCAACGGGTGGTGGTAAATGGACAGTCTTCTGAGTGGGTGCCCGTTACTAGCGGGGTGCCTCAAGGTTCTGTCCTGGGACCACTACTATTTATCATCTACGTCAACGACATGGACGGTGACATGGTTGCGAAGATTTCCAAATTTGCCGACGATACCAAGCTTGGTATGAACGTTGCAAAGGATGGAAATACTGCCCGCCTGCAGGAAGATCTTGGGAAGATTGGGGAGTGGTCGGACACGTGGCAAATGCCTTTTAACGTGGGCAAATGCAAAGTGATGCATATCGGCCACAGAAACCCCCAATCTCAGTATATCCTTAAGGGCACTGCTATTGAATCCACCGACACTGAGAAGGACTTGGGTGTAACAATCACTAGTGACCTCAAGTTCTCGAAACAGTGCATTGAGGCGGAGAAAAAGGCCCAAAGGATGCTAGGCTATATTAAGCGCCAGTTTGGTTATCGGAACCAGGAGATTGTACTGTGCCTGTACAACTCACTTGTCCGACCGCACCTGGAGTATGCCGTACAATTTTGGAGTCCTTCATTGCGAAAGGACATCGCGAGATTGGAACGCGTACAAGCCAGGGCAACCAAGCTGATTCCCTCTATCCGACATAAAAGTTATGAAGATAGACTAAGGGAGTTAGATCTGTTCTCACTGGAAACCCGTAGACTGCGTGGTCAGCTCATCGAAGTCTTCAAAATACTTCGAGGGTTCGACAATGTTGACTACCGGGATATTTTCACACTGAGTGAGAACAGAACGCGCAATCACGGCTTCAAACTTGAACTGAAGTGTTACAACCGCAATCTGTGTGGAAACTTTTTCACCTACAGTATCTGCGGTAAGTGGAACGCACTTCCAGTGGAAGTTGTCAACAGTGAATCTGTTGACCAGTTCAAGTCAAGACTAGACAAAGTCTTGAAAAGTGGCCGTTTATGGACGCAAAACAATTGAGCAGCCATGTGCCCGCTCAATTGCTAGTCCAAAGGTACCCTCTTTGAATGGACCGTAAGGTCTCCTAGGGTACTTACTTTCCTTGTATTCCTTGTATTCCTTGTATTCCTCTCTCTCTCTCTCTCTCTTTCTCTCTCTCTCTCTCTCTCTCTCTCTCTCTCTCTCTTTCTCTCTCTTTCTCTCTCTTTCTCTCTTTCTCTCTCTTTCTCTCTTCTCTCTCTCTCTCTCTCTCTCTCTCTCTCTCTCTCTCTCTCTCTCTTTTTTTATCCTACTTTATCCTTCATCTTTTTTTAAAAATTAATTCCATTTCTTCTACTTATACAAAAAGAAAAAAACAACAAAAAAAACAACCCCTATACCTATCATGTCACTCTTACCCTTTTTTCATCTATCTACATATAAGGACCTGGCAGCTACCTCACGCGTCAGAAGAGAGGCTTTGGAACCTCTATAAACAACGCCAATCGACGCTCACTGGTTGCGAGAGACTAGGACTTGAGGGGTCTTAGGCGTTGGGGCACGATGAATGGGATGAGGGTAGTGCCCCGGTAACCCCTTTCCTGGCGCATAATTATTGACCATTCCCAGTGACCGTTGACGGGTGCCTCTGGTAGCATTGGTCCGTGGTGACGGCCCTTTGTTCCCATGTTGGTTGCCAGGCCAATAAAAAGCCTTGGGTCGAGTCTCTTGGTGTGGCGGGATATCCACTGAACGCTGCTCCGAGATCTTGGCCGTCGTGAAGGGAACTAGTAGGAGTTTAGTACGGGGTGTGCTCCGTTGTTCACCTGGTGAGAAATCGATGGCCCCTTCGGGGACCGTCAGTGCTGCTTGGTTGGGAGCCACGGCACGCCGAGGTTTGACGACTCGGTCGGACGAACAGCAGCACAAGGAGCGTGCCTTCTGAAAGATCCGAAACCTCTCTGATCGATAGGCGGGAGCGACTCACGCGGGGCGAACTCACCACCCCCTTTCTTTTTTATTGAGTGGTCACAAAGTATTCAGAGTTATAAAGTGTTCAGCATGACTGGAAAGAAAGGACCTGGTGCGTTAAAGTATACCTGCTCTACATGCCAAAAGGACAAGTGGTGCGTAGATTTTCCGGAGGGGTGTTTCTCAAAATGCCACCCTGGAAGTATCTGCACGGACTGCGTCCTTAGGGCAGAACTTCAGGAGCTTAAGGAACTTTTTAAATCTTCTGAGGAAAAAACACGACGGCTGGAAGAAAAGGTGAAAATCCTCGAGTCTGAGCATGTGACTCAAATCCGTCATCTCGAAGCCATCATTTCAGAGATTAAAGCCACCAATGGACAGCAACAGCAACAAGAAACTCCCAACGTCGCGGATGGCTCCTCTGTTGGGCCCTCATGCACCGCGTCGATAGAGATAGGCCAACCATCCGACGTCCCAGAGCCAGCAGCTGCTGGGGTTACTCAGGGCGTCAAAAAGAAGAAAAGGAAGAGTAAGAAAGAAAAAACAGAAGAGAAAGTAGGAACGGAAGAAAAAACGAAGAAGAAAAAGAAGAAAAAACCCAAAAAAGTGGGGAAGAAGGAGGAATCGAAAGAGCCCATAGTGAAAGGGAAGCCTCTGTCCTCTGAACCCAAATGCGCGAGGGTCATCGTGATCGGTGACTCCCAAGCGCGGGATCTACAACCCTTGCTAGCGGCCCGCCTTCGCACCAGTGTGAAGGTTAGCTGCCTTCCAGGAAAGGGGAACGGAGAAATAAGGGTGGAGGCTGAGAAATCTCACATCTCTGAGAACTCAGTAGTTGCCCTCATGGCAAGTGGCAACGATCTCTACCTACGAGGAGGCAATGTAAGCGCCAGCGGGAAGATCCTGACCACGGTTATGGGAGGAGTTGACGACTGTGGGCTAAAAACCCGCAGACGTGTCGTGGTCGGGATACTCCCAAGACGAGGTCCATCCCGCAATGCTCACGCGAGGAATGTCTCCATAAATCAACGCCTGGGAGATCTATGTACGGCGGAAGGAGTCTTTTTTGTAGACCCCTACCGCACTTTTTACGGGAGAAATGACCTGTACAAAAGGGACGGAGTGCATCTTTCCTTTAAAGGGAAAGCTGCACTCGCAAACATGATCCAGGATGTTGTGGAGCGGACCCAAAGAAGTGTCAGACCCCGAGTAAAGGAGGACGTACGCCAGTACACCCGTGTTACTCCAGGAACGACCTTTTCTGAAGTCACAAAGAGTGGAGTGATCCCGCCACAGAGAAAGAAAGCGGGAAACGGAAGAGCGTAGGGAGTCCTACAGTCGGGGACTCCCTAAAAGTTCTTCTGTTTAATGCGAGGTCTATCAGAAACAAGTTTCTAGAACTTCGTGGCCTCGTAGCAACAGAAGAACCGGAGATGGTGGCCATAACGGAGTCGTGGATAAAAACCTCAAGCCGAGATTTTGAAGGTGAATTCACGATTCCCGGTTACCAGCTCTTCTTGAAAGATAGGCCAGACAGAGAGGGTGGCGGTGTGATGTTGTATGTCAAGGATACTCTCAACTCGACGGATTGCAACATCGTATCCGACCATGAACTACTAGGTGTTGACCTAGAGATAGGTCCTGCCAAATACAGGACCCTGGTGCTTTATAGACCTCCTGCCCAACTCGTTGAAAAGGACAGAGATCTGTACCAGCTACTAGGAGAACTTGTGAAAGACAGAGTGTGTATCGTCATGGGTGATTTCAACACACAAGTTGACTGGGAAACCAGAGAACCCTGTGGCGAGAACGCACTACTCCTGGAGTTCACGAACAACGAGTTCCTCACTCAATGGGTGAGAGAGCCAACGAGAGGAGACAATATCCTCGACTTGGTTTTCACCTCTGAGGATGACATCGTTGAGGACCTCTCTGTAGGCGAAGAGCTCGGTGGCAGTGACCACCGACTAATTAGATTTGTAGTCAAAGTCCCCAAGGCAGAGCCTGCAACTAGTAAATCAAGGAAACTGGATTTAAGAAGAGCAGACTTTGCAGGTCTACGCGCGGGACTGACTGACGCGAGGCTAGAGGAGTGCGATGCTGTTGACTTTTGGAACAGTTTCAAAACCACATTCATGAGTCTTCAATCGCGTTTTATCCCTCTGAAATGCCCCCGTCGGTCTTCTGTTCAACCAAAGTGGTTTAATCGAGAAATCGGCCAACTGCTTAGGGAGAAGAGAAATGTGTACCGGCAATCGAAGATCTCGGGTGACTTTGACGAATACCGGAGGCTAGCCAGGAGAGTGAAGTCCAGCATAAGGGCGGCTAAGCGGTCTGAGGAACTCCGAGTGGCGAGACTCTGTAAAGAGAATCCCAAGGAGTTTTTTGGATATGTGAACAGCCGTAAACCAATCCGTCGAACGATTGGCCCTTTGTGGAATGAGGAGGGGACATTAAAGCATTCAGATGCAGAAAATGCTAACCTCCTCAACGACTACTTCTCTTCAGTGTTTACTGAAGAGTGTGGTCCCATTCCCCAGCCGACGGATTCCTACTCGGGGGAAAAGCTGGAGGCAATGGACTTCACCGAAGGAGAAATAAAGAAAAAGATCGCTGACCTAAAGACGAATAAGTCCCCTGGACCGGACGGGTTTCTACCTAAAGTGTTGAAGGAAGTGTGCGATGAAGTATCACGACATCTGTGCGCTATCTTTAACATGTCAATCCGGACCGCATGCGTTCCTAGAGACTGGCGTGAGGCGGAGGTGACTCCGATCTTCAAGAAAGGAGCCCCCAGCCATCCGTCGAACTACCGACCTATCAGTCTGACTTCGATAGTCGGTAAACTCATGGAAAGCATCATGGTGGACAAAGTGACGTCGTATTTAGAGTCAAACCTGCTACTGAGGTGTTCCCAGCACGTCTTCCGAAGGCAACGGTCATGCCTGACGAACCTTGTGGAATTCTTCCACTTCGTTTTCAGTGAGCACGATCGGGACAAGGCGGTGGATGTGGTCTACCTAGACTTTCAGAAAGCCTTTGATAAGGTACCACACCGCCGCCTTCTCCGGAAAGTGCGAGCGCTTGGCATAGACGGAAAGGTAGCCGGCTGGATCGAGAACTGGCTAAGTGGCAGACGGCAACGGGTGGTGGTAAATGGACAGTCTTCTGAGTGGGTGCCCGTTACTAGCGGGGTGCCTCAAGGTTCTGTCCTGGGACCACTACTATTTATCATCTACGTCAACGACATGGACGGTGACATGGTTGCGAAGATTTCCAAATTTGCCGACGATACCAAGCTTGGTATGAACGTTGCAAAGGATGGAAATACTGCCCGCCTGCAGGAAGATCTTGGGAAGATTGGGGAGTGGTCGGACACGTGGCAAATGCCTTTTAACGTGGGCAAATGCAAAGTGATGCATATCGGCCACAGAAACCCCCAATCTCAGTATATCCTTAAGGGCACTGCTATTGAATCCACCGACACTGAGAAGGACTTGGGTGTAACAATCACTAGTGACCTCAAGTTCTCGAAACAGTGCATTGAGGCGGAGAAAAAGGCCCAAAGGATGCTAGGCTATATTAAGCGCCAGTTTGGTTATCGGAACCAGGAGATTGTACTGTGCCTGTACAACTCACTTGTCCGACCGCACCTGGAGTATGCCGTACAATTTTGGAGTCCTTCATTGCGAAAGGACATCGCGAGATTGGAACGCGTACAAGCCAGGGCAACCAAGCTGATTCCCTCTATCCGACATAAAAGTTATGAAGATAGACTAAGGGAGTTAGATCTGTTCTCACTGGAAACCCGTAGACTGCGTGGTCAGCTCATCGAAGTCTTCAAAATACTTCGAGGGTTCGACAATGTTGACTACCGGGATATTTTCACACTGAGTGAGAACAGAACGCGCAATCACGGCTTCAAACTTGAACTGAAGCGTTACAACCGCAATCTGTGTGGAAACTTTTTCACCTACAGTATCTGCGGTAAGTGGAACGCACTTCCAGTGGAAGTTGTCAACAGTGAATCTGTTGACCAGTTCAAGTCAAGACTAGACAAAGTCTTGAAAAGTGGCCGTTTATGGACGCAAAACAATTGAGCAGCCATGTGCCCGCTCAATTGCTAGTCCAAAGGTACCCTCTTTGAATGGACCGTAAGGTCTCCTAGGGTACTTACTTTCCTTGTATTCCTTGTATTCCTTGTATTCCTCTCTCTCTCTCTCTTTCTCTCTCTCTCTCTCTCTCTCTCTTTCTCTCTCTTTCTCTCTCTTTCTCTCTTTCTCTCTCTTTCTCTCTTTCTCTCTTTCTCTCTCTCTCTCTCTCTCTCTCTCTCTCTCTCTCTCTCTCTTTTTTTATCCTACTTTATCCTTCATCTTTTTTTAAAAATTAATTCCATTTCTTCTACTTATACAAAAAGAAAAAAACAACAAAAAAAACAACCCCTATACCTATCATGTCACTCTTACCCTTTTTTCATCTATCTACATATAAGGACCTGGCAGCTACCTCACGCGTCAGAAGAGAGGCTTTGGAACCTCTATAAACAACGCCAATCGACGCTCACTGGTTGCGAGAGACTAGGACTTGAGGGGTCTTAGGCGTTGGGGCACGATGAATGGGATGAGGGTAGTGCCCCGGTAACCCCTTTCCTGGCGCATAATTATTGACCATTCCCAGTGACCGTTGACGGGTGCCTCTGGTAGCATTGGTCCGTGGTGACGGCCCTTTGTTCCCATGTTGGTTGCCAGGCCAATAAAAAGCCTTGGGTCGAGTCTCTTGGTGTGGCGGGATATCCACTGAACGCTGCTCCGAGATCTTGGCCGTCGTGAAGGGAACTAGTAGGAGTTTAGTACGGGGTGTGCTCCGTTGTTCACCTGGTGAGAAATCGATGGCCCCTTCGGGGACCGTCAGTGCTGCTTGGTTGGGAGCCACGGCACGCCGAGGTTTGACGACTCGGTCGGACGAACAGCAGCACAAGGAGCGTGCCTTCTGAAAGATCCGAAACCTCTCTGATCGATAGGCGGGAGCGACTCACGCGGGGCGAACTCACCACCCCCTTTCTTTTTTATTGAGTGGTCACAAAGTATTCAGAGTTATAAAGTGTTCAGCATGACTGGAAAGAAAGGACCTGGTGCGTTAAAGTATACCTGCTCTACATGCCAAAAGGACAAGTGGTGCGTAGATTTTCCGGAGGGGTGTTTCTCAAAATGCCACCCTGGAAGTATCTGCACGGACTGCGTCCTTAGGGCAGAACTTCAGGAGCTTAAGGAACTTTTTAAATCTTCTGAGGAAAAAACACGACGGCTGGAAGAAAAGGTGAAAATCCTCGAGTCTGAGCATGTGACTCAAATCCGTCATCTCGAAGCCATCATTTCAGAGATTAAAGCCACCAATGGACAGCAACAGCAACAAGAAACTCCCAACGTCGCGGATGGCTCCTCTGTTGGGCCCTCATGCACCGCGTCGATAGAGATAGGCCAACCATCCGACGTCCCAGAGCCAGCAGCTGCTGGGGTTACTCAGGGCGTCAAAAAGAAGAAAAGGAAGAGTAAGAAAGAAAAAACAGAAGAGAAAGTAGGAACGGAAGAAAAAACGAAGAAGAAAAAGAAGAAAAAACCCAAAAAAGTGGGGAAGAAGGAGGAATCGAAAGAGCCCATAGTGAAAGGGAAGCCTCTGTCCTCTGAACCCAAATGCGCGAGGGTCATCGTGATCGGTGACTCCCAAGCGCGGGATCTACAACCCTTGCTAGCGGCCCGCCTTCGCACCAGTGTGAAGGTTAGCTGCCTTCCAGGAAAGGGGAACGGAGAAATAAGGGTGGAGGCTGAGAAATCTCACATCTCTGAGAACTCAGTAGTTGCCCTCATGGCAAGTGGCAACGATCTCTACCTACGAGGAGGCAATGTAAGCGCCAGCGGGAAGATCCTGACCACGGTTATGGGAGGAGTTGACGACTGTGGGCTAAAAACCCGCAGACGTGTCGTGGTCGGGATACTCCCAAGACGAGGTCCATCCCGCAATGCTCACGCGAGGAATGTCTCCATAAATCAACGCCTGGGAGATCTATGTACGGCGGAAGGAGTCTTTTTTGTAGACCCCTACCGCACTTTTTACGGGAGAAATGACCTGTACAAAAGGGACGGAGTGCATCTTTCCTTTAAAGGGAAAGCTGCACTCGCAAACATGATCCAGGATGTTGTGGAGCGGACCCAAAGAAGTGTCAGACCCCGAGTAAAGGAGGACGTACGCCAGTACACCCGTGTTACTCCAGGAACGACCTTTTCTGAAGTCACAAAGAGTGGAGTGATCCCGCCACAGAGAAAGAAAGCGGGAAACGGAAGAGCGTAGGGAGTCCTACAGTCGGGGACTCCCTAAAAGTTCTTCTGTTTAATGCGAGGTCTATCAGAAACAAGTTTCTAGAACTTCGTGGCCTCGTAGCAACAGAAGAACCGGAGATGGTGGCCATAACGGAGTCGTGGATAAAAACCTCAAGCCGAGATTTTGAAGGTGAATTCACGATTCCCGGTTACCAGCTCTTCTTGAAAGATAGGCCAGACAGAGAGGGTGGCGGTGTGATGTTGTATGTCAAGGATACTCTCAACTCGACGGATTGCAACATCGTATCCGACCATGAACTACTAGGTGTTGACCTAGAGATAGGTCCTGCCAAATACAGGACCCTGGTGCTTTATAGACCTCCTGCCCAACTCGTTGAAAAGGACAGAGATCTGTACCAGCTACTAGGAGAACTTGTGAAAGACAGAGTGTGTATCGTCATGGGTGATTTCAACACACAAGTTGACTGGGAAACCAGAGAACCCTGTGGCGAGAACGCACTACTCCTGGAGTTCACGAACAACGAGTTCCTCACTCAATGGGTGAGAGAGCCAACGAGAGGAGACAATATCCTCGACTTGGTTTTCACCTCTGAGGATGACATCGTTGAGGACCTCTCTGTAGGCGAAGAGCTCGGTGGCAGTGACCACCGACTAATTAGATTTGTAGTCAAAGTCCCCAAGGCAGAGCCTGCAACTAGTAAATCAAGGAAACTGGATTTAAGAAGAGCAGACTTTGCAGGTCTACGCGCGGGACTGACTGACGCGAGGCTAGAGGAGTGCGATGCTGTTGAAGACTTTTGGAACAGTTTCAAAACCACATTCATGAGTCTTCAATCGCGTTTTATCCCTCTGAAATGCCCCCGTCGGTCTTCTGTTCAACCAAAGTGGTTTAATCGAAATCGGCCAACTGCTTAGGGAGAAGAGAAATGTGTACCGGCAATCGAAGATCTCGGGTGACTTTGACGAATACCGGAGGCTAGCCAGGAGAGTGAAGTCCAGCATAAGGGCGGCTAAGCGGTCTGAGGAACTCCGAGTGGCGAGACTCTGTAAAGAGAATCCCAAGGAGTTTTTTTGGATATGTGAACAGCCGTAAACCAATCCGTCGAACGATTGGCCCTTTGAGGAACGAGGAGGGGACATTAAAGCATTCAGATGCAGAAAATGCCAACCTCCTCAACGACTACTTCTCTTCAGTGTTTACTGAAGAGTGTGGTCCCATTCCCCAGCCGACGGATTCCTACTCGGGGGAAAAGCTGGAGGCAATGGACTTCACCGAAGGAGAAATAAAGGAAAAAGATCGCTGACCTAAAGACGAATAAGTCCCCTGGACCGGACGGGTTTCTACCTAAAGTGTTGAAGGAAGTGTGCGATGAAGTATCACGACATCTGTGCGCTATCTTTAACATGTCAATCCGGACCGCATGCGTTCCTAGAGACTGGCGTGAGGCGGAGGTGACTCCGATCTTCAAGAAAGGAGCCCCCAGCCATCCGTCAAACTACCGACCTATCAGTCTGACTTCGATAGTCGGTAAACTCATGGAAAGCATCATGGTGGAGAAAATAACGTCGTATTTAGAGTCAAACCTGCTACTGAGGAGTTCCCAGCACGGCTTCCGAAGGCAACGGTCATGCCTGACGAACCTTGTGGAATTCTTCCACTTCGTTTTCAGTGAGCACGATCGGGACAAGGCGGTGGATGTGGTCTACCTAGACTTTCAGAAAGCCTTTGATAAGGTACCACACCGCCGCCTTCTCCGGAAAGTGCGAGCGCTTGGCATAGACGGAAAGGTAGCCGGCTGGATCGAGAACTGGCTAAGTGGCAGACGGCAACGGGTGGTGGTAAATGGACAGTCTTCTGAGTGGGTGCCCGTTACTAGCGGGGTGCCTCAAGGTTCTGTCCTGGGACCACTACTATTCATCATCTACGTCAACGACATGGACGGTGACATGGTTGCCAAGATTTCCAAATTTGCCGACGATACCAAGCTTGGTATGAACGTTGCAAAGGATGGAAATACTGCCCGCCTGCAGAAGATCTTGGGAAGATTGGGGAGTGGTCGGACACGTGGCAAATGCCTTTTAACGTGGGCAAATGCAAAGTGATGCATATCGGCCACAGAAACACCCAATCTCAGTATATCCTTAAGGGCACTGCTATGGAATCCACCGACACTGAGAAGGACTTGGGTGTAACAATCACTAGTGACCTCAAGTTCTCGAAACAGTGCATTGAGGCGGAGAAAAAGGCCCAAAGGATGCTAGGCTATATTAAGCGCCAGTTTGGTTATCGGAACCAGGAGATTGTACTGTGGCCTGTACAACTCACTTGTCCGACCGCACCTGGAGTATGCCGTACAATTTTGGAGTCCTTCATTGCGAAAGGACATCGCGAGATTGGAACGCGTACAAGCCAGGGCAACCAAGCTGATTCCCTCTATCCGACATAAAAGTTATGAGGATAGACTAAGGGAATTAGATCTGTTCTCGCTGGAAACCCGTAGACAGCGTGGTCAGCTCATCGAAGTTTTCAAAATACTTCGAGGGTTCGACAATGTTGACTACCGGGATATTTTCACACTGAGTGAGAACAGAACGCGCAATCACGGCTTCAAACTTGAACTGAAGCGTTACAACCGCAATCTGTGTGGAAATTTTTTCACTTACAGTATCTGCGGTATGTGGAACGCACTTCCAGTGGAAGTTGTCAACAGTGAATCTGTTGACCAGTTCAAGTGACTAGACAAAAGTCTTGAAAAGTGGCCCGTTTAGGGGACGCAAAACAATTGAGCAGGCCAAGTGCCCCGCTCGATTGCCTAGCCTAAAGGGTACCCTCTTTGAATGGACCGTAAGGTCTCCCTAGGGTACTAACTTTCCTTGTTACTCCTTGTTACTCTCTCTCTCTCTCTCTCTCCTCTTTCTCTCTCTCTCTCTCTCTCTCTCTCTCTCTCTCTCTCTTCTCTCTCTCTCTCTCTCTCTCTCTCTCTCTCTCTCTCTCTCTCTCTCTCTCTCTCTCTCTCTCTCTCTCTCTCTCTCTTTCTCTTCTCTCTCTCTCTCTCTTTTTTCTCTCTCTTTTTTCTCTCTCTCTCTCTCTCTCTCTTTTCTCTCTCTCTCTCTCTCTCTCTCTCTCTCTCTCTCTCTCTCTCTCTCTCTCTCTCTCTCTCTCTCTCTCTCTCTCCTCTCTTCTCTCCTTGAAAGGGGCGACCGCGCGCGCCTTTTCTCGCTCTCGTTGGCAGTGACATGTGGAGGATTTTGTGATTTGCGGTTATATATCTTCTCAGTTTCGCTTTCTTTATCTTCACCACTTTCCTTACAGAACTCTTGCTTATTAGCATGGGAGGGGGGCTCGTTGCTATTGCGCTTTTTTCAATTCGGGAGAGAAAAATGCGCGCAAATCTGAAAGGTTATGTATCGTATTTAACTTAGCTAATTTGCGTGGGTGGGGGGGGGGATCATCAATCATCCCTTCCCTGGTTTTTCCCTTGCCCGTTTCAATCAAGGCCAATATTTTCCTACTTATTCTTCTGTTAGGTAAATCTATGCAATTCCAATCCATTTAATTGTTCAAAGGAAAATTTGGCCTGGAAATTCAATAAAAATTAATGGCAATATTTGGGTGGACGGTTTTTAAATCCTATTTTGGAAAGTCTATTCCACTCATCCAGTAACTTCTTTTTTTAAACTGCTTATTTGCACCGCCGTGATAACATAAAGGCAGAGTCGCGCCCGGTATTCATACTGATTGATGCATGAAGGTGAAAGTTTTTTAAAAATCCGACACTAATTTCGTAGTGAAGGGCAAAGTTGCCTTGAAAGTTGTCCAGGGAGCCACAGGGGTATCTTTATTGTGGCACGGTTCGGCAGGCCTCGAAAATTTGCGGCCCCTCATAGCCCCCGAACATCCCTAATAATAGGCTATGACCACGTATCTAACGTATATTTTTACTTACCTTGATCTCAACATTTTCCGCCATTTGTCGTTCCCTCCTTTTCCCCTCTCCTAACCCCCCCCCATCCCCGTTGTTGTAAAGCTTATACCTTTAATGCTCATCTTGGGCGCATTTTAATCGTTCGTTTCTTCTTCTTTTTTCCAGTGTTAAGAGATGAGTTTAGTGAGACGCCCAAGCACGCACGTGTCGCTGAAGGAGCGACCGCCCTCTTGCGCTGTGTTCCCCCTAAGGGACACCCTGAGCCGGTCGTCGTCTGGGCCAAGGATGGCAAAGATCTGGATCCAGCAACGCAACACAGGTACGAGGCTTTGCCTCTTAATGTCGTGATTGAAAAGCTGCTTGAAGTTCCCTGCCTTTTTTTGTAGTTTGACGCGAATTCTAGTTAGTATTTCTTGCACAGTTTTTGTCGAGGTCATCTGGACTTGTTAGAGCGTCTACGAGTGACATTTCGTCACAACTTTCTAAATCCCGATGATATGGGGCCCATAAGGGACAGTTTTTGTAGTTTCGCCATTGAAGCCTGGTGGGTATTTTTCTTTTGTACCCATGAATTTACAATTTTCGAATGGTCTCTTGCTAGCGATTTTCCCAACATGATTTTATGGTAGTTATGGCCAGGGTTGGGTTCGAATACTTGAAAAAGTATTCAGATACATTTTGAATACAAGTACATAATCACCATAATTTATATATATATATATATATATATATATATATATATATATATATATATATATATATATATATATATATATATATATATATATATATATATATACAGCTGAAAAGATGCCTACTGTAACTTACTGTGATAATATAAAAAGAGTGAATATAGGATTATAATTAGAAAAAAATTACATAAAAAATTTAGTTTCCAATAACAATAAACAAAAAATGTAAAAAATATATAAGTTTTCCGTAGTATAATTGCATAAAGAAAAAGTAATGAATTTCAAATAGCTCCTGCTATTTATGTACAAATTTCTGTATATTACCATTGCACTTCAACATTATTAATTCTCCAAAACGTTTGTCCTCGAGATGGCATCGATCAGCTCTGAAAATTTTTCTCCAGCTAAAAAGTCGTGCTAAATTGGCTGATATAGGTAAATTACATTCTTCATTATTCCAGTATTGTAAGGGATCACTCTCCATGCTGATACAGGGTCGGCATAGATACTTCTGCACCTCACATTCATACAATGGTTGTAATAAGCTAAAGAAGCTCATATCAAGGTTAGAAGCCTTCAGTGATATATCTTTGTTCTGCATCTGCAGGCTACTTGTGTGGTCCATATGTTGTGAAAAGTATAAAGTCTCAGTGATTAGGCTACTCGGAATTACTTCTCGTTGCTGGTCATTATCAGACCATCGAAGTTTGAATCTAGGATCCATAGCTGCAGCATTGATGTGCATATCGTTGTTCTCGTACTTATTTCCTTGGTCTTGTATTCGACCGACGCCTCACCTGGCAGGCTCATATTCGCTGCCTTAGGGTCTCTTGTACCCGCGCCATGGATATTCTCCGTTCCGTGACGTTCAGCGCTTGGGGTGCTGATAGGGCTACTGCCCTACTTTTTTATCGATCCTTTGTTTGTTTGAAGCTCGACTACGGATGCGAGTTTTATGCATCCGCAGCAGTGTTTATTGCGGAAGGTGGATTCGATCAACCACACTGACCTACGCCTTTCGACCGGTGCCTTCCGCACTTCCCCCATTGAGAGCCTACTAGTCCATGCTGGGAAGATGCCACTCGCTCTGCGCCGCGTGCAGTGCATCACTCGCCTGTACGCGCGAGCCCGGCGCCTCCCTCACTCGCCAACAGCTCTCACTGCATCCGCAGCTGATCTCGACGGTGCCTATGACGCCGAGAGACGCCAGTCATACCCTAAGCCCTTTGGGTTTAGGGCCAGGAAACTCCTTCGAGAGCTAGATATAGTTCTTGGGCCGGTGGCGCCCCTGGTTCTGCCCAGGACGCCACCCTGGAGGGTACCACATTTGGGTATTAGTCGCCACGCCTCTGCTCCCAAAGCTTGCACGGCGCCGGGAGTATTGCGTTCGACCTTTTTGGAGCACACCTCGTGTCACGCTGGAACCGTGCCAGTGTATACGGATGGCTCCAAGTCCGAAGAGGGGCTCGGCTTCCACGCCGTATCCCCTCTGTTTGAAGTCAGCGGGGCTCTGCCAGGCGCTGCGTCTGTCTTCACGGCCGAGCTGGTGGCAATACACCACTCGGTACGGGAGATTACGCGACGTGCCCGGTTCGGAGCCTGGATTGTGATCTATAGCGACTCACAAAGCGCCCTGAGGGCTCTCGGGGCATTGGAATCTCCGCATCCCCTGGTTCACGATATCCGTGACGCCACGGTTTTGGCGAGCCGGGCGGATGTCGAGATTATCTTCTGCTGGGGTCCTGGACATGTTCGGGGAATGAGGGCGCCAAAGAGTCCGCGAGGACTCTGCGACCGGACCAGCGTTTCGCTCTTCCTCACACCGACTACATGGCAGGAATACGGGCAGCTCTTCAGACTGCTTGGCAAAGAAGATGGGAGACGGTCGAAGGGAACTTAAAGTTGCGTGCCATTGCGCCGAGACTGTTCCCATGGACCTATCCCCCATTGCCGCGACGGCTTCCGTTCGCTTTCTGTCGTCTCCGAATCGGGCACACTCGTGTACCGCATCGCTATCTGATGGAGCGCTCACCAGCGCCCTATTGCGACGACTGCGTCGCCCCCCAGACTGTTCGGCACATTCTTGTCGAATGTCCCAGTCTGGGTGATCTTCGCGCACGATACCTGTCCTAGTACCGGGATTGGCCGGGTCGCTCCCGCCTGTCCCTTGTACTCGGGACGAGTTCGTGCACATTGACTTGTGGACTTGTTGACTTTTGGGGGGAGGCCGGCCTTCTCCTTATTATTTAAGCAGGGTTTTTTTTGTTTTGTTTTGTTTTTTGTTGTTGTTTTTCCTTTTATAGGTCGCACGCTCCTGCGCTGGGGGGCCTCCCTCCGACGCAGGAGCTTGCTTACTGTTCACTTCCCTTTCCCCTTTTTTTTTGGGGGGGGGAGTGTGTTTTTTATCCTAATTTTATCTTAAAGTAGCGTAGTTATAGGCCAGTTTTTTAATACGGCGACTAATGCCCAAGTAGGCAGTCGCCAGATGAGCTCTTTAATAATAATAAAAAAAATCTTCTCGTACTTAGAGAGTCGTCACTAGACCGATCGATGTTTTTAGTGTTTCAACTAACTTGTTGTATACCTCAGATATTTCATCAAAATGTTTATTAGTGACAGGAATGATTAAGCTGGCAGATATATTCTTATCTTGCTATATGAAGTTTGTTGCTTTCTCACATGGGGTGAGAATCATACACAGCTCCTGCAGAATCTTGCGCTCATAACTGGTTAGGCTAATTGAGTCAAGCTGATTGAGTTTCTCTTCCGGATTACTGACGATGGAGCGGATCATAATCAATTGAGAGTTCCAGCGGGTAGCATTTGCAGCCTAGAGCCTCTTTTCACCCTCCAGTAGTAAATCTGTGGCATGTGTAGATTTTCTGACATATGAGCCTATGGTTTAAACTTTTGAGATCACATTCTCGAGATGCTTTCCAACTTCTTTCATTCCATCTTTTACAACAAGTTGAAGTGAATGGGTATAGCATACTTCATGTTTAGGAAGATGGCAAAAGATATCAAAATCAACCTCTAATGCATCAGTTATCACTCGAGGCTGTATCATTGTCTTCCTCTTACTCTGAATCACTTTGTGTATCATCTAGTTCTGCATAACCTGGCTGTGAGGAAGTTTTAAAGGCTGTATTAATGTTGCTGGCATTATCTGTTATTATGTTTCTAACTTTGTGTAAAAGCTCAGACTCACACCAAGCAATGGCTTGGTAACGAATATTGTCCGCGGTATGACGGCCTTTCACCCGCTTGCAAGCAAGCACCAGTGTGCATCGTCCAGTTTATAATGGCGTGACCGGTAATTCCAATGAATCCTTTCATTTGTAAGTTAGTCCATAGATCAACTGTTACACACACACATTTTCTGCCTGTTGTAGTAGGCATTTTACATTAGCCTGCACCTCCTGACATTTCTTGTGAATAGGGTTAGTGGATAGGTATTTCCTGGACGGCATCTGATAGCGTAAATCAACGATTTCCATCAGGTTACCTACTAATTTGACGAGGGTCATTGTGGGCATATTTAGTTTGGGTTTTGACAAAATTTGGATGCTAGGTTGTTAAGAGGTAGAGATCGTCTTGGCAGCTACATATAATATGTTGGTAGACGTTTATGTGCTTCCTCTGTAAAATAAACAAAGGTTTTATGAGTAATCTAGTTTTATGACATTAAATAAATAATTTAATTTAATTAATTTCATATTGCTAGTGGGGTAAGTAACTAATAATAATAATTAATAACAATCAAATCAATTCATGAATATTTAGATACAATTAGGACTAAAATAATTTACATTTAATTTTATTTAACAATCTATTTTATGTATATAACGCGCTGCATTAGCCTGTTTGCTAGTGTTATGTACATAGTCACGTATATATATATATATATATATATATATATATATATATATATATATATATATATATATATATATATATATATATATTTTTAATTCGTTTGCAGCACAACACACTGCTATACTGTACTGCATGTGTACTCCCTCCCCCCGTAACCAACACACTTGGTAAGCCACTGTCTAATACAGGACGCGCCATCTGGTACTAGATAAACGTCACTAAAATACGATTTTACCCATTATGTATATAATTAGGAAGAAAAAAAATCTACTAGGTACTTAAGCTTTAGATAGATGCCACAAGGGCTCATACGTATTAAAAATTTAGTTTTTTTTATTTTCATTTTTATAGGACATAAGACTAAAATATTCTCTGACCCTTATAGTTTTCCTGGCCATTTTCAAAATACCAGATATTTCCTACTTTTTACTGAATTTACTTGACTATGACAACTGTATCAAATGTTTGTATTGGTCTTACTTGAAAAATAAAATAAAAAAAGTAGCAAAAAATAAGAATTTACAACCACTCTTACAAAAGGAATAAAATGACATGACCACGAAATATTAGCTCACCTTTATGTGAAGGAGGAAATTTGAAGAGCTGTCGGCAGGGCCAGATATTTCTGATGAGCAATGATTGCACTTCGCTTTTATTGTTCCAGTGGCTTTGGATGGCATTTCAAAATGTGAAAATACTGTCGATTTACTTTTATCAGAGCCAGACATAATTGCAAATATTTTAATTTTCACTAATACTTTATATTACGCAAATAGTTTTGCTTAGACTAGATCTGAGAAGTAAAAACAAGAGGAAATGTACCAATGTTGTTGCATATAATTCCAAATTTAGAAAAATGAATTTTAATTATAAAACAATTAAATTAATCTTCCCTCCCCTCAATTTCTTCGGGGGGTCGTACCTCTGCCTTTTTTTATGTTTCCTGTTGGTTCCTGTTTCTTCCTCCCTCAATTCCTTGGGGGGTGCGTACCTCTGCCTTTTTATTGGTTTTCTGTTTACATCTGGTTCGTCCCCCCTCTATTCTTTCGGGGGCGGGGGATTATAAATATACCTTTTTATAGGTTTACTGTTGACCATTGTGCGATCAAGTTACCTCGGCTAATTTTAAAAAAAGGGGACTGGCGCGCTTAACTAACTACTAGGTGTAACACCCGCTCTTTGAAGCCCTCACCCTCCTAAGATCGAGGAATGCATCGTTTTAAGAAATGGGGTTCAAAGTTGTGATTTTGAATTTGGCCATTGGAGTCCGCCATGGTTTGCCACCATTGATGAACCCGAATGGGCCGCTTTGTTTTCTGCCATACCCGTACATTGCATCCCCTACCGAGTCCACCGCCCGAAGATGGGCGGGCCGCTAAATAACTTCCTAAGATTTTTGCTTGCTCTTTCTTCACTTTCTCGACAGGTCTCCTCTACTTGGCAACTTTCTGCGGAAGTTACCCAACATACCCTCGTTAGTTTTGTTTTTAAATTTAAAAAAAAATCTGCCATTGTTTATTAGAATTAACTTTTTGTCTTCTGCAATTTATCATTAATTAATAGTCTATCCTTCGTTTCATTCTTGTCTCCTCTAGTTGATTTAATTCATCCTCAATCCTTTCGTTCAAGGATCAACATTGAAACCCTTCGAAACTTCTTCTGATCTTCTTGACCTTCATTCTTCCTCGCCTTATTCGTTTTCTTATTTTCGATCCTCCTTCATGTCAGCCTACCTACCCCTTTATTTTGTCGGTTATTCGACTGGTTAAAACAAAAAAAATCAACTGTATCGCAAATGGGTCTCCTCATTATCTCTGTTTCCTTTAAAATTCTTTAAAGCTATTCGTTTCTGTGATAATCTTTACGCCAAGAAACACTTCTGTCGCTCCCTACCCCCCCCCCCTCCTAATTCTTCGCGATAAGTCTGGTGTAGCGCCCTCTAACAACTGTCAAGAACACGTCCCGCGAATTGTAAATTAGCGATTTGCGCCATCCATCTTGGGCCAGTTGTCTACAACGCATTGTCGTATTAGCTCTTGGATTAGCAGAAGCAAACCGAGTAGCTCAAGGGAAGACTTGGAGTTGGTGCCGAAACATGCCTTAAATCATTCAATTTGACGTCCGTGGCACTGCTTGACTCTGTAGAATGTTTCGAAAAGGGGAATTGTAGTTGTTAGCGTCTGTTGTCGCGTAACGTTTTCCGCGAGTTAAATACAGAACCAACAGATGGTACAATACATTTTTGTCCCTCGTTAACCAAACTGTTACTCGTGGAATATTCCTGCTACCTCATCTCTAAAGTATGTTCCCACAGATGGCGTCTCGTATGAGAGAGTGTTTCCTATATTCAGACATACAAGGTGATTTCTTAGTTGGCGCCTCTGGTAAACTTAGAGAATATTTCGCCATTAAATGGAGAGTAATTTTATTCTAATTATCTCCTGTTCACTATTTTCTTTTATACTGCAGTTAATTGAGGTCTCATTTGAGATATGCTTGCTAAGTAAACCCCTTCTTTCGGGGGCCAAGATAGGATTTCGTGCCATGTTTCTGCTATTTTGCTTCTCTTAATCGTAAAGCGATTCCCAAGTGCCAGTACACAACGGGCTCTTTATTTATTCTCGTTGATGACTTGCACCGCGTCTACATGATTGCGATTGATGGGGGTTCTCCCTTTGCCCCACAGGATTGCGATTGATGGGGGTTCTCCCTTTGCCCTTGCCCCTTATGATAATGGAGAAATTCAAGATTAATAATGAATCGAGTTAAAATTATGTACTTTATGTACTATACAGTTAGCGCGTCTTTTTAATATGTACCCTGAGGTAAAGTTGAATGATTCTCGTTTCACGAGTTCATATACACATCGCTTCTTTCTTGTTTTTTTTAGCCAGCAAGTGTGTACGCCCTGATTGATGGTCACCCATCTTTCTTTACGAAAAGGAAAATTACCTATCTAATTCATTGGTACGAACTAAAATAACTACTTAATGGGTAGCCTTTGTCTTTATCATAAAATCTTAAAAAGCCGAGGCATATTTATTCTTTGAACCATCCTTAAGCATTCTCAGATTTGTTGATGTTTTATCAGGTACTTACTTTGCCTCTTTTTTTTTTTTACAGTTTTATTGCTGATACTGTAATTGTGGTGGATAGGATTTGTATGAACGCTGTCTCCTTTCCTTCCCATTTTCAACCTTGCACACGTTGGGTTTATTATAGGACTACACTGTTCATTAAGGGAATCGATTAGTCAGGTATGTTTGCGTGCTTCCGTTAATAAAGAGCGCGTGATGGAGCACGCCCCCCCCCCCCGTAAGGGGCGCGGCGATTTGCAATCCTGGCCGCCGTGCTGACGGGATTCAGCACCCCGTCCGACCCCAGCTTAGCCTCTTCTCCTTCCTTCAAAACACTTGTGTTTCCCCCCCCCCCCGGTTTCCTCGCTTTTCATACAACCTCTCCCACAACTTTCTCTAGTCAGCCTCTAATTTCACAGGGTAGATGCTGATCTTCTTCTCAGCCAACCGCCCCGGATCGGGGCTGAAGGGGGAGGGAATAATGTTCCCTAACCCCTGCTTCATCTCCACCCATACCTTCCTCACATCCCTTTTCCTTTTCTCTTTACAAACTATCAATTTTACGCCGTGCCCAAGGTGGAGCCGCGATGCTGAAGGGCTGCCAGGTCACCAGGCGGGAGGGGTGATCTTAAATGGCGGCACCTGGCTCTGCCAGACCCGTACGCACCCCTTGCAGAGCGGGCTACTGCAAGGGGTAATGAATGGGCTATTGCTTCCCGTGAGAAAAAGAGGGTCACCATGCCCAATGATGTTGAAATTAAAAATATCCCCTCAATTTTCCCTGTTCCATCGTCGGAGCCGCCCTCGAGCAGCTCCACAGAAAAAAATGGAGGTCCCCTCCCCTGTGCTTGCGCAGGGGACCCTCCAAATTTCTCTAACCAGAGAGGGACTTACTCTTCTCCTTCGCCTAAGGGGGGGACTGCCAAGAAAGCCAGCAAGCAGCCCATAACCGACCGCTCCCCATTGAAGCGGCTTGGCAGGGCAAACTCCCTTAGGGGCGAGAGGAAAGCCAAGTCCCTTCAGTCGCTTCCCTCAAAAGACCTGTTGGCAAGAATATTGAACCTTGCCGGGGTCAAGTCCTGTGCCTCCCCAGACGTGACTTGTGACAGCGCTGCCAACGGGACCTGCGATGTCCTGGGGGGAAAGTCCAACTTGAGCCCCCCCTCCCCCTGAGATGGACATGGTCCTTGAGGGAACCCAGCCTCAGACGGCAGGGCCTTCCATGAGAGTGAATCCGGGCTCGGCGCCAAGCACCGAACCCCGAATCCTCCCCTATGCAAGGTCCTCCTCAAACGGCCTGAGTTTTCAAGGTAGTACAAGGAGGGGAGGGATCTCCTCCGACTGGTGCCCCTGCGACTGCCAGGGCCTTCTCCATCTCGGAGAAGGACCTAGCTGAGGCTGGTCCATCTGGCCCGGGGGCTCCTGCAGGCGGAGGGGAGAAGTGGGTTCATTCCCCGCCCTTCTCTCCTAAAAAGAAAAAAAAACAAAAAAAAAGACTAAAAAGGATAGGTTTGCTGCTTCGGTAAGCGACCAAGGCAAGATCGGGTACATCCAGCCCCTTTCCCCCTCCCCCTGTGTGCGTAGCCCCTTACTAAGGCCAAAAAGGCGGAGGGCGGAGCCTCGATGACACCGGGGCCCCTCATTCAGAAGTTACCTGGCGTTTTTGAGCCCGCTGGCTTCAAACGCTTCTTAGTTATTCGCTCCACTGATGGCAGCATGCTGGCCAAGGGCAACATGATCCTTCAGAGGCAAGCTTTAATTAAGGTAATTGTTAGAGAGCCGAAGGTGACCCGTTTCTCGGACGGGAGCCTTCTGGCGAATGCGGAGGTTCCCTCCGAGGCGGCCAAGATAGATAAGTGCTCTTCGGACACTTGATGGCACCCCGGTGAGTGTGACGCCGCACTCTACCATGAACTTTGTGAAAGGAGTAGTTTATGCGAGGGAACTCGTTAACTACTCCATAGAGGTCATCACCTTAGAGCTGGCTGACCATGGGGCGGTCAAGGTCGAACGTGTGATGAGAAAACAGGGTCGGGCCTCGAGACACACCCCTACACTCTTCGTCATGTTCGACTGTGACAAGCTCCCTGAGTCGGTGCGTGCTGGTTGGTACCGCTAATGCGTGAAGGCATTCGTGTCACTGCCGCGGAGGTGCTATTACTCTAGCCGCTTCGGCCATACGAATTGCTCATGTAGACGTGCAAAGTCGGTGTCGTCATATGACATTGCATTACATTACATCAATACCATATTATATCTATGGGGGAGGGACCAATAACTTAAAGGCGAGCCGACAAGGGACAGAACGCCACTCGTTTCGACGCGCGAAAGAACGAGATAAGAGTGCAACGAGGTCAGGTAAAATTTAGGCAAAGGCAAAGCTCAAGGTTATTTAAAGAGGCATGACAAAAATAAGAGAATAAATAGGCAAAATTACATCAGAGAATTAATGGGCAAAATTACATCGGTAAACGAGAGGAGGTGGAGAAATTGTAGTTATGCGTCAGACACTGAAGTTAAAAATTAATGTATTACAGAAGGAGACTATTCACATGGGCAGGATTAACTCAAATGGGTTGCTGAAGGGGGTGAGGGGTTGGCCTACGGAGGATTCCGTGTGAGACGTCAGGGTAAGGCTTCACGGATGTCTTCTGCACGTGAAGCGAGGGTGCTGGTAGCTTCTGAGCGGGAAGTTAACGTGATGACGGTTCTCCAAAAATAAGAGAATAAATAGGCAACCCGAAAACGAGGGGCAAACGAGGAGGGCTTCGACAGGAGTTGATGAGTGGAGTCGGAAAAATCGCTCGGTAGCGATCGTCAAATGGAATTACTTCACTGGCTGGTGCTAATTCCAAGACACAAATAGTTCAGCCGTCACTTTGCTTTGTCGTTAGCACCTGACTTGGAACTAGGGGAAACTTCTTGTGTCCAGGCGAGACTCATCACCTCAGGCTTTCCCACATGGAAGACGAGCCCTATAAATATCCGAGGATCCCTCCTGGAGGGGTGGGGGCAACAGCGCTACTCTCGAATGGCCTCGAATCTTCACGTCGAGGTGATTCTAACCCGTGTAAAGGTGGTCCGTTGTGGATGCAGTTCGAGGCTACCGATTGGAGAAGGGGGGGGGGGAGGCTTACCAATTTAAGCCTAACCAACTTCTAGAATCTTCTCCAGCGCAAGGACATTACTTCCGTGCTGGGAAAGAAATTCCACGTGGAGTTCCCCCACAGTCGGGGTCACTCGAAGTATGTGTAAGTTGCTCCAAAGCCGCACACGATAAGTCCAAATAGTGTGTGGCAAGTGTGTCAATTGCGGAGAGCCGCACCCGGCTTCTTCGAAGCAATGTGGTGCATATCTCCTTGAGAAAGAAATCCTGGTCGTTCAGGCTCAGTTTCAACTCTCATTCCGTGAGGCTAAGGACTTGGTCCTGGCGCGTCCGGCTCTGCCTGGGATGTCCTATGCCTCAATGGTTAGAAAAACACCCTCTGCTCTTGGCCCATCCAGGCCAACGAGCACGGTTATTTCCGCGCCCATTCGGAGCCCTCCTGCGGGTGTTACTCAATCCGGGCGGTCCCCTGGTAAAGCTGGTGGCACAAAGGGTTCACACCCAGCCCCGGCTAAAGCCAGGGCTACCCCCTTCCCCCAGCGTGATCGTTTCCCGTAAGGCGAAACGGTCACGCGCCTCCATTGAGTTGTTAGACTCACAGGAGGCTACACCCCTGAAGTTGGTCGCCAGGCCATCATCTAAAGTTCATAAAGCTGTCCCCCGAAAGGAGGTTCAGCTCCTTCGCCCACGCCTATTGGTGGGCTGAGTGGCTCGGAGACGGTGGATCCTCGAAAAGAGGGCCTCCCTCGCTTCCGAAGCCGCAACGCTCGCCTAAGGTTTCGAGGAGGAGGGAGGAAAAGACTCGCATGGCGAGCTCAACCTCTCCCAATAAGTCCCGAAGGCGACAGCGCATTACCCGGCCAACAGCGCCCGGGGTTCTGCCTCCGGGAAGCATACGTCCATTCCCGTGAGTGTCTTCTGTTCGAAGAGGGTCCCCGCGTCCCCTCTGAGTTAGGCCTGGAGGGCATATTCCTTCAATGGAATTGCCGTGAACTCCGTGCCAACTGGGAGGAGCTGCGGAGGCTCGTCACGTCCCGTTCCCCGTTAGCTATTTTTCTGCAGGAGACCATGCTAGGCGCGTGCCCCCTGCCCGCCCTCCGGTGTATAAGGGTTTTGCGACCCCACTACCACGAGATGGGGGCCGGGCTGGGGGATGCGCGGTTTACACCTGGCATAATGTCTCTGTTCTTCTTTTCACTTTAGATACCTCCTTTCAGGCAGTGGCTGTGCAGCTTCACCTGGATAGGAGGTATACTATCATTTCTGCGTACATTCAACCTTCAGCTGACTTCGACGCAGGGGAATTCCACCGCCTCGTGGCACGGTTGCCGAGGCCCTTTCTCATGCTTGGAAATCTGAACGGCTGACATCCTTTCTGGGCAAATTACTCAATAAATCCCAGGGAACAACTCCTTGCCGATCTGATCGAAGAGCTTGAGATAGGTGTCGTATATGTGGATGGGTTTACGCATCACTGTCCGAGAACCGCTTCATTTTCTTGCCTTGATCTATCTTTGTGCTGTTCGGATGCACTGCCTGATTTTGAGTGCAGGGTGGTCGATGACCTCCATGGCAATGATTACTTTCCCATTCAAATATCATTTTCAGTGCAACTGCCGCCTGAGAACCCACCTCGGTGGTGCTTGGCGCGGGCGCGGTGGCCTGCATTTCAGGAAATGACTGAACACTCTATCTCAGTCGAGGAGTTTAGGTCGGTAGATGAGGCCGTTGAGTTCTTCTCTAGCAACCTCATCGCGGCGGGCCTGACTACTATTCCCAGAACGTCTGGCCGTTTTGCACCCCGACCACTCCTTTGGTCGTCGGCCGAGTGTGAGACGGCCTTCAAACAAAAGCGTTATGCCTACATGCGCTATAAGCGCCGCACGAACGAATTCACTGTCGGGCTAGGGCTAGATTCCGGTATATTTCGAAGCACGCCCGCCGCTCTTCTTGGTGGGCATACGTGTGTTCACTTAACGGGAAGGCCCTTCCTAGCAGAGTTGTGGAAGCGAATCAAAAGGATTCTGGGCAAGTTCTCGCAGGACCGCCCCCCCCCCTCTCGTTCTCGGACCCCGCGTCCGTGGCGGAATCCTTCGCGACCGCTTTCTCTAGCCGGGATGCTGCTCCGCCAGCATTCAATGCACGTCGTGATGTCGCGGAAGGCCACTGACTGGACTTTACCTTCAGAGGCGGAGAACCCTTCAACGACAGGTTTACTGTCAGTGAGTTGCGTTCCGCTCTTTCTTCGTGTGCGGACACCGCCTATAGTCCGGACGATGTCCCGTACGCCATGCTTCGACACCTGGGTGAGTGAGGCATGGCCTTTCTCTTAGATTCGTTCAACACGATCTGTTTGGAGGTTCTCCTCCCAGATTCCTGGCGAATCACGCTACTCCGGCCGGTTTCCGCCCAATCTCTCTAACCTCTTGCGGTGCAAGTTGATGGAGAAATTGGTAAATGTTAGATTAGCCTTTTTTTCTGGACAGAGGAGGCCATCTGTCTTTTGCACAGTGCGGCTTCAGCAAGTTCCATTCCACGTCGGATGCTCTGCTCCGAAGGGAAGTGTCAGTGTCACACTCTTTGCCCTGAGTATCAACGGCACCACCTCGTTGCTGCCAGAAGATGTTCTCGCTACGCTCTACGTGGACGACCTTTCGATCTCTTTTGGCACGACCCAGATGCCAAATCTGGAGCGTCGACTCCAACAGGCATTTAACCGCGTCTCTCGCTATGCCGAAGCGCACAGGTTTCCGTTTTACTTAGCCAAGACTAAAGTGATGAAATTCTGCCGCCATCCACGGCTCTACCCAGACCCAGACTTGTTTCTTAATGGGGTACGCCTGGAAGTGGTTGATTCGCACCGTTTCCTTAGTCTTATATTTAACCGACGCCTCACCTGGGAGGCTCATATTCTCAGCCTTAGGGTGTCTTGTACCCGCGCCATGGATATTCTTCTTTCCGTGATGTTGAGCTCTTGGGGCTCTGATAGGGCTACTACCCTATTTTTTATCGATCCTTTGTTCGTTCGAAGCTCGACTACGGATGCGAGTCCGAGCGTGTATTGCGGAAGTTGCACTCGATCCACCCCACCGGCCTTCGCCTGGCGACCGGTACCTTCCGCACTTTCTCCATTGAAAGCCTACTTGTCGAAGCTGGGCAGATGCCACTCGCTCTACACCGCGTACAGTGGATCACTCGCCTCTACGCGTGAGCCTGGCGCCTCCCTCAGTCGCCAACAGTTCTCACTGCATCCGCAGCTGATTTCGACGGTTCCTATGCCGTCGAGAGACGCTAGTCTTACCCTAAGCCGCTTGGGTTTAGGGCTTAGCTTGTACAGCGTCGGGAGTATTGCGTTCAACATTTTTAGAGCACACATCGTGTCACGCTGGAACCGTGCCAGTGTATACGGATGGCTCCAAGTCCCAAGAGGGGGTCGGCTTCCACGCTGTATCCCCTCTGCTTGAAGTCTGCGGGGCTCTGCCAGGCGCTGCGTCTTTCTTTCCGGCCGAGCTGGTGGCAATACACCACTCGGTACGGAAGATTACGCGACGTGCCTGGTTCGGAGACCGGATTGTGATCTATAGCGACTCACAAAGCGCCCTGAATGATCTCGGGGCATTGGAATCTCCGCATCCCCTGGTTCGCGATATCCGTGACGCACGGTTTTGGCGAGCCGGGTGGATGTCGAGATTATCTTCTGCTGGGTTCTTGGACATGTAGGAATTGCGGGGAATGAGGGCGCCAAAGAGTCCGCGAGGACTCTGCGACCGGACCAGCGTTGCGCTCTTCCTCACACCGACTACATGGCAGGAATACGGGCAGCTCTTCGAGCTGCTTGGCATAGAAGATGGGAGACGGTCGAATGGAACTTAAAGTTGCGTGTCATTGCGCCGCGACTGTTCCCATTGACCCCCTCCCCCCGTAATGCCGCGAAGGCTTCATGATGCTTTCTGTCGTCTCCGAATTGGGCACACTCGCGGGACGCACCGCCATTTGATGGAGCAGAGCGCTCGCCAGCGCCCTACTGTGAAGACTGCGTTGTCCTCCAGACTGTTCGGCACATTCTTGTTGAATGTCCCAGTCTGAGTGATCTTCGCGCACGTTACCTATCCTGTTACCGGGATGGGCGTGGTCGCTACCGCCTGTCCCTTGTATATGGAGAATGCCGGCCTTTTCCCTTTTATTTAACCAGTCTTTGGGGGGGGTCCCTATAGGTCGCACGTTCCTGCACCGGGGGCACCTCCCCCCGAAACAGACTGGCTTCCTGCACGTTGCCTTTCCCCAAATTTTTGGTGTTGGGTTTGTTTTTTGTGTGTTTTTGAATTTGATTTTAAAGTACCCCTAGTACTAGGCAGGTTTTAATACGGCGACTAATGCCCAAGTAGGCAGTCGCCAGATGAGCTCTTAAAAAAATGGAGCACGGGACATCGTTCTGCTTTTATTTTTAATTGATTTTATCTAATGTCGTCCTTTCTTCATAAGAAGCTGTTGTAGGATTCCCATTAAAATGTTTTTAAACTGTCTGCCCCCTTGATTCGCTTTGTAAACCTTGATTTCCATATTAGCGATGAGGTAGATGGATCTGCTTCCTTCTCCAAACTTGATTGGTTTAAGAGAGTTGCGCTTTCTTCTCTTGGCTACTCGAACTTATATACCCTCCATATATTTACACGACCTATTTCCGCCATTTTCTTAACGAAACTTCAAAAGCTTACTGGAAGATATGTTGGCTTTATTTGCTTTCTAATAAATAGAAATTGAAAAAAAAGCAAAACTAGTTTCTTGCTTCTATCAATACGAGTAGTGGATTCCCCTTTGAATTTGTTAGACACTCTTTTCAGTTGTTCTTTTTATCTTCTGCTCTCTTTTCTCTCGTCACTGAAATGATCATTTTGTGTTAAATTCATGTTTGTTTTCCCTTGAATGCAGATTCAAGATTGTCGAGCGGGGAAGTTTAATCATAACGGGCGTGCGCCTTTCTGATTCCGGTGATTACGTCTGCAAGGCTAGAAACGTTTTCGGTTCAAGGGCGACACAGGAGGCCAAATTGTCCGTTCTTGGTGAGTACAAGTTTTGTGCATTTCCAGATTTATTATTTTATTCTATATATACATATAACGGGGAAAAATATTATGGATTTTTGGTTCAACTATTTTATATAGAAGGCTATTCTAATTGGACAAATGAGTTTAAATCATATTAAATCTCCCAGAATTACAATAGCATTGTCTCCGACTTTTATTTTAGCTATGTCTATTACAGGTTTCTAGGGTTACATGGCAACAATGAGTCATCGTTTTATGGCAACACTCATTTGCACTACGTGGTAGTCCCATTTCATGTAGTTGTATTTATATCAGTCGTGGTCGGTCTGGTGTTTGTTTGTATTCTAATGACTTTTTCAGTCAAACTGTGGTGGATAATTTGCAAATTCATATTAAATTCCATTTATAGTGTAAATAATACTGAGACGAGTAAACGTAGTGATGATCTTAGTCCTCCCCTAAAATTGAACAAATAGAAGTGTATTTAAGTGAAACCACATTTAAACACAAATAAATTGCAAGGAAACTACCGGTTTCAACTCAAACGATTAGTTCAAAATAAGAAAAAAAAATAAAACGAGGATGTGTTGGCAAAGACGGTTGATAAATTTGATCGGAAACAAATAACAACCCTTAGGCTTGATAGAAAAAAAAAAGCTCGATGAAAGTAGAGTATCCAAGAATAGTTAACAACAGACTTTTGGAAAGTGGACTACACGAATGCCTGTTTAATGATCGTGTGCAAAGCGGCCTGGTGAAGATTTTAAACCCTAATGTCTTCAGAAGAAGGTAAAATTTCAGCAAAAGGTAATGGGTTAAGCGTCAATATTTACACGGAACAAGTCGTCTGCACATTGAAGAAGGAACAATGATCCCGCAAAAGTACATAGATAGACTAGGAACCCGTAGACTACCTCAAATAACAGCCGAGTGTGAGACGGCCCTCGAACAGAAGCGTTATGCTTACATGCGCTATAAGCACCGCCCGAACGATTTCACTGTTGGTGAATTTTGTCGAACTAGGGCTAGGTTCCGGTATGTTTGGAAGCACGCACGCCGCTCTTCCTGGTTGGCATACGTGTCTTCACTTAACGGGAAAGACCCCTCTAGCAGAGATGTGGAAATGAGTCAAAAGGATTCTGGGAAGTTCTCCAGGAGAATGGGACCGCAATCTCGGACCCTGCGCCTGTGGTAGAGTCCTTCGCGTCCACATTTTCTAGCCGGGATGCTACTCCTCCAGCATTCACTGCGCGGCGAGATGTCGCGAAAGGCCGCCAACTGGACTTTACTTCCAGAGGCGGAGAAGTCTTCAACGAGAGGCTTAGATTAAGCGAGTTGCGTTCCGCTCTCGCTTCGTGCGCCGACATCGCCCCTGGTCCGGACGATGTCCGGTACGCCATGCTTCGACACCTGGATGAGTGAGGCATAGCTTTTCTGTTAATTTGTTCAACACGATCTGGGTAGAGGGTATCTTCCCAGACTCATGGCGAATCGCTACTCTGCTCGCTTTTCGCAAACAGAGGACAGAGAGAGAGAGAGAGCACTCTACCCCAATCTCTCTAACCTAATGCATGTGCAAGTTTGATGAAGTTATTGGTAAATGTTAGATTAGCGTTTTTTCTGGACAGCGGAAGCCACCTGTCTTCTGCACAATGCGGCTTTCGCATGTTCCACTCCACGTCGGATGCTCTGCTCCGACTAGTAAATGCCGTATGCGAGGCCTTCCTTCGTAGACAGTAGTACTACGCCACACTGTTTTTCGATCTTGAGAAGCCCTATGATATCACATGGTGATACAGTATCATGGAGACTCTCCACACGATGAGGCCGAGGGTTCGCCTCCTAATCTTTATATCTTGAATTTTTACGAGATAGTCGATTCTGCGTACGTGTTAGAGGAGCCCTCTCCGGCCCAATATAGCAGGAAGGGTGTGTTCCGCAGAGAAGTGCCCTCAGTGTCCCACTGTTTGCCCTGGGCATCAACTCGGTGCTGCCAGAAGATGTTCTCGCTACGCTCTACGTGGACAACCTTTCGATGTCTTTAGGGGCGGCCTAGATGCCAACTCCGGGAGCATCTACTCGAACACACATTGAACCTAGTCTGTCGCTATGCCGACGGGCACAGGATTCGGTTTTCCTTGGCCAAAACCAAGGTGACTTCTGCCACCATCCACGACTCCACCCTGACTAGGACTTGTTTCTACATGGGGCTCGCCTAGAAGTGGTTGAATCGCACAGTTTCCTTGGTCTTGTATTTGACTGATGCCTCACCTGGGAGTCTCATATTCGCAGTCTTAGGGTTTCTTGTACCCGCGCCATAAATATTCTTCGTTTTGTGGCACTTCAGCTGTGAACTGCCTTACTTTTTTTATCGATCCATTATTCGTTCGAAGCTCGACTACGGATGCGAGTTTTATGCATCCGCAGCCTAGTATGTATCGCTGAACGTGGACTCGATCCATCACACCAGCCTTTGCATGCCAATCGGTGCCTTCTGCACGTCCCCCATTGAAAGCCTATTTGTCGAGGGTGAGATGCCACTTGCTCTGCGCCGTGCACAGTAGACGCTCCTGTACGCGCAAGCCCGGCGCCTCCCTCAGTCGCCATCGTCTCTCTCTGCATCCGCAGCTGATCTCGAGAGCTTGGTATAGCTCTCAGGCCGGTAGCGCCCCTGATTCTCACCAGGACGACACACTGGAGAGTACCACCCCTGACTATTTGTTGCCACTTATCTGCTAACTAAGCTTCCACAGCCCCGGTATTATTGCGTTCGGTCATTTTGGAGCACACTACATATCACGCTGGAACCATGCCAGTGTATACGGATGGGTCCAAGTTCCAAGAGTGGGTCGGTTTCCATGCCGTATTCCCTGTGTTTGAAGTCAGCGGGGCTCTGCCAGGCGTTGCGTCTATCTTTCTGGCCGAGCTGGTTTCAATACACCACTCGGTACGGGAGATAACGCCACGTGCTCGCTTCAAATTGTGATCTATACCGACTCGCAAAGCGCCCTGAGCGCTCTCGCAACATTGGAATTCCCTCATCACCTGGTTCGCGATATCCATGATGCCACGATTTTGGCTAGCCGGGTAGATGTCGACATTATCTTCTGCTTAGATCCTGGACATGTGGGGATTGCGGGTTTATGAAGACGCCAAAGGGTCCGAGAGGACTGGGTGACCAGACCATTGTTTCGCTCTTCCTCGCACTGATTACATAGCATGAATACGGGTACTTGGCAAAGAAGCTGGGAAACGGCCGAGGGGAACTTAAATTTGCGTAACATTGCGCCTAGACTGTTCTCATGGAGCTACTCCCAATTGTGCGACCGCTTCAGTTGCTTTTTGTCCTCCGAATTAGTCACCCTCGCGGGACGCACCGTCATTTGACGTCTACGTTATCCCACAAACTGTTTGGCACATTCTTGTTGAATGTCCCAGTCTGGGTGATCTTCGTGCACGTTTGTCCCTTGTACTCGGCACATATTCGTGCACACAGACTTGTGGACTATATGTCTTTTTGGAGGAGCAAGCCTCCACGTTATTCGACTCTTTGTTGTAGGTCGCATTTCCTGCCCCGGGGATGGGCGGCTACCCCCGACGTCGCAGCGCGCTTCTTTATTGTTCCTTTTTCGCTTCTGCTTTGTGTTTTATTTGTTGTTCTTTTTCTTTAGTTTTTGTATTGCTTTTGTTCCTTTTTATCTTTATTTGTTACTACTTGTTTTTAATATAGCATAGGATTAGGCTTTCCGTGAATTACGCCACCTTAACTCTAGTAGGTAGTTGCCAGATAGGCTCTTAAATACCTCGAATAAGGGGATGCTATGGCAACATGCCATGGCTTTTCCAACAGGACTCGGCCCCATGTTACACCGTACTGAAGACGATATCGAAGTGTCACCATGACCATAAAATTTACCAGATAGGAACCCCCTTGTTTCGTTGATAGAAGAGTTGCATCCAATGCTAATTACGACCAAACAACACCTTATTGGTCGCCTCATTGAAGTTTAGTTCCATTTCGACAATATTAAGAACTTATGCGACCACTTTTTCAAGCCCTTGTTTCTGCTAAAGGAGGTGAATTAATTAGCTATTAGGACAATAGTTTTGTGCTAATAATCGAAAATATGTATATCATTCTCAATATATAGATAGATTACCCGTGGTTCGAATTTCGAGTTATGCAGTAGGATCCCTACTGATAAATGAGTGGAGATAACTTAGCAAGTGTTTTACGAGCGTTTTTTTGCAAGACATCCTCTTTGGATTATGCATTTTCTTCTTTAAATAAATCGCAAACATTGCTGCGCGCGCACGCTCTCCGCCTTGTTTCGAAAACTGGTTCTTGTGTGGTATTTAGATGAACCTCCGTTTTCTTTACATATTTTACATCGAATTATTCCTTATCCGTCGAATTAAGCTATTCTTTTCCATCTTGGCCCCGTCGCTAAGAAGGATTAGCAACAATGACTCCCAAGATCTCCCGCCTGAACCACTCGCTATTTGCACAGCCATGGCTCCTATCCTAATCCTTTAAAAGTCCCCCATCGGAAAATTGGGCTGTGGAATTTTCAGTCCGCACTTTGAGCGTTGACGGGCAATTTGAGAGAAATGTGATCGTTAAGAGCGCTTTAACGGGGAAGTGTTCAAGATTGCTCGGACCCATTGAAAGGTGTTTATGGGTAATTAACGCTGCTTCCAGGTAATTATTGGATCGAGTTTGGGTTTTATTAAGAACTAACTAGCGCGTCCTGCCAGGAGAGGCGTTTATTGGAAATGATAAAAGATTAAGAATTGTGTAGCGGAATACTGAAATTGAAAAGCATTGGTGGGGAAAAGAGGCGCAAATTTCAAAAGAAAGTACGATATTCTGAGGCCAGAATAAAAACTTGAAAATAGAAATGCTTTTAAAATACCATAGACAAGTGTGTAACAGTGTTTCATCAATGATTTACAAGGGGCTGTGGGTAATTTATCGCCAAAGTTTCGATCTAGGGGGCTTCGGATCCTGCTGCAATCCTTCTCGACCGTTTCCCTCTTTAAGTGGGTCAAAATTGTAGTGATC